>JAJHZJ010000606.1:1800000-2271070 GCA_023548195.1 Bettongia penicillata ogilbyi | reverse complement strand
AATATGAAAGTGGCAGTTACCAGCCATTAATACTGGAGGAGGAACATGGTAAATAAGGCAGTCTTGTTAACTCAGGCTCAGGGTTTCAGCTTCTGTGAAGGTAAAGTAGCTAGAAATCAACTTAAGAGATATTTGATGGTCCTTTCCAAAGTAGCACTTATTTTAAAATTTGTAATGGTAATTGTCTTTTTGTACTATATATCTTATCTCCCCTGCATTATAAATCCCTAGAGGACAATAGATTATGTAATGTAGTTCCTTATGTCCACCACAGTGTTTTTTGCACATAGTAAGGTTTTAAAAGAGAATGGTACTAGAAAATTGTCTTGGGTACTATGAAGTAAAATTATCTTGCCCAGCACTACTTGATCAGATTATATCAGAAGACTTGAACCCAGGTCTTCCTAATTTTGTGGTCATCCATTATGCCATGCTGTCCCCATTATAAATACTAAACAAAAATTGATTGAATGAACAAGCTGATGAGTCAAGAAACATTGCTTTGTGGTGTCACCCAACATTGAACCTCTTGTATGAAAACAACTGAAGGTCTTTTGTTACTATATGCTTGTCCCACAGACTGTATAATAACTGATGTAGACATTGCAGACACTGATTTCAATTGAAGTATTTTCCACTCTTCAATAAAGAATGGATTCTTATACTGGTACTGTCCTACCCTTATTGCTTAAATACAGTTTCTACATCTTAACATATTCTTTATCAGTTACACTGGAACCTTAGCACAACTCATTACTATGTTCTGAATCCTGGGATGGTTCACCTAAGCTTCCAGTCTAAGAGGAATTTCGTTTCTACAGTGTCCAAAAGTTTTATTAGAATATCATTGTTTTAGATCTAAAACAAGGCTCCCAAGGGGAGTTCAATGCATGCTTCCTGCAAGTAGGTTGGCTGAGGTTATCATCACCATGTGTGATGTTATATACCTTTCCACCTAGATCCTGCTACCTTTCCCTTTAAGGGCATAGAGGTATAGTATCAAAGTTGTTAGCAAGCTTTTGTTATACTTTGTTTCTCAGGAAGTTTGGCAAAGGTCAAATAAAATCAAGAAGAAAGGAATTGTTTTGGCTGCCGCCACTTGCTTAAAAAGTGGAGTGTTTTCTTTCCTGCTCTTCTGCTACAATTCTGTCCCACGAGTGAAGAATATGCCATTTCTTGTATCTCTGTCACCATTTTTTATCCTCCAACCGGGGCACACACTTGTCCTCTGACAGCCTCCTTCCTGTTCTTGCCTTGGGCTCTGGCCAGCTCATTATCACTCTTCTCGCCTGACATCACTCTGCTTTAATTCTGACTTCTAGAAAATATATCTGCAGTTGGGGAGGGGCAGGAGAGTAAAGAAGAAAGAACGATAATTTTGAGCCTCAGAATTGAACTCCAAGCTTACTGACTCTCCTAGTCACGGGACTGGTCTGGCTTATGCAGCACTGGTAACAACAGAACCTGCTGCATTCGTGGAAGCAAGTAGCATGGGTAGTTTTGACCCAGTGTAAATCTTGCCACTAATTCTATATGCTTTTATGTCTGCCAACTGGTTAATATCCATCAGCTATCAGCAAATTCCTGTGCCATGCCTCTCTGGTTACTTGGTTTCTTAACTTGGTAGTTTGTTTATCAGCTATTGTACTTGGCACATCAGTTACCCTAGGAGATGAAAGAGCAAACATCGGCATAATTCACTACTTTTTCAAGCTCTAAAGACTCATTTTCATTGGTTAAAAGCCCTTCACTAGGAAAGAAGCCATCAGTTAAATGAACAAATAGGTGAGAAATGTAACAGCAAGATGGGAATAGTTTACTTACTTTAATACTTGATAGATATCCAAAATGGGACTGAATTGGGTATTTAAGCCATTCAAGTTTCTTTTGTAACCATCTTTAGGAAGTTCCGTTCAGGATGGGATGACAGAGTATTATTAATCAGTCAATGAAAAATTGTTAAGCACTGTGCTACATTCTTAGGATATTAAAAAATAGTCCCTGACCTCAAGGAGCTCATAATCTAATGAGAGACACAACAAACAAGCAAATATACCAACAAGCTGTGTACATAAAAAATAGGAAATAATCAACAGAGGGAAAGCACTACGATTAAGAAGTGTTGGGAAAGACCTCCTGTAGAAGATGGGATTTTAGTTGGTAGTAAAACCAGGGAAGATAGTAAGTAGAGATGAGGAGGAAGAACATTGCAAGCATGGGAGGACAGCCAAAGAGAATGCCTGGAGCCAAGAGACGGAGTATGTATTTGTAGAACAGTAGGAGAATAATTATTGGATCAAAAAGTATTCAGTAGGGAATAAAATGTAACAAGACTGGAAAGACAGGAGGAGGCTAGGTTGTGAAGGTTTTGGGATGCCAAAAAGAGAATTTTTAAATTTAATCCAAAAAGCAGTAGAAAGTCACTGGAGTGTGTGTATGTGTGACATGATTGGACCTGAAATTTAGGAAAATCACTCTGGTGACTGAAAGGAGGATAGCTTAGAATAGGGAGTGACTTGAGGCAGGCAAACCCACCAGCAGTCTGTTGTAATAGTTTAGGTATGAGGTTATAAGTGTCTATTCCAGGCTACTGGCACTTTTAGAGGAGAAAAGGGAATACTTAAGAGGTGTTACAAAGGTAAAAGTGACAAGCCTTGGCAACAGATTGGACATAGGATTTAGGGGAGAGAGATAGTGAGGAGTTGAGGCTGATTCCTAGGTTGTGAGCCTGTGGTACTAGGATGATGATGACGCTCTCTATCTATAGTATTAGGGAAGGTAGGCATTGAGGAAAGTTAAAGAGAAAGACAGTGAGTTAAGTTTCAGTCGTGTTTAGTTTAAGATATCTAGTGTACATCTAGTTCAAGATATCTGAAAGGCAGTTGGGATTGTGAATTTAGAGATCAGCGGAGAGGATGGGGCAGGATAGGTAGATTTGAGAATCATTAGCATAGAGATGGTGATTAAGTCTATGGGAACTGATAAGATCACCAAGTGAAGTAGTATAGTGGGAGAAGAGAAGAGGGTCCATGATGCAACTCTGTGGGACACCTACATTTGGAGGGCATAATCTGGATGAGGATGCACTAAAGGAGACTGATAAGGAGTAGATTTCAAAGGTAGAAGGAGAACTAAGGGAGAGTGGTGTTCCGAAAACCAAAAAACAATATGTTATCAAGGAGGAGAGAATGAACTACAGTGTTATTATCCAGTAATGTTATCTGTGTGCCAGTTTGAGTAACTCAGTCTCAAATATAAAGGCTATTTTTAGGAAAGCAATTTGTATTGGAGCCATCTAAACTTATCCAACTATTACTTCCACAGGGAAATACATTTATTAATTCAGTCAAAAAACACAACATAATAATGGAAATAAAATATGAAGAGTCAAAAAGAAATTCCAGTTGACCTATCAATTCACAGCCTAAGTTTTCAATTCTCCCTAACATGTGCTGACATGGATATTGACTGAAATTTTCAACTTGCCAGGGAAATACTCCTATATTATCACGAACAAATCTTACTAGGTTCACTAAAGATTGCTTGTCCTCATCTTGAGAGTTTGAGGGCAAAAGATCTTTTTACTATAGAGTCAAAAGACTTGGTTTCAAATACTATTAACTCTAACCCCTAAGTCGGTGCAGATGATAAAAATGCCTGAAGTAGACAGTCAGTATTAACTTCAGTTCAAATCCTGCCTCAGTTACTAGTCATTTAAGACCCAGCTCATCATTTAACCTGTCTTAGCCTCAATTTTCTCATCTGTAAAATGAGTATAATAGTATTACCTACCTCACAGGGCTGTTGTGAGGATTAAATGGAATCATTCATTTAAAGCATTTTGCCATCACTAACAATTACTATCTTGTGACAAAAGATCATTTAATCTCTCTGAACCTCTTTTCTCTTACAAAAGAAAAGGAACTATAACCCTAGGAATATCTACCCTGGTGTGACATAGGAAAAGTGCTCTGTAAAAACAATGACCTATGTGAAGATGAATTGTTCTTCTTAATAAGGAATAATGAGAATAGAGGAAAATGAGGTTGAAACAGTAAGCTACCATGATACCTAAGTATTTACATCTTGTTAACAAAGGTTATTAAATTACATTAAAGAGTTATTAAATCTATGTATTTTCTCTTTCAACTTTTACTACCTATTCACTACCTATTTACTACCTATTCCTTGTTGTTTATAATTTCCCAGATAATTCCTGTCCTAACTTACTCTAGACACACACATACACACACACACACACACACACACACACACACACACACACACACACCCTACCTCCCACTATTCTTTTGAATTTTGGACTTTGAGTTTCGTTCAGTTCTGTTGGCCTGTGTGTGCAAGAGAATGGTAGTGTAAAGAAAATGCTTAACTGGAAATCAGAAGATTTAGATTTGCTTATTTGCTTTCTGAATGTAACCGCTAACCTTGATGCTGGTCAACTCACTTTAACCTCAGGGCATTGGAGTGAATAGTCTCTACTTTCCCTTCTAGTTCTATGAAATGTGGTTCTCTTTTACTGGCTTCTTGCTTATTCCTACCTAGACATTAATAGTTAATGTATTCCCTGCTTTCCCAGCTCTCCCAATTTTATGTGCTCAGGGTCTACTCTATGTGGCTCAAGGGAACCATATGGCTTTCAAGGACCAGGTAACCTTCTTCATTCTTTAGTTCTTAGTCATATAGAACAATGGAATTGGCTATAGGAACTAATAAAATGTTCCTAGAACATGGGTGGTGGTAGGTTTTGTTTTTTTGTTTTTTTTTTCACTCTCTTTAATCACAAAAAAGCCTTTTACTTATTTCACTTTCAACTCCTATGGTCATCCAGCCATCCTTCAGTCAACTTATGAATCTCTCTATCAATGGGTGTCCATCAAAAGAGTCCATTGCAGGATGCCCCCACCAAAGGTTTGTCTGCTTCTCATTTTTTCTCGATTTATCGCAGCCATATTATTCCTCTTGCCAGCCTTTTTGGGGCATCACAATTCTCTCTTTCTCCTTCATCATTCTTTCATTTATTTTTTGTTATTTTTCCTCAATAGTTTCTCTAGATTATCTCATTAAGCATCAGGCTAATTAACCTCCTGTTTCTGAGCAGTGAAGCTATGGTAAGTTTGCATATACCGGCAGGGAAGCTTTACCTAACTAGGAGGAAATCAGTGATATGCTAGTGTGTTCACACACCTGTGACTGCTCACAATTGGCATTAATGTAGCACCTTCGGAGGGTTGGGTTTTTTTTTTTTTGTTAATTTGTTAAATTGTTTGTATTTATAATTGGTGCTCCTACTTTTTTTCTTTGACCTGATGTGGCAAAAAATACAATAACCCTCTGCCAAATCTAACTCGTTTGTAAATGACAGTGATTGAAAATATTCCAACAGGACCAAAGCTCTCCATTAACTTTGTCTTCTGGGACATAGAAATCAGTTAAAGATCTCCCTTCCTATATGTTCTTGCTCAGGGCTAACAGGAACTAATGTAGTTGGCCACAAGGGAGTGTTGTGCATTGAACTAGGAATGAGGAATTATTGGATTTATCACAGTAAACTGGAAAGCCACTGCCTTCCTCTCTTTTCAACCATAAAAATAGACCATCAGTCATTTCCTCTATATTCATGCTCAACCTTAAGAAGGTTTCAGTAGTCATCCCTAACCTTCCAGTATCTACAAATCTTTTCCACCTGTCATATGGCTCACATCTCTGCATCCCAGTTGTCCCTGATCTTCTCTACTGCACCACATGCTGAGCTTTGATACTAAGAAAACAGAATTTAGACCTGGGAAAGAATTAAATTCCTACTATGGACCAGGCATGTGGGAGGTGTGGAGCACAGAAACGCAAAAATGAACTTGTATTCTACTTGAGAAAGACAATACATCCATCCATAAATAAGTATTTAGAGAATGTGTATATGACTTACCCTGCAATTTCATTGTTGCAAAGAGCTCTGAGTGAAGAACAATATAAATATATCTATTAATATGGATAGATGCATGTGAGTGGGCATATAGAGATAAACCAATGTGTATATTTATATCGATTTATATACGTGCATGAATGCACATTCACTCATAATCACACAGTATGTGCATATAATATATACATATATATTAGAGACATGTTGATAAATATTTAACAATTTTGCTCTGATAAAATATATGTGTATATAATACTTTTTAAGTTTAATCTACATTATTAATGTATTTTTCACAACTTTCTTAAGTCTAGAAATCAATAAAACATTAAATTGATTACTAAATTTGTAGCGTTTGCCTACTTTTGAGGTATAAATGCTCACACTACAGATTTAAAACTTGAATCTCATGATTCAGTTTGAGTTGGAATGAACACACTGCTTTTTTTATGTGTACACATATACATACACACACACATACACACACATGGCACATTATTAGTGGTGAAGAAAGAACCTATAAGAGAGAAGAAAACCAGCGATACCTCAGTTGTCTTTTTTTTTAAATTCTAAACTTAAACACTAAAAAAATATGATCACAGCAGAATGCAGTGGATTCTCTAAGAAATCTCCTTTTCATGTTACTATACATGTGTTGTGTGCTTGTATAATTTCTATACATTAAATGAAAAATGTATGCTTATCATCGCTTCCTTCTGTTCTCTTCTGTTTAAAGAGCCCTCTTTTTTCCCCCTGGAATCACTATTGATAAAACCTCCCCTCTCAATTTACTCATCCCAAATCAAACATGAGATGGGAGGGATCCTTTAAATAACTATATTGAATAAAATGAATCCATGTCTCCAAATATGTTTTCAGTCTTGAATCTGTCATTTAGTGATGCTATTGGTTCATCAGATGGTCTGCGAAGAGATTGCTGGTCATTGTTTTAATCAGTATTCTTAAGTCTTTTAGAGCCGATTTTCTTTATAAAGCTGTTGTCCTTGTGTAGCTTGTTCTGGTTCTACTCTTTCTCTGTTCATACTACATAGGCTTATCTGAAATTTTTTGTTACAACATTTTTCCAATTTGGCAATAGTCCATTACCAGCATATACCACAGTCTGTTTGGCTGGTCTTCAGTCAGCTAAGGGGCAATCTAGCACTTCTCAGTCTATGGGCGGTTGTGACCCACTGCTTAAGAAGTGCTAAGGGGGTCTCTAGTAGAAAAGGTTTTAAAGAGCCCCTGCAGGGAAGGGGACATCACCTCTCTTTTCCTCTCTTTCTTTGTCTTCCTCCCTTCTCCTCCCTTCTTCCTTCTCCTCACTGTTCCTCTTCTCTTCTCTTCACTCATCTTTTCTCTTTTCTTTAACCATCATGGTTGACTGTCTTGTCTGGGATGGAGGCCTTACTCCAAATCTTATTGGTATTTCTGGATTCCCATCATTAGCATCCAGACGACCCTAATGGCAATGTCTTTCCTGGTGTAATTTCTATTGTGTGTCACATGACTAATTCCAGATTCTGGCTTCTTTTGGGCATGTCTATATTTTGCTCATCACCTGGTCCTCAGATGCTAAATGCTTTTATTTACCTGAATCATCATGTATTGCTTTTTACCCCACTTGCCTTATGTTTCACCTTTCCTGTACCTCTCTTTAGTTATGTTAAAATTGAAAGAACACCAAATTTGGAGCCAGAAATCCCAGGTTCAAATTGTATTTCATATGTTTATTACCTGTGTGGCCTGGAGCAAGTCACTTGAAGCTATTTATCTCAGTTTCTTCATCTGTAAAATGAGAGTGATGGACTAGATGGTTTCTGATTTCCTTTCTAGCTCTAAAACTATCATCATATATAAGCTGGCTTATTTGTTGTTAAATTGAGTCATTTTTCAGTTGTGTTTGATTCTTTGTGACCCCCATTTGGGGTTCTCTTGGCAAAGATCTTGGGGTGGTTTGCCATTTCTTTCTCCAGTTCATTTTCACAGATGATGATACTGAGGCAAATAGGGTTAAGTGACTTGCCCAGGGTCACACAGCTAGTAAGTATTGGAGGTGAAATTTGAACTCAGGAAGATGAATCTTCCTCACTTTAACCCATTACTTTATCCACCTTGCCACCTAGCTTCCTTTAACTATTGAGTATTTTATCATTGTTGCCCTGTTCCATACCTGTTGTCCCTGGTGAGTATTACCTCCACCTCTGCCTTAGCCTTATTAAAAGGATCACAAGAATTAGACTTATAAGGGATGATACCATCCAGTTTATCATTTTACAGATGAAAAAAACTGATACCCAGAGAAGTGAAGTAACTTGATGTCCAATTTTAACCCAGGTTCTCTAACATTAATCCCATTTCTCTTCTCAACTACTCCACATGTATTAAAATTCACATGTATGTGATCACATATGAAGAAAACTTTTGTGCCCCCCCAGTCTTACTTTTTCATAACAATCTTATATTTTCTAGGTTAATTATTGCTCACATCAGTGGATATCACTAGTTTTGGTTCACACTATTGCTGTACTCTGGAAAATTTATCACAATGTTTACTGCTAAGCTTGTTTTCCTGAAGGTAAAATGGCAACTTGTTGCCACTTTTCTCCCCTTCTAAAACTAACTTAGAACATTAGACAGCTGTCTTTTTTTATAAAGGCAGACAAACAGCAAGATGAACCAGGAGGGAAGCATCTCAGGACTCGCCATCCAGTTACCAAAGACTCCTATACCGGTATGTGTTACATTCAACATCTGGTGTCTTCTCTTTGGAACTAAATTCACAGGCAAGATATATGATTCCTTTATAGAATCCTCTGAGATTTATCCTTGTTGCTATATTCTCTCTAATTCAGATTGTTAAATCTGGATGTCAAGGAAGCTGGGGGTAGTCATTTCAACTCCCCAAATCCATTATGATCAGATTGCTTCAGAAAGCCAACCCTGAGCACTGTCTGTCTTTCTGGTAACCAGTTGTTTTAATGTTGGGACAGACTAGTCATAAAATATAGTTATATACTTGAAGTGCTATGAGTAGTACCATTAGACTTTCTCTTCCTTTACCTCCTCCTGAAATGCCCTCCCCACATGGGTCTGTCAAGGATGCCTTAAGTTCCACCATTAGAATTAAAAAAAAATCATCCTCCTCAAATTTGTAAGTGATAATACATTGACAATCATTAATATTGTCATTTAATTGATCCACTGGGTTCTATTTTATGTGAGAGCTCCCAGAGAATGGGTTTTGAAAGGAGAAAAGATGAAAAGTTTTGCCAAGAGCAGGAGCCATGACTCACATAATGCAGGACTGTGAAACAGCTTCATTTGAGAGTCAAGGGGCAAGGTGGGTGAAAGAAGGCAAAATAAAGGAGGAAAATCACTTAAAGAGGTCAGAAAGATTACTGAAGGCAAAACTGGCTGAATCGCTGAGAGTCTGGGCCTAAGAGACCAACTCCTCTAACTCCAAAGTAAGACCAAGGAGCTATGGATATAGATTGAGGGACTGGACCAGTGCTTTCATTGGCATTCCTCCCTACTAGGGAAGAACTTCCTTTCCCTATACATGTTGTAAATTTCTCTGAAACCTAGAGCTTTAGAGAGTTTTCTGATTTACTGAGAATTCAATTAACTTGCCTAGGATCATATGGCCAGTATATATGAGAAGTACTACCTAAACCCATATCTTCCTGGCCTCAAACTCAGTTCTCTATCCACTATGCTACCAGTTTTGGTGGAGGATAGAAGTAGAGAAAGACATATAGAAGAAGACATAGAAGAGAGAAATGGAGACAGAGGGAAAGACATGCATGTGCTGCTATGAAAATTTTCTATTGATAATATCTTCTTTTGTCTTTGATCTACTTGTAGAATATACTTGATTGGGAGATAACTACATGAAAGAGTATGAATAGCTTAGTCACTTTTCTCACGTAATTTTTATGTGTTTTCATGCATAGTACTACAAGCTTGTATAAGTTTGCCAATCTTCCTAGACCCAATAAATTTTTCCTGTTCAATTTTTGTCATGTTGGCCCATTTTCATTGTTTCCAAGGACTTTTCCAAGCTTACACAGAAAAGTGAATTGTTGAACTGACCCTAGCCTCAAGATTTCTAAGAATTCAATCTAATGTCCTATGCCCCTAGGCTAATCTATGTCAGGCAGGTGCCAGGACTAGCCAGGAGACATTAAGTGTAGGAAACAAATTAAGTAGAAAGGATATATGTCTAATACCAAAAAAAGTGTGCAGGGATACTCTGCTCACCCAGAAGACATAGGTGAGTATTTTATATATATGTTAGGAAATGAATAAATTCTGGAGAATTCAGATGGTACACAAAGATATTGGACATGATCATAAAGTCTTGGCATCCATGTTATCATGGAAAGGGACATCAATTAAGTAGGAAAAACAGGCAAAATATCAAAATCTTTAAAAATAAGAAAAGTAAAGAGGTAAAAAATATAGTTAACACTAGTGAGAACTTGGTAAGTTTTTGAACCTAGGGAAGATGAAAATACCCATAAGGCAGTATGATAAAATACTTTAGAGGGTCAGGAGTATCACTTGAAAATAAATGATGATATGGTTTCCTTGGGCCTCATCCTTAAAAATGTAGATTCTAGGAAGAATTATTCAATTAGATGGAGACATGGAAAGGATAGAAGGTACTTCTGATGAGAGAGAAGTGGTCCAATAAAGGAGTTTTCAAAGTGAAAAGGTTTCTATGGCATGGTAATGAAATTCCTATGGAGTGTTGGAAATATAGCTTGGAGACAAGTGAACACCATGTTTTCAAAATATCTGTCCACAGTGGAATAGGGGCCACTCAGCCAGGTCCAAACTAAATATTGTTTCCATTAGGACCTTATAATCCCAACTTCCACTTCTATAACTTCTGAAAGGTGTCTAAGGACTCCAATAAATAATTTATAAGATCACTTCCCACAACTTATAAGTCTTTTTCCAAGAAACTACCCAGATATTTAAAGCTTGATTGCTCATATGCCATTACTCCTTTGCATAGTTTCCCAAAGGGGAAAACTCACTATGGCCTCACCAGTGGGAAAAAACATGCATATTCTGGTTTTATAGACAAGAAGGAGTAGTTGATACTCCATAGGATAATAGAGCTGGCACCCTAGAGGCAATAATACTCTCTAATTCCTTTTTTTCTAACATTTATCTCTGCCAGGTATAATGTGATAATCAACAATGTCAAATCAAGTTCAGTTTTGCAGAAATTGAGGTGAGTAATAATGGTTCAAAATAGGCCATTTTACAAACAAGGAATTATTTGTAATTTAGGTTATGGAAAAATAACAAGATATCAAAAAAAGTATCCCCACTAATATTCTAGTTTTCCATATAGAGGAAATTTCCCTGTCAGAACTAAGTGTTGTCTCATCAAGTACTATCTAGAATATATTTTCCCCTTTGCTGCTATTTCTTTTATGCTTATTTTCCCTATTTCCCACCATATATATTTTAATGACAAGCCAATCAAAGCAATAACAAGATTACAATAACAAAGCAATAAGGAGATTACAATAATATAGCAATAACAGGAATATAATAGTAAAGTAAAATTTTAAAATGCTGTTGGATCATCAACCTCAGATTACACATCTGTTTAAGGTTATCTTTCAGAGTGCAATTCAGTCATCCTATCATTCCTCATCACTAGAGTGGCAGATAATGTTAATTTGCTATCCTATTCCAGTTGCCAAGAAAGATTCTTTGGCCATGATAGAAGTGAAAGCACATAGACTCTCTATCTGTCATCCACGGAGCTATCCACTAGCATACTAGTTCAGTGAGAGCCTGGGTCATCATTCCTGGGTGTTCCCTAGACATATAGTTTGCTTCTATCCATTAGGAAATACAAATGGCCAAAATTACCAGTGTTTCAGCAGCCATTTTCCACTTATAGTTCCTATTTATGTGTTCTGATACCTGAACTGCATAACTTGTATTAGAAAAGAAAATGAGAGTTCTAGTATTTCCACTAGAGGTGGAGTGGGGGAAAATGGTTCAACTTTCATTTGTAATACTTTAGCAATCAACTTTTCCATTCCAAGACTTTGTAAAGATCATAAGTCCCTGTCTTTAATAGACACATGACCCCAGAAAGAACCATCTCATTTAGGAATAAGAAGATATATCCAGAATCACACTGTCAATCACATTTCACCAAGAATTACTTGACATATCTTGGGGATCCAGTTAATATGGTGTCAAATGTCCAACATTCCATGGAAGAGCTATATTCAGGTCCAAAATAACTTGTCCTTCAAAATTTCATTTACCAGAGTATAGATGACTTCCAACTTGCCAAGATGGTTATAGGTCATAGACACATGAAGCTTGCCCACTGATATCTATTCTCATCCCTGTTGTAAAAGTCAAACCTTAGTCCATTGAGAAAAAATGAAAAACATCAGCATTTTTGAGCAGTAGCACCCACTTTCTTGATCTCCCTGAAATTGGCATTCCATATCCTGTATCTGTTTATTAAGCAGAGGCTAATCTTCATGCCTGGTATGTACCATTCCTAATTTTGCCTATTAAAAACCAAGATTTAGCACAGGTGCCCCCTCCTGTTCTAAGGCATTCCTCATTTTCCCAATTGTTAGATCTTTCTCTCTCCTCAAATTATCTTATACTTTCTTGCCCACAGTTCTATCTTGAAGGAAAGAACTATGATATTTCTTTTTTTATCTCTCAACAAATTCTCATTGAATTAATTTATTATAATGTGCTATATTACTTGAGGACCTTTAGAAACTGGTCTAATAGCAACATTTTTTAGAGTATAGACATTGAACTATAGAGATATAGAAAAATGTTCTACATGAGTATAAATAGATTCTGTGAAAACATACATGGTAAGGATTAGAAGGATACTTGCTATAGGATACTATTGGAAGTCAGCAATTTTGAAGGTCTGACCTGTTCTTGTTGGTAAAAAGGCCCAGATATATGTTAAGATTTGGTACAATCTGTGGGATACTTGATGAGAGCCCAAGTCTTCAATGTTTAATTTAGTTTTGCTTAGTGATCAAAGCAACTGAGCTTTGAACAGACCTTACATATAGCTGGCCATCTGACCCAGAATAGTAGCAATTAGTCGATTACCCTTTCCTCATGTTGTCTTCCTGTATACAAGTTTTTGTCTTTGTTTCCTAAAAGCTAATACCTATATATATATATAGCAGCTCATCTTCCAAAGACTGACTTCCAATTCATCAGCATCCTATAATAAGTATCCTAATCCTTAGTGTATGGTTTTCAGAAAATTTTTGTATGCTCATGTAGAACACTTGTCTACATCTCTCTACTTCAATGTCTATACTCTAACAAGGTTGTTACAGGACCAGTTTCTAAAAGTCCTAATCTGTCTCAAAAGATACTTGGTAGTTTTTCTGCTTGGCAAATGAAAAAGATCTTGAATATGTATGCTCCTTAAAATACCAATTTCCACAGCAATAGTAACAGATAATTATATAATACTTTGAGGTCTGCAAAGTACCTCAAGAGCATTGTAATTCATTCATTCAACAAGAATTTGTTGACAAATACAACAATATTGTAGATCTTTCCTTCAAGATAGAACTGTGCACAAAGCTAAGAAAATACAATAATTTGAGGAGAGAGAAAGAACTAATAATTGTGAAGACAAGAAAGCCTTAGGATAGGAGGTAGAATCTGAGCTAAACTTTGGATTCCAATACACAAGGTAGGAGTGTACATTCCAGGCATGGAAATTAGCCTACACTAATGAATAGATATAGGACTGGAACAGCAAATATGCCAGATTAACCAAAATGTAGAGCCCATGAAATAGAAATGTAAAATAAATCTTGAAATACAGGACAGAGTCAGATAGTGGAGGAATTTTTTAAAGGATAAAGAAATTAAATTTTATATTACAGGCAAAGGAAGCCACCTAAGGATTTTGAGAAAGCAAGTAACATGATCTTACCTTAGGAAGAATATTTTGTTAGATTGTGAGGGAAGGATTAGAGAGGATAAAGATTTGAAGAAGGGAGACTAATTAGGAAGCCAATACTATAGGTTGAATAAGTCTGAATTATGGTGGTGGCCATGTAAGTGGGAAAAATGTAATAGATTTAAAAAAAAATAAGGTGATGTGGAGGTATAATTGCCAATTGCATGTTTGGAACATATTTGATATGAGTAGAGAGTGAGAGGGGTAGAGTTTGGATTTTCAAGGATGATTCTGATTTTTCAAAACTGCATGACAAGAAGAATGCCAGTATCCTCGATTGAAAGGTAATGTATTCTATTCAAACATGTTGAATTGCCAATATCATGGGGAAATCTAAAGAGAGATATTTAACAGATATTGAAGATAGGAGACAGGAATTCAGGAAAGTTATTCTAGAGAAATAGACTTTGGAGTAATCTATGTAGAATTGATAATTGAATGGATAGGACTTGAGAATTACCAGAAGATAAGTGTAAAAAGGACAGAAAAAAGGGAACAAAAGACAAACCTTAGGAAAACACATGGTTAGTGGGCAAGAAATGAATAGTTATCTAGCCAAAGAGATCCAGTACTAATCAGATATGTAGGAAGAAAACCTGGGGAAAAAACGGTGCTAAGAAAGCCAGAGTAGAGGGGATAGATTTCAGGAAGATTCTCAAGAGGGATTTAAACAAGAGAGATGACCATTAAATTTAGAAATTAGATTACTGGTAATATTGGAAAAACTATTTTCAATTGAGTAAAGGGGTTAGGGATTAAAAGTCTGAAGATTTAGGAGATGGTTAAAAAAAGGGGGGTAAAGAGTGCAGATAGCTCCTCTTTCCCAGAAGTATAGATGTAAGATGGAGGAGAGGACAGTGACCTATGAAATTATAGAGTTAAATGAAGATTTTTCTGGAATTGGAAAAACCTAGACATATTGTTGGGTAGCAGAGGAAGAGCCAGTAGATAAGATGAAACTCAAGATGAAGGTGGGAATAGTGATCAAGGGATCAATCTCCTAAAGTAAAAAAGAGTAGAAAGAGTAGATGGGATAAAGGATAATAGAGCTGTTTCCCTAAGCAAAAATGACCACCTTGGTTAGGGAAAAGGAGAGAAACTATTGAGTACGAGGTTGTATAATAAGGAAGAAGGAAAAGCTAATGGTAGGTAGCTTTAATTTTCTCAATAAAGTTGGAAAATACGTCCTCTCCTGAGAGGGAAAGAAGGCTTTGGGAGGATATGGTGTATGAGGATTGAGGAGAAAGGGAAGTTTGGAACAACTAATGTCAGAAATATACTAGTGAGTCAACCAGTGAAGAGTAAAGAAAATGTCCATCCAATAATGAAGGGTCAGTTGAATTGGATAAAACATATTTGTTCTAGGCCTGGTGAGTGAAATTAGGTGACTTCCTCTGGCAACATTCAGTAACATGGGCATAGAAAGGGAGATGTCTTTTGATTCATGCATAAATCGGATTTAAGTGAGAGTTGCATAAAGTTGTTGGCCTCATTCTCCTCCAGTCATCACAGTTCATTGACAAGACAGAATCAAAATGATTGGAGATGGCTCAAGATACAGTGGATAATCTTGGCATCTTCGATGTCCAACCAAGCTCCAAGCACTCCACAGTGCCTGCTTCAGCTGCCTTCCTGGCCGTTGGAACAAATTGTTCTCGTACCCCTTCCAGCAGGGGAAGTCTTCACATGCTTGAGACAGACACCCCCTAACTCACCAATGGGCTTGAGATCACTTGGTTTCCCTCAACCTGGATTAGCCTATCTGCGGAAACAGTTTACTGGGATGTGGCCACTGCACATGTCACAGCTTCTTGGAGCCACAGGTGAGAGCTGGGTGGAACACTAAGGACTCTATTTCCAATCTGACCTGACCCTACTTTTAGGCAGGGTTTGAACATTTCTTTCTGTGGCATATATGGTCTTTCAAAGTATAGTGACAGAGCCACCACCCTAGTGTAAAATTCAATAGAGGTGATAGCAGGTTCTATGTAGGTACAGAAATGCTCTCTCCATGAAATATACTTGATAAACTTTTAATTTTTCAAAGTGCTTTCACAAATATGACTTTACTGAATCTGGTATGAAGGAGGTGCTATGATCACAACTTTACAGGTGAGAAAGGTAAAGGACACAACAAGGAAAGTGACAAGAAGCAGATCAGTAGAGTGAGTGGAATGGACCTAGATACTTATTCACTGTGTAAATCTAGGCAAGTGCCTTATTTTCCTCATCTTTAAAGGAGTCTATATAAGCATTTTTTGCATATGTTCACTTTTCCTCTTTCTTTGATCTCTTTGGAGTATATACATTATAGTGGTACAGCTGCGTTAATGCACGTACAGTTTAGTAATGGTGGAAAGTGGGGCACAGAATCAAGTTTCTTGCCAGAACGATTGAACCAATTCATAGCTCTATTGCTCCTGTTTTCACATTGTCCCTCCACCATTTGTCATTTTAATCCTTTGTTTTCTTTGCCAGAATAATGACTGTGAGGTGGAAACTCAACATTGTCTTAATTTGCATTTATCTAATTATTAGTGATTTAGAGCATTTTCTAATGGTTGCAAGAGATTCATTTTCTTCCCTTAAAAATTATTTGTTACAGTGGTATGCTGGAGCTAACTCCTATGGTTCTGGAGAAAGGATTGTTAAATTGTCATTGTGAACATTTTCAACATGGAAATTTCCAAACACTACAATTCAAAGGTTGACTTATTGTACTGCTGATTGTTTAGACCAGAAAGTATTTGAGAAAAATATTTTTAAAGGAGATTAAAGTTAAAAATGTGTTGTATGTACATTTTTTATATATGGTGAACTTCCCGTCAGACATTTACCAGTACACTTCTGGCTGTACATATCAACTATTTACCTACTGATGAATGGTTCTTAGTTTTATACATTTCAATCAAAATTTTGTTTATTTTGGATATATAGCATTTGATTCAGAGAAACTTGCTACTGTGATTTGTTTTTGCTAAACTTTTAAATTTTCTAATACCAGAATTGCTCATTTATCATCAATGATCATCTCAGTCATTTACTTATGACATCTTCTACTGTCCATCAATGTGAATGACAAGATATTCGATACTTCCCTAATTTGTTTGTAATGAAACATTTTATATCTTGGCCATGTATTCATTTGGAGTTTATCTTACCATATGGTGTGAGGTATTCGACTAAACATAATTTCTGCCAGACTGTGAGTCCTTTCCCCCTTAGTGAGGTCTTCAGATTTATCAAAGACTGTAGTCCTGTGTTTATTTGATTCTGTATTTGGCATACAGAATATTTTCCATTAATTGACCTCTATGTTTTGTTTTGTTCGTTAGCCAGTTATCTTGACTTGGAGAATCAAAGAAACTCTGTACAAGGCTCCAATAGACCACTTACAATGGAAAGATCACTAGCTCTAAGACCAATCCCACTTTTAATGATTATGACCAAAAAGGACAAGTCATTAACCACCCTCCCCCTCACTTTTGGTTTTCTCATTTGTAAGATGATGGGATTATACTAGATGATCTCTGAGGTATTGTAAAATTCAGGCATTCTAGAATTCTGAAATACTCAAACAACGAAAATGTGGTTACTGCCATATCTAAAATTTCATCCTAATGGGCAGAAATACTCCGAGAAAAATCACTTCTAATGGAGGACATATTAAAACAAATGCAAATCATTTGCTAACAATTTAGATATGTTTTGTACCCCTGACCTTGGGCAAATCGGTTCTCTTGGTCACTCAGTTTCTACATCTGTAAAATGGACATAATCATACTGCCTGGTTTCACTTGGGTATTGTGAAGATTAATTAGTTAATGTCTGTGAAATGCTTTGCAGAGGGACAAAATGCTCTTGAAGTGCTACAGATTATGATCTTCCTAAAGCATCTCTAACTTGTGGAGACATTTATAGCTGTACTGGTTAGCGAAGCCTGCATTTTGTAGCATCGTCCTTGCTTCCCTGCAAGGTACCAGAATTCTGCTCAGCAACTCATCCTCTTGGTAGAATGGCAGTGACCTATGCTCTTTGTGTGCTAGTGTGCTATCTCAGTGTTCTCTGCATCCCTGTTACCTCCTCCTGCAGCTGCTTTCAGTTATGGGTGCAGTGGGATCAGTAGGGAGAACCGTTCTCTCAAATTTTAAGCCACCAGCTAATGGTCCCTTGTTGCCAGATCTGTTTCCAATGGAAACTTTTGAGTTTTGTTCAGATTCCATCTCAGGGATAATTAACGATACTTCACTTTCCCCATTGTGCTCTAAGATCTTCATAAGGACACCAAAATGTAAGGGATGGTTTCTGGCATCTGCACTGGGGAAAAAAAAGTAACAAATGAAAGAATAAAGCAGGGGCCCTGTCCCTTTCTTTTGGCAAAAAAAAATCTGTTATATAAACTAATGTAGATGAGGGGGCACTGAGCCATATATAAGTGAGTAATTATCTACTGTTACAGGCCTTATTATCTCTCCAAATGTTTGCTAAAATTCTGTTGGGTAACCATCTGGACCCAGAGATTTACCCATGGATACGGACTAGAATGTTATTTTAACTTTGGATGGGAAAAATTCTTTCTCTAATTCTTTTCTGTCATCTTCTGTTAAATAATTTACTTGAACATCTCTTAGATAGCTCTCTGTGAGTCCTTGGAGTAAGTAGATTCTGTGTGATATACTCATATAAAATATTCTTTCAAAGTTTATTTATTTTTTCCACCAGAGGATCCAAGGACAGTTTGCCATCTGTTGTAAGAACTTCATTAATGCACCTATTTCCCCTTCCTTTTTCATAGACTGGCCAGTCTGAATAATCTGGAGATCTCTCCCAGGACAGATGAAGTTTTCTGCCCAGAAGTCTCACCCTATCACAGCTAAATTCTTGCTTTCTCATTATGACTTTCTCTCAGGTGGCTTTGTTAGCTTGGAACAACAAAGACTGTTTCCCACATCTAGGCTCAGTATCAATAATTTAATAACATGTCATCAACAACAGTGAACCATGCTGCTTAGGATGAAATATTCCTAGGGCTCTCCATCTATTATGCACTGAGCTCCCACAGCACCTGTGAATGCAGTACAGGTGGGCGCTGCTTGGAGAAAACCCTATATACATCAATGCACACTTAAAAGGAAAAGGGATGGGAAGGAACAGATGTTATTTAATCCATCAATCAATTCATTAACCAGCATTTATTTAGCACCTACTATTTGCAGGGATTGTGCGAGTTGCTGGGTTTAGAAGGACAAAAATGAAATCGTCTAGCTTTCAAGGAGCTTATCTTTCTGGGGAGAGTTCATGGTGGCCAGATTTATACTATCACTTAATCGACAAGCAATTTTAAAGCACTTACTACATGCCAGGCACTATGCAAGGCCTTGGGGAAACAAAGAAAGGTAAAACAGCAGGCTGTGCTCTCAATGAGCTCTTGGAATATTCTAAGGCATAAACAAGACACATACCAAGGATTTTGAAGAGACCCTTGGACGGAAAGACTTTTGACAGAGGAATGAGAAAGGATGAGAAAATGACATTTAAACTTAGTCTTGAAGAAAGATTCAGGTTCCAGATAAAATAACACCTTTTGTAACAAGTCTTTCCCCATCCTTCTTAATGCTTCTCTGAGATAACCCCCATTTTATCCTACATTCTTTTTGTTTTACAGAGTTGTTCGCATGCTGTCTCCCCCATTAAACTGTGAGATACTTGAGATCAGGGGCAATTTTTTTATTTGTTTTTGCTTTTGCTTTGCTTTGTATCCCTAGTGCTTAGAACAAAACCCAGAATAGAGTAGATGTGTAATAAGGGGTAGTAAACTTAGCTTGACCTAGAAGTAGAGGGAAGGGAGCATCACAGCAATGGGAAACAATTAATGTGAATGTACAAAGGTGGAATATTGTGTATATTGAAACCACAAGTATAACTGGTAGCTATAGATAGATGACTAGAATTTGAGGAGGGCAATAAAATTTAAGAAAACTGAAACAAAAGGAATGGGCCAGGTTGTAAAGATATTTGATCCTGGAGGTAAAACAGAATATATACAATGGAAATACCAAGTTGGACAATTAGGTGCACATTGGATAGAGCACTGAGCTTATAATAAGGAAGACTCATCTTCATGGGTTCAAATCTAGCCTCAGATACTTACTAGAAGTGTGACCCTGGGCAAGTCCCTTAACCCTGTTTGTCTTAGTTAAATTGGTTGGAGAAGGAAATGATAAAATATTCCAGTATCTTTGCCAAGAAAACCTCAAAATAGGGTTACAGAGAGTTGGACAAGACTGAAATAAATGAATAACCACAAAGTAACATTTTGAGGGGGCAGTGGAGGAAGAGCCCAGCATGGAGAAGAATCAGAAATCATATGATATGAGAGAGTTCTAGGAAGGGCTTTGAAGGGAGCTAGATATTCTGCAAAATAGAAGTGAAGAAGAAATTCATTCCAGAAGTAATAGATTGGAGGATGTGGGGTAGTAAGGCAATCTGAGTCAAAGCATGGAGATGGGAGATGAAAAATTGTGTATGAAGAACAAGTAGACCAACTGGGATAGGCATATAGAGCATGCAAAAGAACATATTATGTGCTGAGTTTGGAAAGATAGATGGAGCTCTGAAAGTATTTAAATGGCAAAGAGAAGGGCTTACATTTTATTGTAGACTTCCTGGGCTTTATGAGCAGGATTATATATGTATATGTATATATATATGTGTGTGTGTGTGTGTGTGTGTGTGTGTGTGTGTGTGTGTGTGTGTGTGTGTCGTGGACATTAGCAATATCGTTTTGGCTCCTTTGTGGAGAATGGATTGGATTGGGGATAATTGAGGTAGGAGGACCAATTATGACATTATTTTAAAGTTCATTGAGAGGTAGGTAGGCCTTGAACCAAAATAGTGAATGTGTGAAGGTTAATGATGATAATGATATAATGCTTTAGGTTTTCTAAAGTGCTTTGACACATTTAGTCTTCACAACAACCCTGTAAGGAGAGAAGAGCTTTACTAAAGACTTCACCATCAAGTTCCTTTGAATGTGATAAGCTTTGATTTATTAAAAAGAGAAAATAATAATAATATAAAGGATGGTTAGCATCATATTCATATTGTGAAACAAGATACCTGTACAAAGAAACAAGAAACATTTTCTAAACATGACTGACTCTTACACTTTGAAATCACTGGATTAGTTTTTCTCCCTGCCTAAAAACTGTTTTGGCTTTCTAGTTCAATGCCATATGTGAAATGATACTTTTTCTCATTTATTATGATATGCTCCATATGGAGAAATATAATTACATCCAGTTAGATATTGACTAGACAATCTTGAAGAACACTTTTTACTCTAAATCTACAATCCTCTATTTCTCCATATATATCTATTTATCTATCTAAATCATGTCTCTTTTTTGACCTTATCTCCGTATACAGTGCAAGATGTTGGTCTATGCCTAGCTTAACCATACTATTTTCCAGTTTTCCTAGCAGTTGCAAATAGTAAATTCTTATCCAAGAACCTGGGATCTTGGTTTTGGCTTTGTTATAGCTTACTATAGTTATTTACTACTGTGTTTTGTTTATCTAACCTATTCCACTCCTCCACCACTCTATTTATTTTAGCCAGTGGCAAATAGTTTTGATGGCTGCTGCTTTTAAAATGCAGTTTTAGATCTGGTAGAGCTAAACCACCTTCCCTTACATTTCTTTTCATTAATTTTTTTGATATACCTTGTGTTCTTCCAGATGAGTTTTGTTATTATTTTTCTTAGCTTTATAAAATAATTTTTCTTCAGTTAACTTTTGCATCTCCTTTTCTATCTGTCCAATTATTCCCTTTAAGGAATCATTTTCTCCAGTTACTTTTTGTACTTTCTTTTACATTTGTTCAATTTTCCTTTTTAAAGAGCTGTTTGCTTCAGTGAATTCTTTTTTCATACTTTAAAATCATTGGCCAGTTTTTCTTCTATTCCCTTCTTCAGCTCTTCCAAGAGTGCTCTTTGTGCATGTGACCAGTTCATAGTCCCTTCTGAAGTTTCAGATGGGAGTACAGTCTCAATACTGACCTCTTTGCTATTTGTGTTTTGGTTATTGTCCCCATAGATAGATTCTATGGTCTTTTCCTTTTTGCTTTGCTTCTTACTCATGATAATGAGGCTTTGTATTGTGGACTCTGGTTCTTTCAGCTAGAATAGGAGGCTAGATGAATTCTTTTTGTGTGTGTGTGTGTTTCCCTAGATTAACCCTGGAGCTAGCTTGTTAAGTGTGGAGAAGGGGTGGTCTGGTCACAGCAGATCTCCTCAGCTGAGCTAGAGCAAAGGCAAGCTCAGTGGGTGGTGATCCTAGCTGCCCTAGTGTCTTCCCATTTTTCCTGGAGTTCTGAGGTAAGCCTGGGATCCTACTGTTGGTGATTGCGAGGTTCCTCTCATCTGGAGCTCTGAATCTCCTCCTGGTTTGCTAAGGTGGGGCTATCTGGGACGGCTCCGGTTCTCTGCAAAATAAGAGGAATACTCCTTAGCGATTTTCCTAGCCTCACTGTGTTACGAGACTGTTTGCGCCTTCTGCTGATTCCACTGTTCCAGAATTTTTCTGGGGAAATATTTTATGGTTCTATCAAGGTCAACAAGAAGAGAGAGAGAGAACATTTACTGATCACTCAACCAGTTTGGCTCCAGGAAGTTCAAATGGGTGACTTACAGACATTTAATCTGTGGGCTAATAGTCTCAGGAGCAGCTGCTGTAAATACTTGGGGCTCTGAGGCTCTCACTCGCTCGATGCCACTGGACTCCCACCCTGGTCTGCTATTCCACAATGCTGCTGCTGCCTCAGATGGCTCTAGGGCTTTTCTGTTCAAGTCTGCTGCCTCAGGGATGCGCTTAGCTGTGCACTGTATGTTCCTGCACCATGGTGGAACAGATCCTTCCCGTCAACCTTCCAGTCTGTCCTGGTCTATGAATCTTCCACAATCTGTCTCCTATTGGATTCTGCACCTCCAAAATTTGGTCAGATTCTCTTTTTTTAGAGGTATCTGAAGGAGGTTGTCTAAGAGTTTACATGAGTAGTTGCTCTCACTCTGCCATCTTGGCTCCACTCCCCCTATAAAATAGTTTTTGATAGTTTGATTGGTCTGGCAAAAAATTAATAAATTAATTTACGTAGAATTGCCATTTTTATTATATTGGTTCAGCCTACCTATGAGCAACTGATATTTGTCCAATTATTTATATCTGACTTTATTTGTGTGAAAAGTATTATGTAATTCTCTTCATATAGTTACTTGGTTTGTCTTGGCAGGTAGAATTCCAAATATTTTATGTTGTTTACAGTTATTTTAAGTGGAATTTCTCCTTTTATCTCTTGCTGATGGATTTTGTTAGTAATTTATAGAAATGTTAATGATTCATGTGGGTTTATTTTATATCCTGCAACTTTGCTAAAGTTGTTAATTAATTCCAAAAGTTTTTAGTTGATTCTCTAGGATTCTCTAAGTATACCATCAATATCCTTTGCAAAGAGGAATAGATTTGCTTACACATTACCTATTCTAATTCTTTCCATTTATTTTTCTTCTCTCTTTGCTAAAAGTAACATTTCTAGTACAATATTAAATAGTAGAGGTGATAATGGGAATCCTTGCTTCACCTTTACTCTTATTGGGAACACTTCTAGCTTTTTCCCATTACATATAAGGCTTGCAGAATTTTTAGATAAATGCTACTTAACATTTTGCTTTTAACAGTAATGGGTGCCATATTTTGTCAAAAAGCTTTTTCTGCCTTTCTTGAGAAAATCATATAATTTCTGTTAATTTTATTATTGAGAGGCAGAGCCAAGATGGTGGAGTAAAAAGACACACATATGCAGGGTCTCCCCACACAGCCCATAAAATACCTGTAGAGAGGGACTCTCAACAAATTTTGGAGCAGCAGAAGTGGAGAACAACTGAGTGGAGGAGATTTCCAGCCCAGGGTGACATGAAAGGCCCATGGGAAATGTCATTGCACTGGACACAGAGCAGAGTGCAGAGCCCAGCCCAGCTTTGACCACGAACATGGCTCGTGAACAGCCCTTGGGGCAGAATCTCCAGTCTTGGAATCCCCAGTCACAGCAGGAGAAGATCTACAGATCCCTCAACACACAGGCGCCAAAGGTCAGTGACAGGGGTTTTTCAGTTGGCCAGGAAGGGAGAAGGGATATCCCATAGCTTCGGCCTCAGACAGCAGCCTGCAGAAGCCACATCAGGCAGGTGGCAGGAGTTCTCATAGAAGCCCCTACAGCAGCCTGAGACCATTGCTGGGTCATAAAAACCCCTGGGGGCAATGAGGTAGCTGGTCCTTGTCTTGCACTGAATGGTGGCCCTGCCCCCAAAGCTTGACTGAATCCCTCCCCCCCTCCCCCAGTGCTAGCTTGGTGGAACTGGAGGTCAGATGCCTGTGCAGAGAAGACTCTGCTAAGATCTGAGCACAAAAATCCTTCCCTGCACCCAGACCAGTATACACTTGATTGTGCCACCTTGGAAGAACTAAGATCTTACAGGTCCCCAGAGTATACCCTACTCTTGACAAAGGACCCAAAAGTCAAGTAACTGGTTAGGAAAATGTCCCAAAAAGGAGAAAAAAATAAGACCCTAGAAGGTTACTTTCTTGGTGAAAAGATATCTTCTCCCATCTTTTTGGATGAGGAAGAACAATGCTTACCATCAGGGAAAGATATAAAAGTCAAGGCTTCTGTATCCCAAACATCCAAAATAAATATTCAATGGCCTCAGGCCATGGAAGAGCTCAAAAAGGATTTTGAAAATCAAGTTAGAGAGGTGGAGGAAAAACTGGGAAGAGAAATGAGAGAGATGCAAAAAAGCATGAAAAGCAGGTCAACACCTTACTAAAGGAGACCCAAAAAAATGCTGAAGAAAATAACACCTTGAAAAATAGGCTAACTCAATTGGCAAGAGACGTTCAAAAAGCCAAAGAGGAGAAGAATGCTTTAAAAAGCAAAATTAGCCAAATGGAAAAGGAAGTTCAAAAGATCACTGAAGAAAATAGTTCTTTAAAAATTAGAATGGAACACATGGAGCCTAATGACTTTATGAAAAACCAAGAAATCACAAAACAAAACCAAAAGAATGAAAAAATTGAAGAGAATGTGAAATATCTCATTGGAAAAACAACTGACCTGGAAAACAGATCCAGGAGAGACAATTTAAAAATTATGGGACTACTTGAAAGTCAGGATCAAAAAAAGAGCCTAGACATCATCTTCCATGAAATTATCAAGATAAACTGCCCTGAGATTCTAGAACTAGAGGGCAAAATAAATATTGAAAGAATCCACTGATCACCTTCTGAAAGAGATCCAAAAAGAACATTGTAGCCAAATTCCAGAATTCCCAAGTCAAGGAGAAAATACTGCAAGCAGCTGGAAAGAAACAATTCCAGTATTGTGGAAATACAATCAGGATAACACAAGATCTAGCAGCTTCTACATTAAGGGATAAAAGGGCATGGAATATGATATTCCAGAAGTCAAAGGAACTAGGACTAAAACCAAGAATCACCTACCCAGCAAAACTGAGTATAATAGTTCAGGGGAAAATATGGTCTTTCAATGAAATAGAGGACTTTCAAGCATTCGTGATGAAAAGACCAGAGCTGAAAAGAAAATCTGAGCTTCAAACACAAGAATCAAGAGAAGCATGAAAGGGTAAACAGCAAAGAGAAATCATAAGAGACTTACCGAAGTTGAACTGTTTACATTCCTACATGGAAAGACAATATTTGTAACTCTGAAACTTTTTTCAATATTTAGGTAGCTGGTGGGATTACACACACACACACACACACACACACACACACACACACACACACATACACACACACAGATAGAGAGCACAGGGTGAATATAGGATGAGATCATATCTTAAAATAATAAGCGGTGAGAGAGAAATATATTGGGAGGAGAAAGGGAGAAATGGAATGGGGCAAATTATTCTCATAAAAGAGGCAAGTAAAAGACTTTTCAGTGGAGTGAAAAAGTGGAGAGGTGAGAGAAAAAAAATGAAGCTTACTCTCATCACATTCGACTAAAGGAAGGAATAAAATGCACACTTATTTTGGTATGAAAACCTATCTTACAATACAGGAAAGTGGGGGAGAAGGGGATAAGCAGGGTGGAGGGATGATGGAAGGGAGGGCAGTGGGAAGAGGGAGTAATTGGAAGTCAACACTCTTGGGAAGGGACAGGATCAAAAGAGAGAATAGAAGCAATGGGGGCCAGGATAGGATGGAAGGAATTATAGTTAGTCTTTTACACAACACAACTATTATGGAAGTCATTTGCAAAACTGCACAAATATGGCCTATATTGAATTGTCTGCCTTCCCAAAGGGAATGAGTGGGGAGGGAGGGATGAGGAGAAGTTGGAACTCAAAGTTTTAGGAACAACTCTGTTGAGTATTGTTCTTGCAACTAGGAAATATATATACAGATAATGGGGTATAGAAAGTTATCTTGCCCTACAGGACAAAAGAGAAGATGGGGATAAGGGAAAGGAGGGATACTAGAATAGAGGGCAGATTGGTCATAGGGGCAATTAGAATGCTCAGCGTTTTTGGGGGGGAGGGTTAGAAATGGGGAGAAAATTTGGAACCCAAAATTTTGTGGAAATGAATGTTGAAAAGTTAAATAAATAACTTTAAAAATATTTTTTTATTGATATGGTCAATTATGCTGATAGTTTTCCTAATGTTAAACCAGTCCTGCATTCCTGGTATAGATCACACATGGTCATAGTTATTAACCTCATGATAAGTTGCTATAATCTTTTTGTTAAGATTTTATTTAAATTTTCGCATCAATATTCATTAGGAAAATTGGTTTATAATTTTCTTTCTGTTTTGACTTTTCCCTGTTTAGATATCAGCTGTATATTTGCATCATAAAAAACTGGTAGGATTCCTTCCTTCTTCAGCTATTTTCTCAAATAGTTTATATAATATTATAATTAGTTGTTCTTTAAATGTCTGGTAGAATTCATTTGTAAATCCATCTCATCTGAGGTTTTTTTTTCGTAGGAAGTTCATTGATGACTTGTTCAAGTTTGTTGTTTTGTTTTTTTTTCTGAAATGGGGTTAAATATTTTATGTTCTCTTCTGTTAATCTAGGAAATTCATGCTTTTCCAAATATTCATTCATCATCCTTTTCATTTAGATTGTCAGATTTATTGGCATACAGTTGGGCAAAATAGCTCCAAATTATTGTTTTAATTTCCTCTTCATTGGTGGTGAATTCACCCTTTTTATTTTTGATACTAGTAATTTGATTTCTTTCCTTGATTTTTTTTATCAAATTAACCAAAGGCTTGTCTATTTTATTATTTATTTCATAAAGCTAATTCTTAGTTTTATTTATTAGCTCAATAGTTCCTCAGTTTCAATTTTATTAATCTCTCCTCTGATTTTCAGAATGTCAAATTTGCTATTTAACTGGGGATTTTAATTTCTTCCTTTTCTAGTTATCTTCCTCTTTCAATATTTCATTCATGTAAGCAGTTACAATTATAAAATTTCCCCTAAGAACTTCTTTTGTTGCATTCCATAAGTTTTATGTTGTCTTATTATTCTGTTTGGTGAAGTTATTGATTGTTTCTATGATTTTTTCTTTGACCCACTTAGTCTTTAGGATTAGATTATTTAGTTTCCAATGAATTTTTATTCATCTTTCCACGGTCCTTTATTATATGTAATTTTTATGGCATCTTGATCTGAAAAGGATATGTTTATTCTGCATTGGATTGTGAGCTTTTTTTATGCCCTAGTATATTGTCAATTTTTGAGTAGGTGCTATATTCCATTGTTTCTCCAGAGGTCTATTATATCTAGCTTTTCTAAAATTATATTCACCTCCTTAACTTCTTTTTTAGTTTATTTTGTGGCTAGATAAATCTACTTTTGAAAGCAGGTTGAGGTCCCCCACTGGTATGGTTTTGCTATCTATTTTTTCTGTAACTCAACTTCTCTTCTAAGAATTTGGATATTGTATCACTTGCTGCATATATGTTTAGTATTGATATTATTTCATTATCTATGGTACCTTTTAGCATTTCTTTTAATTAGATCTATTTTTGCATTGAATTTTCCTAAGGTAAGGATTGTTAGCCTTGTTTTTCTTTGTATTTCAGCTAATGGACAATATATTCTGCACTAATATTTTACCTTTATTCTGTGTGTATATTTCTGCTTCAAATGTGTTTCTTGTAAACAACATATTATAGGATTGTGGTTTTTAATCCACTCTTTTTGCTTCCATTTCATGGGAGAGTTGATCCCATTCACATTTACAGTTATGACTACTATGTCTTTCTATTCTATCCTCCAACGCTGTCAATAAATTTCTCTCTTCTTTCACCATATCTCCCCACCAGTGTTTTGCTTCTGACTACTGCCTCCCTCATTCTGAACTCCTTTCTATCAACCCTGCCCTTTTCTTTTCCCTTTTTCTTACTACTTCTGTCCTCCCTTCTACCAATCTCCTCCCTTTTCTTTCCTCTTTCTCATCCTACTTACCTATCAGGTAAGATTGATTTCTATAACCAACTGAATGTGTATGTTATTCCCTCTGAGTCAATCTGATGGGAGTGTGGTTAAAGCAATGCTCACCCTCCTCCCTTTCCCCCTCTACTGTATTAGGTCTATGTGCCCCTTCATGTGATATAATTTACCCTATTCTGCCTCCCCCTTTCCTCTTTTCTCAGTACAATCCTATTTTTTCACCCCCACGCACTCTGTCTATGTGTGCTTCTTCTAACTGCCCTAACAAAGATACAGTTCTCAAGAGTCATAAGTATCATCTTCCTTTATGGGGATGCAAACAGTTTAAACTTATTGAGTAATGTGTTTTTTTCCTTACTATTTACCTTTTTATATTTCTCTTCAGTATTTATTTGAAGCTTAAATCCTCTATTCAGCTCTTTTTTCTCTATCATTAATGACTGAATTTTCCTTATTTCATTGATTGTACATCTTGTCCCCTGAAAGATTATGCTCAGTTTTGCTGGGAAGTTGATTCTTGGTTGTAATCCAAGCTCCTTGACCTTATGGAAAATTATATATCATATCCTCTGATCCTTTCATGTCAAAACTGCTAATTCCTATGTAATCCTAATTGTGGGTCAATTGTTTCTTTCTGGCTGCTTGTAGTATTTTCTGCTTGACCTGATAATTCTGGAATTTGGCTACAATATTTTTGGGGGTTTTCATTTTTGGGTCTCTTTCAGGAAGTGATTAGTGGATTATTTCAATGACTATTTCACCTTCTGTTTCTAGGCTATGGGTGCAGTTTTCTTTGATACTTTCTTGAAAGATGATATCCAGGAATTTTTTGATCATGGCTTTCCAGCAGTCCAACAATTCTTAAGTTATTTCCCCTGGTTCTATTTGACAGGTAAGTTGTTTTTCCATTGAAATATTTTACATTTTCTTCTATTTTCATTCTTTTTTTCCCACTGATTCTCAATGTCTCCTAGAATCATTACTTTCCACTTGCCCAATTCTAATTTTTAAGGAATTTTTTTTTTCCAGTTAGTTTTTGTAACTCCTTTTCCATTCGGTTAATTCTTCTTTTTAAGGATTGTTTTTTTTTTTCAGGCTGTAGGAAGGGAAAGGAGAAAGAAAAGGGAGGGTTGGATAAAAGGGAGGAAGAAGTAGTAAGGGAAGAAGGAAAGAAAGGGGAGGGACTGATAAAAGGGAGGGAAAATTGAGAGAGGTAGTGGTCAAAAGAAAAACTTTTCAGGAATGGAAGGGAGAAGGGAGAAATGAAAGAATAAAAGGGGCAGGGGAATAGTTCTGAGAGAAAAACACAGTAATCATAACTGTGAATGGGATAAGCTCTCCCATAAAACAGAGATGAATAGCAAAATGGATTAAAAACCATAATCCTATAATATGTTGTTTACAAGGAACACATTTGAAGTGGGGGATACACACAGGATAAAAGGATGGGGTAGAATACGTTATGCTTCAGCTGAAGTAAAAAAAAAAGAGTGGCAATCTTAATCTCAGATAAAGTAAAAATAGATCTAATCAAAAGAGATAAGGAAGGAAACTATATCCTGCTAAAAGGAACCATAGATAATGAAGCAATATCACTACTAAACTTACATGCACCAAGTAGTATAGCATCCAGATTCTTAGAAGTTAAAATAGTATGTAATTCCCTCCTTGAACCAAATCTGATGAGAGTAAAGCTCAAACAATAATCATCTTCTTCCCTTCTTTCTCTGTACTGTAATAAGCTTTTGTGCCTCTTCCTGTGATAAAATTTACCCTTTTCTACCTTCTCCTTTCCTCCCTTCACACCACTTAATTTGTTTTTTATCATCACATCAGTTAATTTATACTCACACCCTCTATGTATATCTCTTTTAAATGTCAAAATAAAAATACAGTTCTCAAGATTAACAAGTATTATTCTCCTATATAGGGATGTAAACAGTTTGCCCATATAAAATAAGTTCTTTTGTTCCCCACTATTAACCTTTTTATGCCTCTCTTTAGTCTTGTATTTGAAGATCAAATTTTCTATTGAGCTCTGGCCTTTTCATCAGGAAAATCTGGAAATCTCTTATTTCATTGAATGTTCATCTCCTTTCCTGAAAGATTATGCCCAGTTTTGCTCAGTAATTGATCCTTGATTATAGCCCAAGCTCCTTTGTCTTACAGAATATCATATTGCACTCCCTCCATTCCTTTAATGTAGAAACTGTAAGATCCTGTGTGATCCTGACTGTAGTTCCTTGTTATTTGAATTGTTTCTTTTTGGATACTTGCAGTATTTTCTCATTGACCTGATAATTCTGGACTTTGGAAATGATATTCCTTGGGGTTTTCTATTTGGTATCTCTTTCAGGGGATGATTGGTGGGTTCTTTCAATGACTCTTTTGCCCTCTAGATCTAGGAACTCAAGACAGTTTTCCTTGATGATTTCTTGAAAGATACTGCCCAGGCTCTTTTTTTAAATCATGGCTTTCTGGTAGACCAATAATTCTTAGATTTGCTCTACTGGATGTATTTTTCCAGGTCAGTTGCTTTTCCAATGAAATATTTCATGTTTTCTACTATTTTTTTGTTCTTTAGATTTTGCTTGACTGAGTCTAGATATCTCATAGACTCACTAGTTTCTGCTTGCCCAGTTCTAATTTTTAATGAATTGTTTTCTTCAGTTAGCTTTTGTAACTCCTTTTCCATTTGTCCAATTGCTCCTTTGAAGAAGATATTTTCTACAGTTAGGTTTTGTACTTCCATATCCATTTGGTCAATTTTACTTTTTCAGGAGCTGTTTACATTTTAAAAATCATTGGAAAATTTTTATTCGACCCCTCTAATTTGACTTTTAAAATCCATGTTTAATTCTTCCAAGATTGCTCTTTGGGCTTGAGACCACTTCATATTTCCTTTAGAGATTTCAGGTGTAGATATAGTAGCAATGCTGTCCTCTTCTAAGTAACTTCCCTGTCTGCATAATAAGATTCTATGGCTTTTCCTTTTCTGATTTGCTCCTTACTAATGTTGATTGCTTTTTTTCCTGGCTTTTAAAGTGTATTTCTGTTTCTGGGCTACAGGGAGTTCTGTCCTACATTTCTTGTGCTGGGAGCTAGGGGCCTGGTTGCTGGTTTTGTATGCTGTGACCTCTGTTTCTTTCAACTATAAGCTATATAATGCTACTGCTTACCTGGTGCTGAACTGGCTGGTATATGCCAAGGTCAAGGCCAGTTGATGTCTATCTGGATTACACTAAAGCTCTTGGAGTGAGGTATGTGTAAGTGGTTTGGTGGTCTGACCTCTGGAGGTCTCCTCCCCACAAGGGCTATGCTGGAGCATGGGCAGGTTCAGCGGCTGATGTACACCATCTGTGCTGGTGTCTGTCCCATTCCCCTAGCTGTACTAAGGCACACCTGGGATCCTGGTGTTGATGTTTACCAGCTCCACATCCCTTGATTTCAGGATCTCCTCCTGGTTCTCTGAGATGGGGCTTGCTGAGACAGTTCTGGTCCTGCACTGGTCCCTTTCAGTCACAGCAAGAGGGACCTTTCCAGTAAATTTTCTCAACCTCCTGAGCTAAAAGACTGCTGTGTCCCTTTTTCTGGGTCCACTATTCCCAAATTTTTCCTGGGCAAAATTCTCTGGGTTTTTCAAGGTCAACAAGAGAGGGTGAGAGCACTTTTGGTTTACTTTGCTATCTTTGCTCCCAGAAGTTCAAGTAGGTGACTTTCAAAAATTCAGTCTGTGAGCTGATAGCACTAGGAGTGGCTGTTGTTACTGCCCCAGGCCCCAGGCTTCTCTCTCATTCAGCTCTGCCTGACTCCCATCCTATGCTAAGAGGTTTGGATATTGGCACAGATGCTGGTGACTCAGAATGCCTGGAGTCATTTCTGCTCTGCTATGACTGAAGTTGTGCTGGAACAGGCCAGGCTTTGCGCTCCTCCAGTCTGGTGAACAGATCCTTCCCAAAGACCTTTTAGGCTGTCCTGGCCTAGAAATCTGCCATACTCTGTCTCCTAGTAGATTCTGGCACTCTAAAATTTGTTCAGATTCATTTTTTTTACAGGTATCTAAAGGAATTTGTGGAAGAGTTCAGATGAATCCTTGCTTCCACTCCTCCATCTTGACTCTGCCACTTTCTGTGATATTTCTGAAATACTTTGTACAGTATTGAAGATCTTCCATAGGATATCTCTGTTCAACCCTCCATCTTCGCCTTAACTGCTTTTCAGGAACAATTGTTTCCCAGATCATGTTTAATTCTATTAATTCTCCTTATATAATACCTCTTGCCCCTTCCTTTAGTTTCTAGTCCTTACCATTCTAATTGCACTTTCCTGACTTCAGATCTTTATTCACGTTACTCCCTAGACCTAGAATGATCTTCAACATATAATAGTTTGAAGCCTTAGTAGTCTTTAAATCTCACTTTAGATCTCAGCTCAAATGTCCCCTCCTTCATTAATCTTTCTTTAAATCCAACTTAATAATGATCTTTCCCCCATATGGACTTATAGCATTTTACTCTTATGACCTCATCACGTCCTTTGATTGTTGTTATATGTATATGGACTCTGTGTTGGTCTACAAACTCCATAATGGCAGGAGCACTGTCTTGTTTTATCTTTCTATCTCTCCCATAGCCTAACACTTTTCCTAGAACATATGTCAATATGTTTGTGATGCACTTGTGCTTTTACCACTATAGGAAATCCCCTACCAACACTGATACAGATCACTAATTACAATCATTTAACTATATCTTGATGAATTGACTTGGGTCCACAGAGATTAATTGATTTTTCCATGGTCTTACCTCTCAGAAGTATCTTGGCAACATTTAATCTCAGTCATTCTATCTCCAAGTTCAGCATAATATCTACTACATCAAGATCCCTCTGATCTATACATAGTAGGTACTAAATGCATTATTCTGTATACCTGATAATTTTTATAGTTGCCATAGGATCATAGATTGTCTTGTATAATAATTGCTCAAGTAGAAGCACATTATAGTGAATAGAAGGCTAGCTTTTATAACAGACAAGTCTGGATTCAAGTCCCACTGCTGTTACACACTATCTTCGTGAACTTGCACAATCACTTTAACCTATTTTTTTAACATGGGCTTTGAAATAACTATACTAACTGTCAGTTACATAACTACTAGCCAGTCAGAATGTCCAATGAAGCCTAAAATTGCTTGACAAACTCTAGCCAAATTTGGAGGTGCCTATACCTACCAGAAACCACAGAATCAGCCTTGACCAGTTCAAGGCTGCTTGACCAGCAGGCAGCAGCTATAGAGCAAATTCTTGATCAGGAATTTGTAATCATCCATTGTGTCTACAGATATCTTTTCCCCTTAACCCCTGTTCCCTGCCCCAAAACCTCTAGAAAATATATTATCTCACCATTTTTTCACTCTCCTTTAAGGAGTTTAGATCTCTCTCCCTCTCCCTTCTTCCCTCTCTCTCTCCCCTACTTTCTCCTCCACTTGTTCAAGCTCTTTTCAGACAACAAATGTTTTTATAATCTGTGATCAGACTCTGTTTCATTTCAGGACCCCTTTTGGGTTTGAGGGTCTTTTGTTGACACCTTTCAGTATCAGTGACTCTAAGGACTATTAGTTTCAGGGAAGTTGCCTTCTGCATCAATGGTAATATTTTCCACGCCACTAATTTTTTTTACACAAGGAATTATATGCCTAAGTCATAATAGCTCATAGTAATTTAACATTTTTTATATGTCTCTCATAATAACCATGTGAAGTAGTTAAGACTCATTATATTATAGACATTATAGAAATGAAGAAACTGTGACCCACAGAAGTTAAATAATTTGCCAATAGTCATAGCTAATAAGGGATTTGGCACTTGAATTCAGTTCTTATAAATCTATGCTCCATGATCTTTCCATGGTACCATCCTGACTGCCTCTTGGTTCACATAGGTAAATGTGCTCACTTTAAGGCAAAGTCAAATTCATGTTTTCTATAGGCCAGAGCACCTTACACAGATTTAAGCACATTCTAACTACTGTATAACTTGATGACCTAACTTGACATCTAGAAAATGGCATTATATTTCTAGATTCATCTTGAAATGTAGTAGAAAGGATACTAGACTAGAAATATAAAGACCTGGATCTTACCATTTTTGCCACTATCTTTCTTTTTGACATTAGGTAAGGAGTTTCATCACTATGGGTCTCGGTTTCCTTATGTATAAAATGAGAAATTGAACTGCATGATATCTTTATCTCTTATGTGCATTCATTTTCTATTCATGCATCTATTTCTCATTTACCAACATACTATGAGATAAAAACCACTTTTCTGGAAACCAAAGCATTACCTCATATAGGTCCATCAAGAAATTAAATATTGTTTTCCACTCAGAAGGGCAGACTCTCTTGGCAAAGACTATTAAGAGTCTATTTGTGAGACCCCTGAAAAGAAACATCTTTGTTGTTTCAAAATGGAAAGGGTATTTATTCTTAAATTATTAAAACAAGAAGGAGTGCAGAGATTTAGGTTACCAGCTCTATTCCATTTGTTTGGAAAGAAAAGATCCCTACCTGTTCTCATCTCTGTTATCTTCACCTGTGAGGTGAGAACATATCTCTCGTGAACTCAAAGGAAATAGCCCATGGAGGAAGACAGAGGGTATGATGGACTTGAGTTCTCCAAGTTCGCTTTTGAGGGCTGAGCAAGATTGGTTGCTCTCAGAAGTCAACCTAGCTTCACTACCACAGTGACACCCTTCTGAAATTCCCCATGAAACTGAACAATTTCCATAGCAGCAACTTCTTCCTGGCTGCATTTGTTATGCTAATAAAGTGATGTGACTTTCCTTGGCAGATCTGGGGGCATCTGCCAGCCTGTGACTGAGAATTCTATTTGAAGAAATAACTCAGTAAGCACAATTCAGGTGACCAGCAACCTGCTCTTGTTTCCATTCAGAGAACCAGAGCAGTATTAAAGTTACTGCCATATTTGAGTAAAGGATGCCAGCCTCACTGAACAAGGAAGCACCCCAAATTGCATCAGGCTCATTACTTATCAAAGATCAACCTAAGGGAGAAGACAAACTGGATCATCAGCTTCTGTGCTAGTGGTTGGTTTATACAAAGAAACATAATAGGGAAGGGAGGTAGAGATAGAGAAAGAAAAGGGAAGAGGGAAATAAGACAAACAAAATAGTAGAAGTTTTGTAATCAACCTAAGTGCAGAGTACTACAGAAAAAGTTCTGGGTCTTTTCCAGTTGAGTCTTGGAGGAAAATAAGAGATCATGTGGAAGGCATAGAGAGCCTAGAATATATGTCTTTGCCAGGCCTAGTGGCCAGCCAGAATAGTCAATTTTAGAGTACATGGAGATCTGGAGATGTATGAAGGTTAAAAATGTAGCAATTGTCCAGATTCTGAAGAGTTGTCAGTGGCAGAGTTTTTATTTGATCCTTCAGAACACTTCCAAGAAGTAGAAACCACCTTGCCAAGTAGAGGTTACAGTACTGTGTCTGATGTCTCAGGCACATCAAAACTTCACAGTGAATGACCTCCCCCTGGTTAGGTTCATCACCTGAGCAGAGAAAGCAGGGAGGAATGATTCATATTGATGGGCATAACAATATAGGAGATGTGAATATGAATATGACTGAAGGAAGAAAGGGACTCCTTTTCTCCTTTGATTTGATGAAGCTCAGGGAGGGGGCCAGACTGCTGAGTGACAGAGTCAGAGAACTACTTCTCCCATTCCCCAATCCCTTCCTCTAACAGGGATTCAGTGACCTCTCAGTCACTTTCAACCCTTAGAACAATGCCCCTAATAATTAGGAGGGGCTACGAACCCATTCAAAACCTGGTGCTTACCTGGTGGGGTCTAGGAACCAGGTAAGTTGGTTCCTAGAGGAAAAGAACACCTTCCTACCCATTGGAGGCTGCAAGTAAATGTGCCCATGGAGTATGATCTGTGGTACTCCAAAAGGGCTCCCAGATTTCTCTCCCCTGGGGAGAAGAGGATCAAAGTCTACAGAGGTGGGGAAATAACACCTCCAGACCTCAAACTATGCTATAAAGCAGTAGACATCAAAATTATTTGTCATTGGTTATAAGAGAAGTAGATAATGGAACAATTCTAATTCTCCTTAACTAAATTCCAATTTTCCTAAGCAGAGGAGAATTAGAAGCACTGGAACTCAATAGCCCATTGTTCAATAATTCAGAAAACATACATACACACATACGTACATGAGTCATGAGTCATTTGCTTAGAGATGACATTTATACCCATTGAAGTTTATGATGCTAAAATATGATAGTAAAGAGAAGGAAGAAAAGGGGGCAAAGGACAGATTCTTGGACCATGCTCATATTTAGAGCATGTGATGTAATGATTTAACAAATGACACTGAGGAGTGTTTAGATAGATAAGGGAAGAAATAAAGAATAGCCCTGTATATCCCCAAGAATATGGAGGAGAGGTTGGACAATGTGATATGATCACATATAACTATAAACCCAAGATTTGCAATAAATGTAAGGTGATTATGGAGGATGGCTCTAGCAGCTGGACATAGATCCTTATGAGGACAATACCCTCATTAGGAGAGGGTATTTAAGCTGATTTTTGAAAGGGAATCTAGGAGGCAGATCTTAGGAGAGAGCTCATTCAAGACACTGGGAACAGATTGCCCAAAGCATTGGAGATATGAAAAGATGTTATTGTCATGAAGCACAGCAAAAATGCCTGTGTGACTTGACCTGAGGGATTGCTTTTGTGCATGAAAGGGAATAATGTATAATAAGACCTGAAAGTTAGATTAGTCCCTGACTAGGAAGGATTTTAATTGTATTTGATTCAGCAAGTAATAAGAGCTTCTGGTATTTATTTATCAAAGAAGAGGCATAGTCAGACCAGTCCCTTAGGATATCACTTTCATAATTGTATTGAAGAGAAGGAAGAAAAGAAGGAAGGAAGGAAAGAACAAAGTAAGGGAGAGAAAGATGGAGTGGATGATGGATCTTGTAGATTTGTAGATAAAGTGTGAGGGAAAGAATGTACTTCACTATCATATAAATTTACAGGATCATGAAATGCTAGTACTGGAAGAGAACTTAGAATTTACTCTAAGACCTTTTGTTGGTTCTTTATCAATGGCATGGAATTTGAACTAAGACCTGCTTGTCTTCAATGATCACCTCCTCAAAAACATCTTCATTGGCTAATTAATTCTCTTCACAATGATGTTCCCTTTTTCTGAATTTTCATGGTACTTGTCATCTTTACTGTAATTTTATATTAAGCTATATATGCCCTTGTAAAATATTAAAGTTGTTTGCCCTATGAGTTTTGACTTCCTAACAAGAACATAACTTTCTCCAAGAGAAGGACTGCCTTTTGTATTCATTTACTTTCACCATCCAGACCCATCGCCCCATTACATGGAATATAAATACATGGAGCCATCCACAATTCTAACATAATCAATGAATGCTTGTGAAGTAAATGCATTACTTATATCTTTAAATGCTTATTTTTCTAACATACAGGCTCAATAGATATACGTTAAAAGACTCAGAAGTTTTACTTTCCCTGATATTTTAGCTTGGGTTTAAGTGCTGGACCACTTTCAGAACAGTTATCTATAACATAGGCTTCTCCATTTGCTTGGAAAGAAAAAGTTTCCTATATCTTTTGAGAATTTCTTTCCAGGAAAATATCTATTCACTTTCAACATCAGGAAACTTCCCCAACTTTGGATTATGTTCAGATAGATAGCCTCACTTTGGGGGTCACTGACACTTTTGAGATGAGCTGAAACTATCTCATTACTAGTTAAGTGAACCCAAAAGGCACCTTACAGGTCAGACTGCTAATATATTTACCCCAGCAGCCAGAATAACTCTTCCAGGTTCATTACCATTTCTTGGATAACTAAAACACACTTTATTATCAAGTCATGAAAGATTTAATTGCTTTAAGCTAATAGGAAAAATGGCATTTAAAAAACCCTCAGATGGGCATAGGGTCTGTGTGAGATATAGAATTGCACCACCTGATATTTTTTAAATGAGCAAGAATAATATTTTATCACAATCATATTTTTAGTTGAAATATGTTCTTAATTCTTTTGTGGAGAGAAGGCATCAGTAATTTCTAGGAAATGGAAACGAAGATGATAATTATTGTTATTATTATTATCAACATTAAACAATAACATTTATAATTATTACTATCTGCCAGTCATTGTGTTAAGTGCTTTGCAAATATTATTTCATTGCTATTATGAGTCTTTCAGCTGTGTCCTACTTTTTGTGACCCTGTGGACCATAGGATGACAATACTGTTTAAGATACTGGAATGGTTTGCCATTTCCTTCTCCAGAGAATTAAGGCAAAGAGAAGCTAAGTGACTTACTAGGGTCACATTGCTAGTAAGTATCTGAGATCAGATTTGAATTCATATCTCCCTGACCTAGGTCCAATACTCACTCCATCCACTGAACACATTTATTTCTTTCTTTACCATCTATCTTGTACAGAGCACTATGTTGAAAACTAGGGAAAATATAAGTGCTAGAGAAAACAAAGAATCTAACCTTATGGAGTTTAAAGTCTAGTAGAGATACTTAATAGTTATAGTAAAAGAAAATATATGATAAGATGTATAGCACTAATGAGATCCAATAGATAAAACACGATTATGTAGTGGTGAGATGTTTCATGCAGCTTGGAGCTATATCATGTAGGTCAAGACATGACATTAGTGTTAATACAGACCAAATCCTTCACTTAGCAATGTTGTTACCCATACCCCTGGGCATTGCCCATCTCCCTATGACTCCCTAAACAATAGTTTCCACAAGTGTGAGTTATAGGACTCCTAGCTTTTTTATGAACACAAATTAATAAAAGCATTAGAGGTAGGACATCCTCTGTTTCAGCCCACAGACAATGCAGAAAATGCAGAGGATTCAGAATGTCCATAAATAGATTAATGAAATACATAAATAACTCAAACAGCCCATTACTTTATTCCAAGAAATAATCATGGATGAATACATGAATAAATGAATGAATGAAAGAATAAATGAATGAAAACACTGGGTTATCGCTTGTTGTCTGTCCTATGGTGATTTTCTGTTATTCACTACTATTTTAATACTACAATTTAATAATCTAATGTCTGGTAAACTTGAAAGAACAAATTACCTAGGAAAACGTTCCTTATTTAGAAAGCAGTAATTCACTGGCAGGAATATACTCCAAAGAGGTGACAAAATGAAATATACACAAAAATATTTACTGCATTACTCTTTGTAATAGCAAAAACAGAAAGCAAAGTAAATACCACCGATTTGGTTATGATTAAATGAGTTAATACATGTAGGTGTAATGGAATGTTACTGTGCTACAAGAAACAATGCATATGATGAATGCAGAATAGCATGGAAGCACTTTCATGAACTGATACGAAATTACGTAAGAGAAGGCAAAAAACAAACAAAGCAAAGCAACAAACAGAATGATTATAATAATATAAACATAATGAAGTCTCATTACAAGTGAAAATGAATGTTGTAGGAACTTCTGAGTGATATGACCAAAAAGATGGAGGATAAGACATTTTCTCTTACCTTTACAATGTCTCAAATCAAAGCATAAATTTTATGCCAAAGATAAAGTAACATCAGCTTTCTCTATTGCCTAGGATACCAAAAACCCAAAGAAGATAAAAATTCCATAACCTAATGTCTAACTCTCATTCAACTTTAGAATCCCCTCTCCTAGTACTCATTATCTTCTGGGCAACAAAGCTGTACTAGTCAATTCAATCCACCTGAGGCTTCCAAAGCCGGGGGAGGGGAGGTGGGGATACGTTGTCACACTCTGAACTTCCTCCCTCTTTCCAGTGCTGCACAGATCCAAGCTCCAAACTGCAGGTATTAATAGAGGCCACAGTAACAAATGCACAACATTATTTTATGTTGTAACAGAGAATTGCAAGGGAATGAAAGGACAGAGACACAGTCAACATGGTGGAGTAAAGGCAAGGACTCATCTGACCTCTCCCCAAATTCCCAACAAACAACTTTAAAAACAAAACCAACCAAATGAAAGAGTGAAACAATTTTCCAGAACAAGAAAACTTAGAAGTTCTGCAAGAAAGGTCTGTCTTACTGGGGTGAGAGTGGAGCACAATCCAGTGTAGGTCTTTTTGGCAAGTCTAGGGAAAAACTGAATTTGCAGCAGCAACTTCTTGAGCTCTCAGCCTACAGATGGTAAGAGAGTTGGAAAGAAGATTACAGGATACCCTTTTGCTGGCACTGGAAGCAGAACTCTGTTGCTTTGTCTCTGTGAAGTTCCAGGCTGCAGTCCCAAAGTGAGGATGAAGACTAGAACACTAGACCTTGTGGCTGTAGGGGAGCTGGGACCCTGGTCCCAAAAGATTAAAAAAAAAGGAGTGTCTTGGGTTGGAAACAGAACAGGGGAGAGGCCAGGAGGGCAGTGACCACTCTTCTTTTCAGATCATTCCACTATGGAAACTTATAGATCCCCAGAACTAGTTCTGTAAATAGCAACATAAAATACCTAAAGATTGGGACAATGCTCCCTCCACCATGGGGGCAGTCCACAACTTTAACATAAGGTCAAAAGTCAAGAAATAGGCTGGAAAAATTAGCAAAGAATAAAGGAATCTGACAGAAAAAGTTACTATGGCAACAAGAAAACAAAACAGAAACTCCAAAGAAAGAAAAATCAATACAACTAAATCTGAAGCCTCAAAGAAAAATGTGAATTGGTCTTAAGCTCTTCCAAATTCCTGGAAGAAATAAAAAATAATCTTCAAAATTAAAGAGACAGAGAAAAATTGAGAAAAGCAATGAGAGGGATGCGAAAAAATCATGAAAAAAAATAAAGGAAGCACAAAATACTAAAGAATACAATGCCTTAAAAGACAAAATAGGGCAAATGGTAAAAGTGGTATAAAAATCCATTGAAGACAAAAAATCTTTAAAGAGCAGAATTGGCCAAATGGAAAAGGAAGTACAAAATCTCAATGACAAAAAGAGTTCATTAAAAATTAGAACTGGGCAAGTGGAAGCCAATGACTTCATGATACATAGAGAAACAATAAAATCAAATCAAAAGCATGAAAAAAACTAGAAGAAATGTGAAAAATAATTTTGAAAGAAAAACAACTGAATGTGAAAATAAATCAAGCTGAGATAATTTAAGAATCACTGGACTACCTGAAAGTCATGATTTAAAAAAAGGCCTGTATATCATATTTCAAGAATTTGGAATTTCAAGAAAAGATAACTTCAGTGATATCCTGGAACCAGAGGGTATAATAGAAATTGAAAGAATTCATCAATCATCTTCTGAAAGAGATCCTCAGATGAAAACTCCCAGAAATATTATAGCCAAATTCCAGAGCTTCTAGGTCAAGGAGAAAGTATTGCAAGCAGCCAGAAAGAACCAGTAAAAATACTGTGGAACCACAGTCAGGATACCACAAGATATCCTGATTTTACAAGAAAGGATTGAAGGGCTTGGAAGGGTATTCCTGGGGACAAAGAAGCAAGGTAACAATCAAGAATAACCTACCCTGAAAAACTGAGTATAACTTTTAGGGGAATATTTAATGAAGTGGAGGACTTTTAAGCATTCCTGATAAAAAGATGAGAGATAAATAGAAAATTAAATTTTCAAAAAACAGCTCAGGAGAAGCATAAAAAGGTAAACAGAAAAAGAAATCACAAGAGGTTCAACAATGTAAAACTGTTTATATTCCTACATGGGAAGAGGATACTTTTTAATTCCTAAGAACTTTCTCATTATTAGTGTAGTTAGAAGGAGAACACAGGTGTAAATTGACTACAGTGGGATGATATCTACAAAAATAAAATCTAGGATGAGAAAAGATGCATTGGAAGAAGGGGGAGTTCTATCTAGAGATAGAATAACAGGGTAAATTATATCACATAAAAGAGTTGCAAAAGTGCTTTTACAGTGGGCTAGAAGATGGGGAGGGTGAAAAACAATGCTTAAAGCTTAACTCTCATTGGAATTGGCTCAAAGAAGGAATAACAATACATATACATAGTTGGGTATAGAAATCTATCTTACCCTGTAGGGAAGTAGGAGGGGAAGACAATAAGAAACTGTAGAACTGAAAGATGACAGAGAACATTGGGGGATGCAGTGGTCAGAAGCAAAATCCTTTTGAGGAAGGTAGTGTAGATGGAAAGAGAAGGACTAATTGTAGGAAATAGGATGTAGGAAACTACATAGTTATGAGAAAAAAATACAGCAAGTTTCTCTGATAAAGACTTCGTCTTAAATATGTAGAAAATTGATTCAAATTTATAAGAATATGTCATTCCCAATTAATAAATGACAGGATTTTTTTTCAAAAGGAAAATAATATATACAAACAATTTATAACAGCTCTTTTTGTGGCAGCAAAAAATTGGAAATTGAATGGATTGACAAGAATATCACATTGGCACTACAAATGGTGAAAGGAATGGGATCATGAAATATCAGAGCTCTATTTGGAGACAGAAAGGCAGAGGAGACAGAGGAAGAAATGGATGTCCCAGGATGGGAGGATTTGTCTTATTTCTCCCTAGAAAGAGAATGGGCTAAAGGCACCAGGCTTTGTGAAAACTGGGAACCAAGGCTACAGAAGGGAGAACCCAGAGACTTAGAAAGATGTTTGTAGGAAATACCAATAGAACAAGGGAAAGAAATGTCAGCAGTGGATAGGAGAGGCTGGGCCTTGGTAACAAGCTATCAAATTATATGTAAAAGCAGAGATAATCTGCTGGAGGAGAAGGCTCAGATGGAAAAGGAGTTGACTGGTTTGTGTGAGAGTCTTTTTAAGCTACAACATTCTAACTCTCCTTTAAAAGAGCAGCCTGGAGGATCTCAGGTGGTAGGACAAAAAGGCGGTTGTTGGTTTGACTCACAGGAGATGAAAAGTTAACAATAGGAAAGTGAATGTAGCCCTTGTACTGGCAGGACTTGATTCAGAACTAACCACAGGTCAAGAGGATGTATGGGAGGAGAATGAAACAAATGAGGAGGCTGAGGTTGGGTCAGTACTAAAAAGGAAGCAGGAAAATCAGGGGACCTCCACAGTGTTTGGGGAGGTAATTAAGGATTTTACTCATCAGGAGGTCACAGATACTTTGAGTAGGTTCACCCAAAGGATGGGAGAATCGTTGGTACCTTGGATTGTGACAATCAGTGAAAAAGATAAATTTCCTCCAGAGAGAAGAGTAAATAGCCAGTTGGTTCAAAGTCAGAAAAGAATGACAAGAAAATAATTGTTTACTGCTCAGAGAGCAGGGGTAGATTTTGGAAGAATACGTGGCATATTCCAACTAATGATGTATTGAGGAAGGAAGCTTGATTTCAGACTAAGCAGGTAAGGGAGAACTGCCCCTACCTATGCTTCTGAAACATTGTATCCAAGTCATCACACCTGCAGGGAGAATGAGAGATTGACCAGACCATAGCTCAGATTAAAGAAAGTATCCCTCTAACCAGAATGATGACTCCTAAACTGCAAATTAGAAAACAGTAACAGCAGTCATTTAGTTCATGAACCATGGCTGACCCTATCCACCCTGCTACTGGCTATTGTCTTCTTATTTCTTTTTGGCTTTTTTATCTGTTCACCTGGTTTGTCAGATTTGTTTTCTGCAGGCTTAATACCCTCCACCTGCAGATGTCTAATTGCTTAAGCTGGATGTCACCCACTGTCCACAATTGTGACCTGGACCTAGCATAAACCAAGCTCTGGATGCCAGCTAAAGAACTGATCTCTTGAATGGAACTTCTTGAGTCAGGGACAGCTCTATGTCCGATCTCAGCAGGAAATACTTATGGAAGAAGAGACCTTCACCCTTTATCCCAAGATTTTGGGCCACATTCATTCAAGGGGGGAATGATGGGGTGAAATTGTTTTATGTGCTTATTTTGTGTGATCCCTGTTATATTGTTGTGAAGTTCTGCTGATATTACTCGCCTAAGATATTGTTTTATATGCTTATTTTTGTTATCCCTGTTAAAGTTCTGTTGATACCAGTTGACTGATGATACCATGACTTATGGAATAAATACAAAAGATCTTGGGGCTGCATGTAAGGGTAATTCAAATGGGGAGATCGTTCCCATTCATTAATAGACCCATATGACCTGCCTGGATCACATGTAAGCCTCATGAGTCACATGAGTCTGAGTCACATGGAGCCTATGGTGGGAGGAATTTCCTGAATGAGTGGGACAGGAAGAGGCAGAGCTAGAGCAGAGTTGAGTGAAAATTTGGTTATGAGAGCCGTCAAAGCTAGGAAGGATGCAGACAAACAAGCTGCTGGCTAGCATGAGTGAAAGAGATGGTGATTTTGTTTAAGAAAGCCTGCTTGTGATTTCTTTAATGGAGTTGGTTTGTGGGAAGCCTAGGAAAAGGAAGGCTTGGAGATAGTGTTGTCTTCTATTGTTGCTGTGATGGATTTGACTTTCCGATGTCTGAATAAATGTTTTGGTTTTGATTTCCATGTGGAGAATCTGTTGTATTTCATAATTCAGAATTGTCCTTGGGATAGTCATGGCTGACATAGGTGCTGTTAACATTGCATTGACACTACAGGGGGGTTGCCCATCAACTGAGGAATAAGTGATAGTATATGATTGTGATGAAATTACAGGTTGTACACAAAATAACCTAAGGATTACAAGTCTCCTAGAAGAACACATATCAAAAACCCTAAAGCTTATAATAATGATTTTTTAAAAATCAGACAAGAAAACTATCCAAAACCTTTGAGCACAGAAAAAAATGATGTAAAGAATCCCGAGTAAACGTCACAATCAAACGAACAACTAAGACTATAAACTCCAAAACATATCATTGTTGAATTTGACAATTTTATTATGAAACAACAAATTCTGCAAAAATCCCAGGAGAACAACCTACAAACATCAAGGAAAGGAAATTCAGATAAAACAAGATTATTCTGCATCCACCAAAAAGTGTAAGCAAGAATGGAAAAAAAAAAAAGTGTTTCAGAAGGTAATGGAGTTGAAGACATAGCCAACGTTGACCTACATTACAAATTTGAGCTTAGGCATAAATAAAAAAAGATAGGTATTTAATAGTAAATGTGAATTTGACATATTCTTTAAAAGAAAATCAGACTAATTGAGATTATTCACTTCTTGAACACCTAAGATAATAGAAATTCAGGATGGTGAAATGAACGCAACAGCCAAGAATAGCAACAACCCAGTGACAGCAGAGGACCATCTTTCTAAACATACACAGAGACAGGAGAGAACACAATAGGAAGGTGGAGTTTAGAGTGTAGAGCAATGATGATATAAAAAGATGTCAATAATAAGAAATAGATAGATAATCTGCAGTTTTCCTCTTCAAGACATGAAAAATAACTTCTAATTGGACTAGGAGAGAAGTATGTGACTGTGTTTTTGTTACTGTATATGTTTGTCTCAATGGGCATTATAGGATGAACCTTAAAGTACCCTTTCTAGAGGGAAATTAATATTTTTTGTAGGACCAAATTATAAAATAAGAGGATGACTGGAAGGGAGAGAGGAGGTGTAGCATAGATTGAAGTGTGTAATGTGCCCTGGACCAGTTAAGGGCTACCGATAAAAGAAAGACAGCTCCCGTGGCATTAAAATATAGAGCCTGTAAGGGGATAGGAGAGGAGAGGGTAAAAAGAATTGAAAAGGGAGGCGGGGAGAGGTTTTCTTTTTTTAATGGGAAGAGATGCCATTGACAAATGCTCTGATGGGTAAAGAGAAATATTCTGTGAAGGGAGATGCAGATCGCAAACCTGGTGTTATTTGTAAGGACTTGTGCTTGACAAGTCCATGCCTAACTCAGTTGGGGTTGGGCTTTGGGAGTTGTCACTCCTGGGGACAACTGGAATCTGGAGGAGTGAGGGACACAGACTTAGGAAAGAAATATCTAGGCAAATGGGGAAGAAAGCAAGAATTCGAATTTGACTGAGAGTAAATCACAATGGAAAAGGTGAGGCCAATAGGACAAGTTGTACAAGGGTGTGGTAGGAACTGAATGGAGGGGAAATTCAAGGATGAGTAACTTGGAAGTTTTAATTCAAGAGAATAGCAAGAACCTAAGCAAGTATAAGGACCATGAATCAGAGAATGAGATCTAGAGTATGTAGAAAGGGAGACTGGATAGTGAAGACAGTAAAGGAATTGTTTCTCTGAAAAGGGGTGTAGAAAGTGAAATTTAAAAAACAAATAAAAAGGCTTAGTTCAAGGAGAGAAGGAGAATCTATTTGACTGACAGGGGAGAAAGTGGAAGAGTTAAATAATTAAAAATAGAAAATAAAGGGGGACTAATAAGCAAAACTCCAAGAAGAAACAGTAACAAAGGGGATAGGAGGATTAGGGTTGAGGAAAAGAAAGGCAATGGAAAAAAAGTGATACCTTAAAATGATACAGTCAACCTTGATTAAAAGACATAGAGCTGTATTTACAGTAGAAGAGCAGGGAAATAACTTGAAAAAATGTTTAAGAGAAATGCAAGAAAATATAAACCCAATTCTCATAATTTTGAGGGAAAATAGATGAAACAATCCAATAAAATTTAAAAAAATACTGACAGATTGATTAAGGAAACAAAACTTTACCATCCAAAGAACATAATAAAAGCACAAAGGCACACATAGAATAAAACTGAGGGCAAAAGGAAAAAAGATATTATTTACAAAGTTAATCCAAAACACAGGAGTTACAATCATGCTATGCAACCAATCAGAAACAAATATTCAAAAAATATTTAAAGAGATTAACTAAGAATGATTCTGAATGGAATCATGGAGAAGAAATGGACATCAGTATCAAACTTTTATGTCCAAAAAACCGTAAAGGAAACATCAGTTGAGCTATAAGAATTCATAAATAGAAACACAGTAGTTACAGGTTACTTCAATAACCCTGTGCTGTCACAAAAAGTGCCACTACAAATATTTTGGTTAATATGGGGATTGTCTTCTTATCAATGGTTTCCTTATGGTATAAGCCCTGTAATAGAAGTCCCTGGTTCAAAAGGCATGTATTCTCATCTTTTTTTGGCTTTAAAAAAATAGTATTTGTCATATGGGGTAACTGTAGAGATTGGACAAAGATACTTGGAAAAGCAATGATGATATAAAAAGATGTCAATAATAAGAAATATATAGATAATCTGCAGTTTTCCTCTTCAAGACATGAAAAATAACTTCTAATTAGACTAACAGAGAAGTATGTGACTGTGTTCTTGTTGCTGTATATGTTTGTTGCAAATATTTCTTCAGGTAGCTAAAGTTGGGAGAGAAAAAGAGATAAGATAAATCATCAGTCCTCACCTTTTTCCTACCCTCTGCTTAATTTATTTTTTTTAAATTTTATCAATGAATGAATTTAAATTATGCATTATTGCTTATCATAAATACCAGCGTTTGACCCTATCATTATACTGCCTAAAGGCCTTTTGACATGATAGCCTGGGACAGCTTTGAGATTTGTACAGGAGAAAGTGGCCTTTCTTAGCAAAGGGCTGGAATCTCAAGCATCATTTTGTTTTCAGAAAAATTTCCTCTTTAAATGGGAGCATAAGCAGGAGACATTTCATTGTTATACTTTCAAGTCCATGATTACTATGGACTAGGACTATTTTTTTTTAAATTACCTCATAGATAAAACTCTAATAGTGACCAAGAGTAACGCAAATTAAAAAAAAAGAAAAAGAAAAAGGTCTACCATTTTGGCATGTTACAAGCTTGATATGAATTAGCAATGTCACATTTTCTTTTTTCTCCTCCCAAATTGTTATAATTCCTATGGAAATTATTTTGTCATCCATCAGTCAATTTTAATTAAGTGTTTACTTTGTGTCCAGTACTGTGCTAAGTTCTAGGGATACAAAAAGAGGCCAAAGATAGTCTCTAACCTTAAGCATAGTCTAATGGGGAAAACTATGGTGAAACAAAATATATACAAAGCAAGCAAAAAATAAGTTGGAAATGAAGAGGAGGTTCCTAGAATTAAGAGGCATTAAAGTTGGAGCAGAGGAGTCAGTAGATTACAGTCATAGAGGCCAGCTAAAGAAAATGTCCAGAGCTGTAAGATGGAGTGTCTCCTTCATGAAACAGCCAATAGATTAGTGTCATTGTATAAAGGATGATGGGGCAGGGAGTAAAGTGTAAGAAGAATGGAAAGGTAAGAGGGGGTGAGTCATGAAGGAATTTGAATGAGCCTTTTGAGTCAAAATGAGCCTTTTGTTTTTGATCCCAGAGGATCAAGAGGGAGCTACTCAGGGTGTGAAAAGATTGGACCTATGCTATGCAATTAACACTAGTGACTGAACATTGGGTAGATTGGAGAGGAGAAAGATATAAGCCAGGCAGATCCACCAGCAAATTCTTACAATAGTCCAGGTATGATGTTATGTGGGAGTGGTGATAGTATTAGAGGATAAAAGGGGAGCATATTGGAGAGATGTGGCAAAGGTGAAATTTACAGGCCTTAGCAACAGGTTTGATAATGGTGGGAGTGGAGGGAAGACAAAGTAAAGAGTCCAAGATGACTCCTAAGTGGTGAACCTAAGAAACTAGACTACGGGAATGTTATTACCATCTATACTAAGGTGGGGAGGTTTAGAGGGAAAAACAATGTGTTCCATTTTGGATATGTTGAGATTAAGATGTCTGCTGGACAGCCAGTTTCAGATATTTGGCATCTGGAGGTGTGAGATTGGAGATCAGCAGAGCATTTGGGGAAAGAGGTAGATTTGAGAATCATCAGCAAAAAATGGCTATTAAATCCATGGGAGGTAATGAGATTCCTAACTGAAGTAGGATAGCAAGAGAAAAGAAGAAGGACCAGGAGGGAACCCTGAGGGAATGATCTGGAAGAGGGTCCAGCAAAGGAGACATTGTCACAAAGGTTGGAGTAGAACCAGGAGAGAATAAAGAAACTAGAAAAAAAAATGGAGAAACTAGAAAAGAGTATTAAAAGAAGAAAGTGACCAATAGTGTCAAAGACTGTGGAAGTCGAGGAGAATGAAGTCTAAACAATGAATAATGATTTAACAACTAAGAGATTAATATTAACTTTGGAGAGAGCAAATTCAGCTGAATGATAATGTTGGAAACCATTTTGGAAGGAACTAAGTAAAACAGTAAGAGAGGAGAACAGTGGAAGTACCTATTGTAAACCACCTTTCTGAGGTATTTAGCTAGGAAGGGCAGAAAGTATATTGGATGATAGTTAGCAGGGATAGAAGGATCAAGTGAAGAGTGCATTTTCAGAATGGGTAAAATTTAGATGTTTGTAGGTAGTAGTCAATAAGCCAGTGAACACAGAGAGTGTGAAAATAAGTGAAATAGTAGGGATGACTAAAGGGGCAAATTTGAAGAGATGGTAAGGAATGAGATCAATTGAACAACTAGAGTGGTTAGTTCAGGGTTGGAGAACCTGAGGCGAGACCACATGTGGCCTTCTAGGTCCTCAAGTTCTGCCCTTTGACCGAATCCAAACCTCACAGAACAAAATTGATGGATTCAAGAAAGAGAAATCCCATTTAAAGCTAGGGTAGACACTATAAAATACTTAGGAGTTTACCTGCCAAAACAAACCCAGGGATTAGATTAGATGAACACAATTACAAAACACTTTTTGCACAAATAAAGTCAGATTTAAGTAAGTGGAAAAACATCAGTTGTTCATGGGTAGGCCGAGCTAATATAATAAAAATGACAATTCTACCTAAATTAATTTACTTATTTAGTGCCATACTAATTAAACTATCAGATAATTATTTTCTAGAACTGGATAAAATGATATCAAAATTCATTTGGAAGAAAAAAGGTCCAGAATACCAAAGGGACTAATGAAAAGAAATGTTGGGAAGGTGGCCTAGCACTACCAGACCTCAAATTGTATTATAAAGCAGCAATTATCAAAACCACTTGGTATTGGCTAAGAAACAGAGGGGTAGACAAATGGAATAGACTTGGCACTGAAGACACAGCAGGCAAGGAATATAGCAACCTTCTGTTTGATAAACCCAAAGACCCTAGCTTCTTGGAGAAGAACTCACTGTTCAACAAAAATTGCTGGGAAAACTGTTTAACAGTATGGCGGAAATTACACACAGACCCATGCCTAACACTGTGCACAAGAATAAAGTCCAAATGGGTACATGATTTAGGTATAAAGATTGTTACCATGAATAAACTGGAGGAGCAGGGAATAGTGTATTTATCAGATTTATGGAAAAGGGAAGAATTTTTTGCTAAAGAAGTGATAGAAAGCATTATGAAATGCAAGATGGATAATTATGATTACATTAAACTGAAAAGTTTTTGCACAATCAAACCCAATGCAACCAAAATTCAGAGGGATGTAGTAAATTGGGAAAAAAAAAAATTTATGGCTAAGCTCAGGGATAAAGGCCACATTTCTAGAATATATAGAGAACTGACTTAAATGTATAACCATACAAGTCATTCCCCAATTGATAAATGGTCAAAGGATATGAACAGGCAATTTTCAGGGGAAGAAATTAAAGATACCTATAATCATATGAAAAAGTGCTCTAAATCACTACTGATTAGAGAGATGCAAATCAAAACAACTCTGAGGTACCACATCATACCTATAAGATTGGCCAATATGACAGAACAAGAAAATGATAAATGCTAGAGAGGATGTGGGAGAGTTGGAACACTAATTCATTGTTGGTGGAGCTGTGAGCTCATCCAACCATTCTGGAGAACAGTTTGGAACTATGCCCAAAGGGATACAAAAATGTGCATACCCTTTGACCCAGTAATATCGCTACTAGGACTGTATCCCCAAGAGATCATAAAAATGGGAAAGGGTCCCACGTGTACAAAAATATTTATAGCAGCACTCTTTGTGGTTGCCAAGAACTGGAAATCAAGGGGATGCCCATCAATTGGGGATAAATTATAATAAATTATGGCATATGAATGTAATGGAGTACTATTGCACCATAAGAAATGATGAACAAGAAGACTTCAGGGAGGTCTGGAAGGACTTATATGATCTGATGCTGAGCGAAAGGAGCAGAACCAGGAGAACTTTGTGCACAGCAATGACCACAGCATGCGAGAGCTTTTTCTGGTAGACTTGGGACTTCATAATAATGCAAGAACTTACTAAAAAAAAAAAATCCCAATGGTGATATTCTAAGGCAAAATGTCTTCCACACTCAGAGAAAGAAATATGGAAGTCATTCACAGAATGTAGCAGATCATGTTTGTATGTGTGTGGGTTTTAGTGTATTATGTTTTGATTTGTTATATGATTTCTTCCATTTATTTTAGTTCAACTACATAGCATGACTATTGTGAAAATGTACTCAATAGGAAACTATATGGAGAACATATACAGAAGTGTATGCTGTCGCGGGGAAGGAGAGGGGTAGTGGGGGAAATGTGTGGGGGGGATAAAATCTTAATTTTAAGGAAGTGATTGTAGAACACTAAAAAAAATAATAAAAAACAGATAATAAAAACTGATGGATTCAGTCAAAGGGCTGCACTTGAGGACCTAGAGGATCACATGTGGCCTTGAGGCCTCAGGTTCCCCACCCTTGACATTTCATGTGGGTCAGGAGATATAGTGGCAGAAAGGATCTGAGTGGTAGGAGACAAGGAAGAGGGCAGCAGAGGAAGTTGATGGCAAATGACTATAATTTTTCAATAAAATATGAAGCAAAGTTCTCAATTGAGAGAACAGAAAAAGAGGGAGTCATGGAAGGTTTCAGGAGAGATGAAAGCCATTCCTAAATTTTTTTATTCTTTCTTCACCCAACCAAAATTACTTGACTATTGAAGTAGTAACCATATCAAGGGAAATAGCTGTCTAACTATACATACTATGTATTAGTCAGGCCCAAACTGTAAAACTGCGTTCAATCCCAGGTACATCATTTTAGCAGACACTTTAACAAATCAGAATGTAGAAAAGAGGTTAACCATACTAACTAGGGGTTGTTAAACTGTTTTAGATTGAAAATAGTGTTTGCTTCCCATCTTGTACCAAGAAAATCCCTTTAAACAGTAAACAGGGCCAAGTGTAGGGGCATAGGGCTGTATTCCTACCAGGGGTGGAGAAGATACTGAGGGTGGTAGATCGCTTGAGCTTGAGAGTTCTGTGCTACACTAGGGTTAAAGCTAACTTGTTGCCTGCATTGTCCAGCATAAACATGGTACACTTATAAAAGTGGATGTTGACTGTTGTCCTTCGTTCTCAGAGGACCAAAATGACATCACCATGATAAAGTAAAGTTTCAGTGTGTCCAACTGTGGTTGATCAGACCAATATGGGCTCGGAATACTCTACCACAGATGGGGCACAGATAGTCCGCGTGAATATTTGGGATGGTTGCTCCAGGTTTGTGCATCCTATGTTTCCTTTGTGCTGTCTCAATTCTGCTTTGCTCATAGAGCACAGCACCTTTTCTTATATGGGCACACCATGCTGAGCAGTCCTGTGCCAGTGTCGTTGCACAGTCAAATTCAAAGTTCTTGAGAAAGACCTTGAGCGTGTCCTTGTATCATTTCTTCTGACTGCCATGTGATCGCCTGCCCCATGTGAGTTCTCCATAAAATAGTCTTTTTGACAAGCATACATTTTGCATTCAAACATGGCCAGCCCACTGGAGTTGCACTCTCTGACGCATAGTTTGAATTCTTGGCAGTTCAGCTAGAGCAAGGACTTCTTTGTCTGGTACCTTATCCTGCCAGGTGATCCTCAGAATTTTCCTAAGACAGTTCAAATGGAAGCGATTCAGTTTCCTGGCATGGCGCTGGTAGACTGTTCATGTTTCACAAGCATATAACAATGAAGTCAGCACAATGGCTCTGTAGACCTTCAGTTTGGTAGTCAGTCTAAAACCTCTTCTCTCCTGAACTTTTCTTCGGAGCCTCCCAAACACTAACCTAGTTCTGGCAATGCATACATCAACCTCATTGTCAATGTGTACATTTTTGGTCAAAATTCCAATAGGATCAGAGGTGGAATTAGGCCTGTGAGTAGCCATTGCCCTTCCAAATGATTGAGACAGGGAATACAAAAAATACTAAAAATAAGGCAGCAAATGGGGGGCGGGGAGGGCAGGTCTTAGCTAAAATGAGCCAGCTTACCTTTAAAAGAGAGTTATGTAGACAGCAATCTCTCTTACTTCCCAGTAACTATTTTCTTGAGTTCTCTCACCAGCACCAGCATCATTCCTGAAACATTTGTTCTTCAGTTTCTTCATCATTTCCTCTCTGCTTTGCTACTGATAATCCACTTATTCCTTCTGACTAGGACTCTGGGATTCTCCATGCAGCCTCCTACTGTTACTTGACTTTCTGCTCCATAACATTTCAGTTTTTCCTTTAAATTACTTCAATTCTCTCCTTTTTCTCTTCATGCCCATTTCTACTATTTGAGGGAAGGGACTATGTGTTTTATCTTTACTACTCAAGAACCTTAGGATGTTTGCCTTGCATATAGTAGGTCCTCACAAATTGATAATTGAATAGAATCCTGGCTTCCTTCTTTGTTCCACAAATAAGGCCTGACTTTAAGAAGCTGTGGATAGAATTCAGGGAATGTCTTTGAATTTGGATGGGGAAAAAAATCTTTATTTAAATTCTAGTAGCTTTACCCTGTTCTCTGTCTTGTAAATTCAATGGAGGTTAATGAAGGCAATTAACTTATGCCTTTGTCACTCAGATAGGCCAGGACACACCTCACCCTGAGGGCCAAGGGTTTCTTTTGGCCATTGAAGTTCTAAAGATAGAATGTGGGGAATGACAGAAGGAACTAAACCTATTTACTTCAGAGAAGGGAAAAAATAAGGAGAGGAAAGGAGGATAATATTTTCAAATACCAGAAAATGTATTAAATGTAACAAAGTGGAAAGAGTTCAGGAAGCTTCATAAAGCTAACATCAGTGGGTGGAAATTATAGCAAGAAAGATTATCACCCCATACAGGGTATTGCAATAGTCTTAGCTCAGTTTTAAGCTTTGACAGCTTTAATACTTAAATTTACACTAAGACTTTTGGGACATCCTCAGAAATAGAGTATTATATAATACCATCCTTTTATTGTCAGTGAAAATCATCTGATATTACTCTCTGTCTTGAGTTCTAAAGCAGGGGCCCTTATCCTTGTTTGTGCCATGAATCCCTTTGTCAATCTCAGGAAGCCTATCAAAATCTTGTTTTCAAATGCATATGACAGAGTACATAAAATTACCAATTATATGGAAATAATTTTTTCCCTATGCAAATTCAAAGACACTCCCTGAATTTTATCCACAATCCCTTAAGGATTCTTTTCATAAAGGATTTTAAATATATCTATCAACTCTTGGGAGAAGCCCAGAAAGGCTTGGAAGGTGTCAAAGAGAAGGCAAGAAACATCAACATTCTAATATGGTAAAGTAGGCATAGCTGAGAAAGATATAAAATCCCCATTGAGCTTAGAATGTGTCTATTTATCCTAGCTCTGCCCAACCAAACGATCCTCATCATAAAAGTGAGAGCTGTAATAGGTTTGAAATTGTAAATGAAATGAAGGGAGGAAGAAGAAAGAATACCAGCCTGACTATCCTAGATACTGGGTAAATTGCAGGAAGAAGTCTGAATTCTAGTTGGAACAAGAGAGCAGAAACAAAAGCTTCACCTAAGGTTAGAATTGCTCTTAATGATCAGTGAATGAATATACTTTAACCAGAGGTGTGCTCTTGACCCACAAAAGCTGCAGAGCGCAACACAATTTGCAAGTATAATTGGGAAATATTTAGCAAAAGGAATAAAAATACAATATAGAATTTTTGTTGTTTGATCTTTTCAGTCATGTTTGACTCTCCATGACTCCATCTTGAGGTTTTCTTGGCAAAGATACTGGAATGATTTGCTATTTCCTTTTCCAGCTCATTTTACATATGAAGAACTGAGGCCAACATGGTTAAGTGACTTGCCCAGGGTCATACAGCTATTAAGTGTCTGAGGCTAGACTTGAACTCATGATGAAGAGTGTTATTGATTCCAAGTCCAGTGCTCTATTCACCATGTCATCTAGGTGCTCACAGTACAACATAGATAATGTTAAGATGTAGGTTTCTAAGTTAATATGCAGGGATCTGTATCCATTTGAATTTGAAATTATTTCTCTAAGTTACTGGTGAAAACAAAGAGATATGTTTGGGGAAAAAAATGAAACCAAACAAATAAATTGTGAACAAGATCAAACGTCCTAAAATGGATAGAAAGCATAGATAGGTAAAGGACAATCTAGATTTGGATAAGAAATAGTATCAAATCACTGGTTAAGTTAATTTGTAATGACTTAAGATATAGAAATATAAGATTTAATAATGTTTCAATTCTGTGTATTTTATTTTCATTCACTTTTCCTTTGTTACCTAGTAGTGTTTCATTTGAAAATCCCAAACTAAGAAGGGAGTTATAGAATTGAATGCAAGAAAAATTAAATTTGATAGATAAATGGATAAAAGGAATGGGTTTATTAGACAATTTACTTTTTATTCAAATGTGTATAGGATATTTATACAAATTGATAGCACCCTAGGGTAGAAAGGACTTACAAATAAATACAGAAAAGCTGAAATTTTACACGTTATTTTTACAGATCATCATACAAGTAGACTAGAAATAATAACTGTTTCAAGGTTTGTGAAACCTTTTGCATATGTAATTTCATTTGATCTTCACAACAAAACTGTAATTTGGTAACTATAAGTATCATTAGCTCCACTTTACCGATGAAAACATTGGTACCCAGAGAGGTTATAACCCATGATCACATTACTGATAAGCACTAAAAGTTGGTAGGAAAATGTGATTACATAAACACATATGGTATATGTATATGCTTATATACCCACATAATATGTATATTGAAAATGTCTCATTTAAAATGATTTGGTCAAAAACAAATTTATGAATGCAATAAAAAAAGATAATAAAATCAATGATATAGAATACCAAAATTTATAGAATGTTCCTAAAGCAGTTGTAGCAAATTTATCTCTCCAAGTGTTTATCTTAACAAAAAGAGATGACTGGACTGAGTTTGAAGTGTTTAAAATAGGAATTAATACATAAAAACAAATATAAGACAAGAGATCACAAAGAACAAAGGATAAATTAACAATATTCAAACAGCAAAAACAAACTGAATAAAAATAGCTAAGTCATTGTAAAGAATAAAATTTATAAAACACAATCTATTTTTTTTTAAAGAGAGAAAAGCACAGGAAGAGAGAGAAAGTGATCCATTAAAGAAATGCCATATGGATGGTGGTGGAGGGGAAGCAGACTGATTTACAAGTGAATTCCATTCAAATGTACAAAGAATCTATAATTCCAATGAGGTATATGCTATTTTGTAGAATTGGGAGAAAAATTCTTTCTATGAGAAATATGTTGTTCTTGTCCCCCAAAGCAGGATAGGACTAGGAAGAGAAAATGAAAATAAGTCAAAATCATTAATGATTATTAATTAACATTAAGATATAAGAAATTAAATTGAATTTAAGAAAACAAAAAAAAATCATAGTAACCAAAAGCAATTCATGAATGGTAATAGAATAAATATGGTGCTATATGCTTTCCTTAAAAGCATGACATCTAAAATTTACAAGAGGCTGTCACAAATTTATCAAATAAAAGCCATTCCTCAAAAGCTAAGTGGTCAGTGGATATGAAAAGGAAACAGTAAACTGTAACAAGTACTTATTAAGAACCTACTAGAAGGGCAGCAAGGTGACACAGTGGATAGAGCACTAGGCTTAGAATCAGGAACATTGATCTTCATCAGTTCACATCTGGTCTCAGGCACTTACTAACTGTGTGACCCTGGGCAAGTCACTTAGCCTGTTTGCTGCAGTTCTTCATCTACAAAATGGGCAGAAGAAAATGGCAAACCATTCCAGTATCTTTGCCAAGAAAACTCCAAATGGAGTCATGAAGAGTAGGAAACAACTGAAATGACTCACCAATAACAAATGCCCTTATAATATTTGTGCCTCTGTAATATTGGCTCTGTAGCTCTCAGGAAGTCACTTACCTTCTCCATGACCCAGAGTAACTTTGAAGATGACAAACTATGGAGATGTTTGTTTATGATGATAGAGAAATTTCCTTATCAGGAGTTCTTTATATCAAATAAATAGCAGTTATTCTTTCCACATTGGGGGACTCAGGGGTGCAACATCCCCAAAATCTAGAAAATCCACATAAAATTTTTTTGTCTCTCCCTTTGTACCAGAAAGGAAGTCCAAATTTTTTTCTTTTTCTTTTTTGAAATATTTTTCTCTGTTGTTTTCTGACCTTCACATATCATCTGTAGTTTCCACAAAACTCCCCTCAAAATTCATATTTAATTTCTTATGTCAATCTATGATGCAGTGAAACTGTGATAAGTCATGGTAAAATTTAAAAATGTCAAAAAACATCAGTAAGACAAAGACTCCAAAAGACCTCTACTCCTATTAATGTGGATAATGTCCTCAAATATATCTAATTGTGCAGAATTCTTTCATATCTTCCTGTCCTCCCTCTCTTGAATTCATGAGAAAACCATGTGCCTTCCATTAATTCTTTTGTGATAACCATTTGTATCTGTGGGTCATCCAGGAATTTCTCACCACTGCTATGTAACCAGATCATTGTATTGTCTTTGATGACATCATTTATGTGGCTCCTTTTCTTTCATTCTCTGCTTTTCCATGAATACCATAAACCTCTCCTTTGTCTTTTAGATGTTCTTCAACTTCAAGTGTTTCATGACATCAACGGAAAAAAGTTGGATCTTTCAGTGAGAATCTTAGGCTTGTCATAAGGAGTTCATGATTTCTTGGCAATGTCGGCAAATTTCTTCTTTCTTTTCAGTTCTAATCTCAGCTCTCTGGAATGGTGTCTACACTGCTGAGACTCCCATTTCATAAGGGGACCCCAATCATGCATATTTAAGTCAAATTCACATCTCTTTTCAGATTTTACCTCTTTGTCCCTAACCAATACCATTATTCCTCATCTCTTTCCAGCTCATCTTTTTAAGTTGTCTTCCCCTATTAGGATACAACCATCTTGAGGGTAACTTCTTGTCTCATTTGCTTGTATTTGTATCCCTAGCACTTACAATAGCTCCTGAGATAGAGTAAGCATTAAATAAAGTCTAACTATGTATGTCTGAATGTATGTACATAAACATGCATATACATGCATGTCAGAATGTATACATGTATTTGTGTATCTAGGTATTTATTAACCTACTTACATATTTTCAACTTTCTAGGCTCAGTTTCTTTATCCTTAGAATGAGTGGGTTGAACAAGATGATCTCTAATGTATTTATGGCTCTAAATCTTAGAATCATTATGATGGGATAGAAGGAAATGAAATGGAAAAGCATTTATTAGTTACTCTGTGCTATGCACTGTGAGAAGCACTGGGGGATCCCTATATTAAAGAAAGTCAGCTCCTATTCTCCATGACTTTACATTGTAATTAAGGGAGACACTGTATACTGAAGAGTCTCATTGCAGGACAAATTGAAGGATCCAGCATTCCTTGGAGTGCAGGGGCAGATTAGACGACAAAGCCCTTCTATGCAAATGTTATTATAACCTCATACTCTAGACACGTTAGGCAACTAAAATAGTATTAGTAGTAGTAGTAGGATAAGGAAGAGGAGGAGGAGAAGCAGGAGGAGTTTAATGTTGTGAGAAGGATCATATGAGATAAGGGATTTAAGATGATAAAATATATCAAGAATGGATTATGCCAAGTGATTTTCTTTTTTGAAAGGATTAATAGACTGTTAGGTCAATAGACATAGTTTAATTGGATTTTAGCAAAGCATTCTATAAAATCTCTCATACTAACCTTCTAAGCAAGATGGAGAAGTAGGATTTACATCAGGTGCGTCAAACATAAATAGAAGCTAAGACTACTAATCTGTATATAAGGATCTCGGTGGGCTGTATATTTGTTAAGTTTTATTTTAAAATATAATATTAGTTATGTTTTACTATCTTTTTATTTATCTTGTTAAGCATTTCCCAATTATATTTGAATCTGTTTCAAGTCACACTCAGGTGTATTGTGAGCCAAATGCAACCTGTGGAGCACAAATTTGATACTTCTGGTCTACATGAGAGCACAGTTAGATAGATTGAGAATTAATTGAATTTTTGGACCTACAAAGTAAGCATTCATAGATCTGTGTCAACCTGGAGATGGTTTGCTTAGCAGAGCTCCTCTGGCCTTTCCATAGTCCCCATGCTTCTGAAAAATGTTAGAAATGTTATCAAAGCTAGTATTAGAACATAAATCATGGATTTCTTAGATTTTAGAGATAGGAAAGATCATTGGTACCTTCTCGGCCACTTATAGTCTTACAGATTTGCCCAGCTCACTAATAGATGAAGAAACTCTTCCAGGGTTACTTAGTTATGTAGTTCAGAGGTGGGACTAGAACTCATGTGCTCTTGGATTTGAAGTCAGCTCTCTATTTACTATACACCATCTCTACCCAAGATCCAAAACACATTAAATAGCAAAGACAAGATTTGAACCCAGATTATTTACTTATAGAGCCAATACTCTTAAACCATACCGTGGCTGCCTAAATTGTAATTCACTGAAAGCCAAGGATAGTTGGTGAATACCTTGAAAACAGATAATCTAGATTAAAAATGCCCAAGCAGGCTAAAAAGGATGAGATAAACTGAATAAGGTAAAGGTAAGTAAGAATAAATGTAAAGCTGTACTTAAAATTTTTTTTAATCAGTTAAATAAGTTACAGGATGGGAAAGGCTTGGTTAAACAAGATTTCATGTATGATCGTTATTGTTGTGCTCCCCCCATCAATTTAGGGAAAATAATTAATAATTTTTAAAAGTATCCATAAATAGAAATCAGTGGACAAAATGTGAATGTAATATAAACAGTAATTGTTTCTCTTTTACCTAGGAACCCTGAGAGTCTTTCCCTCTAAGTTTGATTTTTTTTATTAAAGGGGATCCTTTGAGTAACTTAAAGAAGCCTATTCATTGAATGGGTGTGTCTCCCTCAAAGTGAGCATGTCATAAGACCTTAGCCTGAAAGGACCAGGATCTTACATTGCATCCTGGGCCATCTCCAGTCGTCCTAATGAATATCAGGCCACTGGACCCAGATGGCTCTGGAGAAGAAAGTGAAGTTGGTGACCTTGTATAGCCCTCCCTCACTCAAATCAAAGTCAACCGCAAGTCATGTCATCATCTTGAGGTCATGGTCCTCTTCTAGAATGAAGGACAAGCACAAAACCAACAGCAACAAAGTGAGTCCAGGAGTGTAGCATGGCATTCATAATGCAAACCAGTTAAGCTCAGTTTTCTATGTTCTTGTGTTCTAGTCAAATGACAGTGGTCACAGTGGCTAAAGAAGCTGAATGAGTCAATAAATAGTTACTAAGCACACCCTATGTGTCATCTGAAAAGTCATTCAACTTTTTACTTCTTTTCTCCAGGAATATATTATAGAATGGTCTTTTCTAAGTCTTCTGTCTCATATTAAAATAGATCACAGAATTTAGCCCTTGATCATATTTATTTTTTCTTATGTAGTTCTCTCTTTTTTTTCGTAAGTGTACCACCTAACTAACTAACGGGACTATCAATTCTTTGTGGGCAGAAAGTGTTTTTTACTTTTGTCTAGCACAGCACCTTAGACAGGGCTGGGCATGTAGAACAGGCTGCATGAAGATACATATGTAATCACGTAATTGAATAATTCTTTCACTTCCTCAATGGTCTACCAAAAAGCAGCATTATGTATCACCTTATAGCAGAGTTTGGAAAAGCTCTTATTTTCTCTGAAATCATTTTCATCTCCTTAGTTCTGATTTCTATTTTGGAAGGCTAATGTTTCCCCAAAAGAAGTATACAAGGCAATAAATAACTTTTATTGACAATTAAATCCCAGTTTGAAGTTAGTGAGTCTGGTAACCAGAGGAACTATTTGTTACAAGAATAGAAATGGTATAGCTATGCAAATATTTTGAGAAGATAAGAAAAGAATGTTGAAAATCAACTGCAACATTAAATATTAACCTTTGTCATATTAGTTCATTCAAGAGGTTCTTCTGTTTGTTTTTCCATCTAGATATTTCTATAGACATAATATGGAGAGGGAGTTCAGTATAAAGAAGTTCCTCTAGGAAGACCCTAGTTATTAATGATCTTCTCCTTTAAACCTCATACTGCACTTTGATTTGTAACTGTCTAATGTACTTCTTATGCAATATCACTAATTAGAATTATCCATGTTGGTAAAATATTTTTCCATTGTAAACTCTGGGTAAGGAGCTCTTTTTTTTCCTTCTCAACTTTGTATTTCTCCCAGTGCCTCACTCAGAAAATGTGAGTATAAGTAATAAATGGTTGTTGTGCTGTATTTCAATGGACTGGATTAGTTTGGGTTGAATTGAATTAGAAATCTGAAATTTTAACCTGATACCGAGACCCATCCTTCAACTTGAAAATCATTCCATGTCTTCTTTAATATATGTGCAGTGTTCTCCATTGAAAGCCATGGTTTGAAATGTTTCTATTTTTTAGAACCACCATAGTGTAAGCCTTGGAGTTTGGAACATGTCTCAACTATAAACACCCTGGTTGTTACTGGAGAAGTCCAAGTCATTGTCTAAGACTGACCATCCTCATCTGATCAGTTTCTGTGGTTATTCACTTTGTATCTCATAAAATTACTAACCAGGGAAAAGTAATATAGTAAAATCTCAATTAGTGAGGACCTCTAGATCACTGGGATTTTTGTTGTTGCTTCTGTGGTTGGCTTTTAGGAAAATTATATGCTCTCCTCAATTAAAATATATCATTATCTCTTAAATGAAGGATTTATTTTACAACAATTTAAAATGTCTACTTACAGTGGATATAAATGGTGCAGCTGGGCCTGGAGGTAGGAAGATTCATATTTGTGAGTTCAAATCTGGCCTCAGACACTTAATAGATGTGTGACCCTGGGCAAGTTCCTCATCTACAAAATGAACTCAAGAAAGAAATGGCAAACCACTCCAGTATCTATGCCAAGGAAACCCCAAATAGGTAACTTAGAGTTGGACACATGTGAAACAACTGAACATTAACAAATAGTTGTAGTTCATCTTTGCTATGGATTACCTAGTGGAGTGACTGATGTATTGTTCCAGGATACTATGAGGACATACAGGAAAACTATATGGCATGATCTTCATCTCATAATCAGTTAACAGTCTGCAAAATTTTTTACATCCATAAAAATTAAAAGTGTTAACATGAATCATAATCTCACACTTATATATAGATTTGTACATAGACAAGAACGGCTCCACATGCAGAATTATAATTCAGGATAATTTAATTTTACTCACTATTTGGTATTTATTAACATAGGAAAGTAAGCTAAGCAATTTTAGACAGATTTCAGAAAAAGAAGTTCAACATTCTTGTTCAAAGTCTGCAATAGCTCCTTATTGCCTATTGAGAAAAGTTTATTACTGAGACCTTAAAGACTCTCCCAACACATTTATCCAGTTGCGACAAGGTATAAAAATAAGAGTCAAGTTCAAGCTTAAAGTGAATTATTTATTTATGAAAATTATTAAGTAGAAAGGAATAGTAGAATTTAGAGCTGGATCATTACCTTCACATCACAATTCTTTACTCCCAATAGTATTCTACCAATGCTATATTCTTATCTAAGACTGAGTATCCTATGTAAGATCTTTGAAGCAATGGAGGTCCTGTCCAAGGTCCATAGACCTTTCTTATTGGATCATTGAGTTAGAACTAGAAGAGATCTTTGAGGTTACACAATCCCACACTCTTCAAATATGATCCTGAAAGTACATTACCAAGAGTTACACAGATAGTAACAGAGAAAGCCAAGACCTGGGGATCACATAGTACACTTTATTTTACAGACAGGAAACAGCAAAAGAGATAGAAGTTACTTGTTTCAAGTCAGAGATAGCAATTAGCAGAATGACAATTTGAAATGAGATCACCTAACTAAAAGTTCAATATTCTGTCCATACTGTTCCCATTCCTTAGTGATGATCTATAGTTTTATTGTTAAAATAAAAGGCAAAGGAATGCAACAGGAATAAAAGGTTAAAAGAGAGTAGAGAAGAGGGAAAAAGAGCAAAGAGGAAAGAAGAGGAAGAGATAGGATGAGAATGGAGGAAGAGATTGAAATTTTTAGCAAAGATCAGCTTTAACTTTTTTTCTATAATTCCCTCTGTTAGATTCAAGAAGTAGATTGTCAATATTCCATATGTTTTTTCTTAGCAAATTCAAGTTTTGGAATGGGGCAAATAATCCCATTGTAAACATTTAAGATTGGGGATATATTTTTTTGTCAACAGGCTATGAAATCAGAAAATGTGATAGAGATAATACATTGAATTTAAACTGAGAATTATAAAATATATTTTAAAGTATTTCCTTAAATGTTTCCAATTGCAAATATTTTTAATTAAATATTTTTTAAAAACCCTGAGTTTCAAATTTTCTCCCTTCCTCCTGCTTTTCCTCACATTTTGAGAAGGCAAGAAACATGATATCATTTATATAGAGAGGGTTGTGTGAAGCATATTTCAATATTAACCATGTTGCAAAAAAAACATGCAAAAAATACCCAAGAAAAATAAAGTGGAAAAAAGTGTGGTTGAATTTGTACTCAGAGTTGCTCAGTTATCTCAGTAAATAGCATTTTTTCATCTTGAGTCCTTTAGAATCCCTTGGAAATTACTTTAATATTCAGAGATTCTGCCATTCTATTGATCTAGAGTACATCCATTTGCTCTCATTATTTGGTCTCTGTGTAATGTGAATATGAGACAATTTTAATTTTTCTCCTAAATCATTAATGGAGCCTTCCCACAGATATTCTAACTTTGTAAGGAGGAAAAGTCATTGAAATTCTAGACTTGTCACATTTTTGTGGCCCCCCTCTTACTTAAAAAAAGAAAGATTAAATTGATTGCTTAAGTACTATTCTTATATTATTTTAATACATTTTATTGATATTTTCTATTTCTTGCATCGCCAATTATCTCACATATCCTACTCTCTTCCCACACAAAGAACTATTCCATATGAGAAACAGGACTTTTAAAGATGAAAAATATCAGCACAGCTGGTCAATTGGTTATTGAAAAAAGTCTGAAAACATGTGCAATGTATAATATCTATGAACCCCTCACCTCCATAAAGGACAGGTTGGGGATATCTTCTCGTTTGTCTTCATTTGAGTCCTACTTGAACTTCTCAGTTCTGCTTTTTTCTCTAAAAATGTTTCAAATTCTTCTTTATTATTGAGCATTCATCTTTTTTTGTTCCTGTATGGTAAGGATCGATTTTGTAGGATGGGTCACCATAGGCTGCACTCGAAGCTCCAATGTTCTTTGGAATACATTATTCCATTCTCTCTTTTATCTACGGAATAATCTTGTACTATTTGAATATCTTTTCCATGGTACATGAAGGTATTTTTTCTAATGGTTTGAAGAACTTGTTTTTAAATTGAATTGTTTAATTTAACTAATATCTATCCTGCAGTCTGCAACCATGGGCTTTTTCTTTTTTATTAATTAATATATTTTTTTTCAGTTTTCTACAATCACTTCCACAAATATTAGATTTTCTCCCCTTTCTTCTCTCCTCCTTCTTCTCTCCCTCCTCCCACCCTCCCAGAGACAGTGTGCAATTTTATGTGGGTTCTACATCTACATTTTTGCTAAATAAATTTTCACCTTACTCATGTTGCATGGAAGAATTAAAACGAATGAGAGAAGCCATGAGAAACCCCCCCAAAACCAAAACAAAATACAAGAGAAAATAGTCTGCTTCACTCTGCAATTCAGTTACATAATTTTGTCTCTGGATGTGGATGGTGTTTTGCCTCAAGAGTCCATTGGGAATTGCTGTGAAGGGTATATAGTGTATACTAGAAAAATTCCTCACATGCTGTGGTTGTTGCTATGTAGAAAATTCTCCTGCTTCTGCTCCTTTCCCTCAGGATCAGTTCACATAAGTTCTTCCAGGTCTCTCTGAAGTCTTCCTGTGTATCATTCCTTTTAAAAATAAATAGTTTTAGTTTTCAACATTCATTTCCACAAGATTTTGAGTTCCAAATTTTCTCCCCATTTCTCCCCTCCCCGCACCCAAAGACACTATGCATTATGATTACCCCTTCCTCCTATCTACCTTCCCTTCTATCATACCCCTTGCTTCCCTTATTCTCATCTTTTCTCTTTTCTTGTAGGACAAGATGGATTTCTATACCCCATTACCTGTATTTCTTACTTCCAAGTTGCATGCAAAAACAATTCTCAACATTCAATCCTAAAACTTTGAATTCCAACTTCTCTCTCTCCCCACACATCCCTACTGAGAAGGCAAGCAATTCAATATAGGCTATGCATGTGTAGTTATGCAAAAGACTTCCATAACAGTCATGTTGTAAAAGACTAACTATATTTTCCTCCATCCTATCGTGCTCTCCATTTATTCTTTTCCCTCTTTTGACCTTGTTCCTCCCCAAAAGTGTTTACCTCTAATTATTCCCTCCTCCCATTTGCCCTTCTTTCTATCATCCCCCCACACCCTACTTCTTCCCTTCTCCCCTACTTTCCTGTAGTGTAAGATAGAGTTTCATACCAAATTGAATGTACATGTTATTCCCTCCTTAACTCAAATGTGATGAGAGTAAGCTTCATTTTTTCCCTCTCACCTCCCACCTTTTCCCCTCCATTGAAAAAGACTTTTTTTGCCTCTTTTATGAGAGATAATTTGCCCCATTCCATTTCTCCTTTTCTAACATTTTTTCAGAAGCATGGAGACCATAGAAAGGCCAGAGGAACTCCACTACCATCTCCAGGTTGGCACAGATCTATGAATGCTTACTTTGTAGATTAATTCAATTAATTCTCAACCCACCTAACTGTGCTATCAGGTAGAACAAAAGTAACAATATATTGCTCTCCCACTCCTTAATTTTATTTTTTTAGATATCATCCCTTCCTATTCACCTCACCCTGTGCCCTCTGCCTGTATGTATATAATCACTCCCACTACCCAAATACTGAGAAAAGTCTCAAGAGTTACAAATATTATCTTTACATGTAGGAATGTAAAAAGTTCAACTTTAGTAAGTCCCTTATGATTTCTATTTCCTGATTATGTTTTCATCCTTCTCTTGATTCTTGTGCTTGAAAGTCAAATTTTCTATTCAGCTCTGGTCTTTTCATCAAGAATTCTTGAAATTCCTCTATTTCATTAAATGATCATTCTCCATGCTGAAGTATTATACTCAGTTTTGCTGGGTAGCTGATTCTTGGTTTTATTCCTAGCTTCTTTGACTTCTGGAATATCCTATTTCAAGCCCTTCAATCCCTTAATGTACAAGCTGCTAGATCTTGTGTTATCCTAATTGTATTTCCACAATACACTAATTGTTTCTTTCTGACTGCTTGCAATATTTTCTCCTTGACCTGGGAACTCTGGAATTTGACTACAATATTCCTAGAAGTTTTTCTTTTTGGACGTCTTTCAGGAGGTGATTGGTGGATTCTTTCAATGTGTACCCTCTGTTTCTAGAATGTCAGGGTAGTTTTTGTTGAAAATTTCATGAAAGATGATGTCTAGGCTCTTTTTGATCATAGCTTTCAGGTAGCCCCATAATTTTAAAAGTTTCTCTCCTAGATCTGTTTTCCAGATCATTGCTTTTCCAATGAGATATTTCACATTGTCTTCCATTTTTTTTAATACTTTTGGTTTTATTTTGTGATTTCTTGGTTTCTTATAAAGTCATTAGCCTCCATCTGTTCTATTCTAATTTTTAAAGAGCTATTTTCTTTGGTGAGCTTTTGAACTACCTTTTACATTTGCTTAATTCTGCTTTTTAAAGCATTCTTCTCCTCGTTGGCTTTTTAGACCTCTTTTGCCATTTGGGTTAGTCTATTTTTAAAGGTGTTATTTTCTTCAGCATTTTCTTGGGTATCCTTTGGCAAGCTGTGGACTCACTTTTCATGATTTTCCTGCATCACTCTCATTTCTCTTCCCAGTTTTTCCTCCACCTCCCTTACTTTGTTCCAAAATCATTTTTGAGTTTTTCCATGGCCTGAGACCATTACATATTTATTTTGGAGGTTTACAATGTAGATGCTTTGACTTTTATGTCTTCTTCTGATGGTATGTTTTGTTCTTTCTCATCTAAAAAAATGGAAGAAGATACCTGTTCACCAAGAAAGTAACCTTCCATAGACTTATTTTTTTTCCCCATTTTTTTGTGCATTTTTCCAGCCAGTTACTTGACTTTTGAGTTCTTTGTGAAGTGGAGGGTATACTCTAGGGACCTGTAAGTTGTTTCCTGACCTGTACTCTGGTGTGGGAGCAACCACAAGCTTTAATGTCCAGGATCTGCGAGTAGAGTTCCTTCTCCACAACCACCTCCAATTCCACTACAGCAGAGCTCCTCCTTACCCCAGGACTGCCACTCAGGCCTGAGATCCAGATCAGCTACTTGACTTTCCAAGGGTCTTTAGGCTGAGGGCTCCAAAAGGGGACTCTTGCAATGAATTTGGCTGCCCTTGTGTCAGGGCTAGGGCCAGACTCTGCTCCCTTCTCACCCAGGTGAGTTTTCTCACTGACCTTTGAAGCTTTCTTTGATGTTTGTGTGTTGAGAAATCTCATAACCACAGCTGCTGCTCACGATTTTGTACCCCGAAGTCTGCTCCAGTCCTGTCCTTGCTGTGGCCAAGGCTGGGCTGTACTCCACTCTGAGCCCCATGCAATAGACCTTTTCTGTTGGTCCTCCAGGTTGCCTTGGGATGGAAATCTCTTTCACTCTGTCATTTTGTGGCTTTTGCTGCTATAAATTTTTTTTAGAGTAATTTTGTGCAGGTATTTTATGTGCTGTAGAGGAGAACTATAGCATGTCCATTTTCTGCTCTGCCATTTTGGCTCTGCTCCCATGGGATTTTTTTCCTAGAGGCAATCTGTGAACTCTTTTGATTGGAATTTCATTTTTAATGTTCAGAATTTCTGGGCAGTTCTCTTTTGTTATTTCCTTCACTGTGGCATAAAGAATTTTTTTGTCCTGTCATGTTCTTCTTGAACATTTATGATTTATAGAATATCTTCAAGATCCATATATTTTATTTGCATATGTTCTTGTAGTTTGCTTCTCCTTAGTTGCCTTTTGCTTCTGTGTATTTGCTTTCTCAATATATTTTTTTTTCTGTTCTTTCTTTGGTGAGGCTTGCCATTGCATTTTCAGATTTTTCAATTTTGCTCATTATTTTTGCTGTGCAGAACATGCATTCTTCTTTCATGATTCTCATTTATCTTTAGAGTCACTGAGGCACAGAACATTGTGTTTCCATGTCCTCCTCAAATTCTGCAGGATCCTCTGTTTTATCAAATGTTGGATTACTTGCCATTATTTTTTTATATTTATTCATATATTCCCAAACTTTTTACCAGATTTGGAGGCCATATTTCCCTTGTTATGTTTTTTCCCTATTTATTTATTTATATTTAAGGTCTTTGAGATTTCTTCTTCTTATAATCTTTGTTACTTTCAGTCTCTCCACCCCCACTTCCCTGGCATACTCTATATTTTCTTAATATCTCACTTCTGATTCCTTCTCCTCTGATGGTATTTTTCTTGGATACTGGTTCTCAATATCTCTTAGCCACCTCCCACACTGAGCAGTTCATAATTCACAAGCTTAGTTTATGAACCAACTGACTTTGGGGTGGTCAGAACTGACCCCAGCTGAATGATGTGTTTTTCCTATAGGCTTGCTGTGTCAGCACAGCAAGCTATATGCAGAGTGTCCTGTCCTAGTGGTCTCTCCTACTCTTTGAGTTCTTTAATTCTCTGTTCTAGGGCACCTGTAGTTTAGAGCCTCCAGGCAACCATAGTTCAGAACCTTCTCTCATTGATACCAGAAGGGTCTGCTTTCCTTGGAAACTATAGTTCAGAACTTTTCAGCATTGATGTTTCTGGAGCACAACCTCCATTAAGTTTTTTTACTCCTGAAGGGCTGTGGCTGAGCTGATTATCAAGGCCCAAGGGAACTTCCAAAGAATAGAGCTAAAGCCTCTATGGCACTAGGAAAAGGAATTGAAATAAAGTACAAGGTTGTGTTTTGATATAAATCTGCATGATGTCCTTGGGCTTCCTAGTGCCGTCTTACTGCCCGTAGCATAAGAAGTGGAGAAGGGGAGCTCAGTAGGTTCAGGGTCAGTAAGAATCAGTTTCTGGTGTTTTTTTTTTTCTTTTTAACATTTTATTTTTGATTCTTGCTGTACTAGACCATGGAAACAGCTAAAGTTGCCTTATCTTTGAGTTCTGTTTTGAAAAGGCTTGAGAGGTCATGGGATATAGGGAAAAAAAAAAAAACCTAGTCTGCCATATTATTGCTTACCTGATACAGAACTGTGTCTACTTCAACTCCATATTTGTTCACTTTTGATTTTTTGACATGAATTCTTTTCATTTACATTGTTATAGTTACTGTTTATATTATTTTCTTCACTCTGCTTACTTCACACTTCTTCGGTTCATAAAGATATTTTCATGCTTCTCTGTATTCATTATGAAACTTTTTAATAGTTCAATAATATTCTATTATATCTATGTACCATAATTTATTTAGCCATTCTTCAATTGATTGCTATCTAAATTGTTTCTAATTCTTAGCTTTTACAAAAAGTGTTGCTATAAGTACTTTGGAATATATAAGAATGTTCTTTCTTGTTGACAACTTTGTCATATATACATTCAATAATGGAATCTGTTCCTCAAAGAGTATGGGCATTTTTGTCACTTTATTTGCATAATTCCATATTATTTTACATAATGATTTTATTTTTTATGGTTCCACCAACAATATAGTGTTTGAATATTCTTTAACAAACCTCCTAACATTGACTATTGCCATTTTTGTCATTTTTTGCTTATTTTCAGGATGTGAAGTGAATCCTTAAGTTGTTTTGATTTAAAATTTTTTATGAATAGTCATTTGGAATATTCTTTCATGTGGTTATGAATAAACTGCAATTTTTTGTCAATTTTTTTGTTCATACCCTTTGAACATGTATCTATTGCTTTATGGCTATTAATTATATACACACACATACATATATATATACACACAAACATAATATATGTATATATACATACACACAAATATATATGTATATATGTGTATTTATGTGTATGTGTATTCTCTATAACTTGTGTATGACTCTTATTAGAGAAATTCAATACAAAGATTTTTCCCCCATTCATGTGCTCCCATTCTTATCCTACATGCATTAATTTTGTCTCTGCAAAAGCTCTTCACATTCAAGTGACCAAAGTTATCTATTTCCTCTTTTGTAATTGCCTGTATCTTTTTTTTAAGACTGTATCTCTCATTTATAAGAGGCATATGATCAATTTCTCTTTTAACATCTTTTGCAATATATTTAATATTAAGGTCACATATACATTTAGGATATATTGTGTAATATACTATTAGGTGTTGGTGTAAGCCTAATTTCTGTTTTTCAGTTTTTCTAGCAGTTTTAATCAAATGAGTTTTCTCCCTAGTAATTTATATTGAATTATTGAGTGCTATTGTTTCTGAATCTCCTTTGTCTAGATTATTCCATTGATCTCTCTCTTTTAACCAATACCAGATGGCATAGATAAGTGCTCCTTTATAAATGCAGTTTGAGGTCTGGGAGTGATATTTTCCCCTTGTCCCTAATTCTTTTACATATTTTCCTTGATATTACAGACCTCAAATTAATTTTGTTATTAATCTATCAAGTTCCATAAAGTATTACATTGGTATATACCCTTTGGTAATGTCATTACCAGTAAAAAACCTAATTATGGTGATATTGTCTCTTTCTTTTATTGGCACAACCTTACCATGACACTGAATATCACTCCAACTACTTAAATTGTTCTGTATTTTTTTAAGGAGAATGTCATAATTGAATCTTTTATGTGCTTTGGGAAGTTGATCCCTAAATGCATCTTATATTTATTTGGAATGAGACTTCCCTTTCTATTTATATTTTCTTGTGTTTTGTTAGTGGTATATTGAAATGCTATTGGTTTTTGAGCATTTATGTTGTAGCCTACATTCTGCTGAAGTTCTTAATTATCTATTGATCTCTAAGATTTTCCCAATAGACCATCATATCATCAAGAAAGAGCATTAGCTTTATTATCTCTTAACCTATCTTTATTCCTTTGGCTTTTTTCTCCTGTCTTAGTTGTTGTTAGCAGTATTGCAGTTCATTCATTTGTTGAGTTTTTAATTTTTAAATGCATTTTCAATTCATTATTTTTTTCTTTTTTCCCCCTATTTTGTTAATATATATATTTTAAGGATATGATTTTCCCCTTCACAACTAACCTAGATGAAAATCAGAAATTTCTATACAATGTTTCATCATTATCATATTCTTTTTTGTGGTTGTAGATTGTTTCTATGATTTGTTCTTTGATTCACTCATTATTTAGGGTTTCCATATTTTTTCAATTAATTGAAGGTCTACTGGGGATAAATGCAGATGTTGAAAATGAGGGTCCCAGGAAAACCTATTTGTCAAGGGACATATGTGTAATTGTTATTTCTATAATCAACATAGTAGTTGCTACATAGTAGCCATTTAATATGTGTTCATCCTTTGTTGCTGAAGAAGACCATGCCATTAGAGAAATGATGACATGACTTGCACTTGACTTTATTTTGAGTGAGTGAGGGCTGTGCAAGTTACCAGCCTCACTTCTCCTCCAGAGTCATCTGAATCCAGTGACCAGATACTCATCAGGATGACTGGAGATGATGTGTTCTTTGAATGAATGCGTCTGTTTGATATCCAACAATCAGAATCTTCTCTGATTACCTTCTATCTCCCCACCCCTAAGCTCCTGGTCCTGGCACCAAGTTATACCTTGACCCATTTTTCCCTTTTCTCCCACCCTTTTCCCATCTTCTCATTTATAAATTGTGCTGCTAATGTCAGAGTAGAGAGTGGGAATGAGAGAATGCAAAGTTGAGGGTTGTAAAATGAATTTCATTTTATTCTGTTTATTCCCTAGAATACTTCCCTTTCCCCCCACCCTAGTGAAATTACTGGGAATAGATATCTCCTTAGCCACATCTAAAATAGGAAGTTCAAAAGAACTGAGGGTAAAGAGTAGAGCAAAACTTTCAAGTTGTCTTTAACAGACAAGAGGAGGATTGGGAAGGGTTAGTGAATACAGAGAGGATTAAAGAATTCTACTGGATATATTTTATGATTGCATAGAGGAGATGCTTAATAAATGTTGAACTTGGAATTTGATGGAATCCAGATAGCAGTGGCAGCCTCTGCAGCTTCAGTAGATTTTGTTTGAATTAGTTCCAAATAACTTGAAGATCATAAAAACAATATCCATTCCAATTCCAGGACAGGTCAATTCCTTCCCCTCTCCAAATTGTTTCCTTTCTATCATATTCAATGATCCCTGACCCTCCTAAATGCCTAAGTATTCTTTGGTCTAGTAATGAGGAGAGAAAAAAATATCCCTGGACCAAATGTGCATCATCCTTAGCAAAATAAAAATAAAGTGCTTCTAACTTCTTTCAGATAATTGCAGGATTTTTTTTAATTTTCATATTAAACCTATAAGGGAGGCTCAATGAAAATGAGGAAACAGAGGTACATTGGCCAATGCCAAAAAACAAGTTAGGGCAAAGTATGGACTAGAACCTACATCTCCTAATTCCTAATCCTTTAAACTACCCACCAAACACTGTTATATCCTCTACCATCTTCATTGTTTTGTGGTTGGAGTGTCATGTCAGAGTATCCAGGGCAGCAAATTTAACACAGGGAAAACTTAAAGGTTAATATGATGGTAAGATTGTATCCCTATTACCCACCTCCAGAAACCACAGTACACAATTCAGGACAACAGAAAGTTTCCATTGGGGGATGGCCCCACTCTGAATGAGCAGCCAAGGTCAGAATGTAAATGTAAAAAAGAAAAGGAATGGTTATGCCAATTGCCAAGTTCAAACACATGTTCTGGCATCTTCTGGAGGGCCACCTCTACCCACCAATTAAAATAAAGACATTGTCCCCAGGTGGATCCTTCAACAAGACTGCAAACTGCTTCCAAAGCTATGGAGTCCACCTTTCAATGGACTGAATTCGAATCAGTCTTTTGAAAGTAATGAACTAAAAGGAAGCCTTTATTACCTGTCCAAGTATTAAAACAATCCACACAGGAATCAAATTTAGAACTCCTAAAGCCCTTTATACTTCCCTTCTTTACTTCTACCAAGCACTGTACCTTTAATTTTCATAATGTATGCAGTTTTAAATTCAACATTTATTTTTAACACCTATATTTTAATGAAACATGAAATATAAAATGAAACTCCAGTCTGCCTTGTATGAGCACAGAGAAAAATCCTAATTACCTGTTTCAAAAGTGTGAAGCGCTTTCTAATTTTCCACCAGCCAGTTTCCTTAGACAGCACTCAGTATTATAACTATTTATGCCAATTGTGCTATTTCATGCATAAAATTACTGCATTATTGTTAGAATAGATGCTAGAGAGATATCTAAGCAGGGTGCAATCACTTCACTTTCTATCAAATTGGGCTTCTGAAAGGTATCATAAATTTTATTAGAAGGCAAGGGGCTAATGGCAGCCAATCAGTGTTAATGCTGATAAAATTGCTTGTATTTTACATTATAAAAAACAGACGATATATTTTTTTAATCATAGGGCTTCCTTTTGTTTTATTAAGAATGGATCATGAAAATGATATTGTAATCACACAAGGTAGTTAGCAAACCCCGCTGCTTTCTGCAGACCCTGAATGGAGGGGTGGTTGGAAAGGGAGGCAGTTTTCCTTAAGGTACCTATGAGTCATCTGACTAGCAAGACAGGTTTTGTGGGAAACTGCTTTCCACCCCCTGATTGATGGTGGTGTAAAGTGAAACGGTGCAAAGTGGATACACAGCCCCGTTTGGGGTTATATTTCAATTCCTTGTGGCTTTATGCTCCTAAGGTCCACTCTTTGGGAAACAAATATTAATGTTCCACTGTTCCCGGGTCCTTTATTGAGCCATAAAAATTGTTTTCTATTAACCTGCCTATTGAATCTGAGAGTGGGATGGTTTTTAAGACTCCCCTGCTCATTCCTGAAGTGCCACAGTAAAGAGTGGCAGATTATTATGATATTGAGGAGGGCAGAGAAAGGAAAGGGATGACATTTGGTCCAAGTTCTATCTCTTTGGAGCAGACTTGAATGTGTTTACCAAAATTCAACAAATATCATATCTATGAATGGAACACACTTGTGCAATCCTGAGCAAGATAGTATTCATTTTCTGAACCTCCTTTTTCTGATTTGCAAGATGACAGGGCTGAATGAAATGATCTTCCAACTCTTACAAGCATGGCATTTTGGAAAGAACATGCTATTTAGAAGCAGAGAAGTTGGGATCCAGTCCCATCTGTGATGCTTGCTTCCTAAGAGAATTTGATCATTTTATCTAACTTCTCTGGGTCTTTGTTTCTTTATTTCTAGAACAAATTAGACAGATAATTTAATCAAAATTCAATGATTCTAAGATGGTTTGAATAGTTCTAATCTTGCCTTCCTTTGTCTAACTATGATGCTTAATCTGTGCTCTACCTGAAGTCAAAGAGAAACAGCATTGTAACCAGAGAGGATTATATAGACCTTTGAAGTCTGTGAATCCCTCTATTACCACATAGATCTTCAGTCATGCTCTCCATGCAACTCTCTTTAGTTAGCATCTCTTATAATGTCATGTGTACTAAAAAGTGCAGGTTACTTTTTCTCCTTTTCTGAACTCTTAGAATAGTTTTCTTTACCTGTGAACCCCTGTGGGAATGTTTGAGATATTGAAGGTGTTCACCAATTGCTATAGGTACACATGCGAAACTCTCATTTCCATCTTCACTTAGTTCCAACAAAAGTAAGAAGCATGCCTCAGCATAACTATTATTATGTACCAGTCAGCAGAATTATTGTACATTAGAAAGGAATACTCATACAGTAGACATGTCTTCCATAATATTTATGTTTTAAAGTTAGCTCAAGTAAGGAGAGAAATATATATTGACCAATATAAGCTTAAACATTTATTAAATTGCTCATAAATTTGGTCATGATGTTTTTTAATAGTTGTAGTTTAAAAAAGTCTAGGATATTTATTTTTAAAGAAGGTAGGCTATATCTGAGATGCTCGCTATGAAATATTTGAATGTATTTTTTTTGTATTTCATAGTATCCAACTAATCTATTGATTAGGTTAGAGTCAGGAACCAGTATTTCTATATAAATAGAAATTAAAAAGGTAAAAACTTACCTGGCATAAAAACATGATTAGAGAAAAAGGTTTCACACATTAGAAGGTGATTAGCACTTGGCAGAGTGCCAGACAAATAGGAGGTGTTTGTAAGTGCTTATTGATTTTATTTGGCTATACCTACACAAAACTGGGCCATCTCCAGTCATCCTGATGAATATCGGGCTCTGGAGGAGAAAGTGAGGTTGGTAACCTTGCACAGCCCTCCCTCATTCAAATCAAAGTCAACTGCAAGTCATGTCATCATCTTGATGTCATGGTCCTTCTTGAGAACAAGTTCTTCTTCTCTCTTCTCCATTCTTACCTGGGGTGCTCTACTCAGTGGAAGGGGTCCACAGATAAAGAAAACTACTCTAAGAGTTCAGAAAAGAGGGAGACAAAACAACCTGCATGTTTCAGTTCATATGACATTGTAAGAGATACTAACTAAAGAGAGTTGCATGGAGAGCATGACTGAAGATCTATGTGGTAATAGAGGGATCCACAGACTTCAAAGGTCAATGTTTTCTCCTCCCTGGTTACAATGCTACTTCTCTTTGACTTCAGGTAGAGCATAGATTGAACATCACAGTTACACAAAGGAAGGCAAGATTAGAACTATTTGAACCATCTACACTTCCATGGTCAAAAGTTACCTTTTTTCATTTGGGTTCACTGGCTAGATTTCTTGCTCAAAGACCAAGCCTTAAATTCAATTCACTCTGAAGCTCATAGATTGGACATCAGGTCCCTGCCCTCCTAGTACAGAGTGAATGTAAATACTAAATAGTAACTGTTTCTCTTTTACCCAGGAACCCTGGGAAGCAAGACAGGACACAAAGGAGATAAAGGACATCCTTAAGACTCTTTGTATCTGACAAGAATGTCAGGAAGTCCAAGTAAAATGTCCCTCTCTTTTTCTCATCAGTTATATCAGCCTAAGAAAAATTAATAAATAGGCTATGGATGTGATGATGAAGAGGAGATTATAGAATTAAGTTCACCATAATGAGATGCTCATACTACAAAAGCTACATAGGAACTGATACTGAGGGGGAAAGTCTCTCTGTCTCTCTTTTTGTCTCTCTGTCTCTCTCTGTATTTGCCTCTCTGTCTCTCCCTCCCTCTCTGTTCTCTCTCTGTCTCTGTCTCTCTCCCTCTCTGTCTCTGTCTCTGTCTATCTCTCTCTCCCTCTCTGTCTGTCTGTCTCTCTTCCTGTTTCTCTCTCTCTCTCTCTCTCTCTCTCTCTCTCTACTCTCTCTCTCCTCTCTCTCTCCTCCTCCTTCTCCTCTCTCTCTCTCTCTCTCCTCTCTCTACTCTCTCTCTCTCTCTCCCCCTCCCTCCCTCCCTCCTCTTCCCTTCCCTCCCCTCATCTCAGTCTTTCTCTCTGGCTCCATGTTTTCTCTCTGTCTCTGACTCTGTCTCTCTCTCTGTATCTGTCTGTCTCTCTGTCTCTCTCTCTCTCCCTCTCTGTCTGTCTGCCTCTCTCCCTGTTTCGTTCTCTCAGTCTCTCTCTCTCTCTCTCTCCCCCTCCCTCCCCTCATGTCAGTCTTTCTGTCTGTCTCCATGTTTCTCTCTGTCTTTTTCTATCTCCCTCTGTCTGTCTCTTTCCATCTGCCTCTTTTCCTTTCTCACCTCTCCCTGTCTCTGTGTCTCTTCATGTCTCTCTGTCTCTGTCTCTCTCCTTGCCCATCTTTCTGACTCTGTTTCTCTCTCTTGTAGAGAGAGAATTTGCAGAAGTAAATGTACATATGATTAAATTCCATTGTACTTTTAAAAAACCTGGGAATCCTTCCCATAAATAAAATACTTGCAATATGAAATGTTGCTCCAGTGGCAAAGTGGTAAAGTTCTTTAATTGCTTCAACTAAATTGAAATCTCTTTGAAGTCAGGAACTATATAGATACTCCAAAAATACTTACTGATTGCCTGACTGCTGGATTGATTGTCTTGGGCCTAATGTGAAGATAAGGCTAGATAAGCTGCTGTCAGAAGCCAATTACAGAGAACACTCAAAAACTAAGTTTTTCAATGAAGTTTCTTTTCTGAGAGGTGAGAATCAATATCAAATATTAGGCTATGTCTACACTTCGTTTCCATTGTACTACTACCATTAATTTTACTATTTCCTTTTTTTAAGTTATTCGTTAATATTTTTTTGGCTACCTTATGCTTTTTCCCTATAAAAAAAATATCAATGGCTACCATACAGAGCCAGAAGCTGGTGGCTTAGCATTTCAATCAGTTGCAAGTGCACTTCTTTGTTCTAAGGTTTCCTAAGGACCACCAAAGTTACACATCAATGAAACAAAACCAAGCTGAAACTCTTGACACTTGACAATGAACATGTTTATACAAAACAGTCACAAAAAGAAAAAGAATATGTTGTAACATTCAGAGATATGTTAACAAAATTGTTTTTCTACTCATGAGAGGAGGAGGAGAACAGATGCCAGTGGGGAACAGTCTTAGTCTTTGACCTCCATTACCCTTAGTCCAAGGTCTACACATAGTGGTGTGGCTTCGAGTATATGTAGTGATACTTCCATTCTGATTGAAGGCCCAGCACTTCTCAGGGTTCAGACATACAGAATTTTAGACACAATACCTATTATAAGATTGTACTATAATATGGACCATTGAGAAGAGAATATTTTCTAAGTTGCCTGACGATTGAGAAATGAGAGTCAGGAATGCAGAAAACTTAAACTCTGTCACACAAGCAAGAGACTTGGTAGGGTCTCTGCATTTATTTGCCTTAGGATATACACATCCAAGAAGGCTGGGGCTGTATCATTCCAAATATATTTCATTAGCTCACAACTCCCCCTCTATACCTTCAGTTCTTTATATTTTGCCATAAGTCTAGTTCTTGCCTTATTTCTATGGTAGCAAACCCACCTTTGTACATATGGGAACAAAGCTGAGCTGAAAGGGATGTAGGGAGAAAAGATCACTGGGGAATAAAATATAAATATCTTTTTTGCCAATTGACAATTCCCAGTGCTGCCAAGATACTCGTAGGAAATGTTAAAAAACCTAGAGAGGTTTTTTTCTCCTAGGAGCTGTTTAACCAATACCATGGTTTTCCTTAGTTACAATAGCAAATCTTCTCTATAGAGTTATAAGATTAACAAAACTCTTTCCTCACAGCAACCCTGTACAGTAGGGAATGTAATTATTATAATCTTTACTTTACATATGAGGAAATTGAGTCTGAAAGACTTGTCCCAACCCACCTAACCAATAAATGGCAAAACTAGATTTACTTTAGCTTTCTTTTAAGTAAGCTTTTGCCTTTATACAACATACCCCTCATACTTCTGAGTATATCTTTACCCCTAAACTTGAAGGTGTTTTGGAACTCAGAAACCACTGCAGCGATTGATTATTTGAATCAGAAATAAACCAAATGGAAGAAAACAATTGGGATAATAAAAGAAAGATCACAGTGAAAAGTTTGTCTTTCCCTTGGGTTTCACAATCATTAAATATGTGGAGTCTTCCAATATGGGCACCATTGTGTTTTTTGCCATAAAGGAGAATAGTAATTGTAAACGTTTTGCTTTTTGCATTTAGGTAGTTTAAAAGTTAAATATTAATAATAACAACTTGTACTCATATAGCATTTATGATTTTGTGAAGTATTTTATAATCTCATTTGAATCTCAGCACATTTAATATATTCCCACTTAACAGACGAAAAGATTGAAGCTCAGGTTATTTAAATGACAGGTCCAGGGTTAAATAGTTTGCAATTGCCTGAAGCAGAATTTGACCCTAGGGCTTCACAAATATAATTCCTGAGTTTCATATATTATGCCTCACAGAACAAAACAAGGGTACAGTAAGTGCCATATGACAGCTATTTTTCATACTGAACTCTTGCAATGGATAGTAAGCCCTATAGGAACTCAGAGGAAAGAGATATCTGGAGGCTGGAATTAACTGGAATGGTTTGAAGGATCAGATGGAACTTAATAGGTTTTAAAAGACAGACAGGAAGTGGGTAAGTAGAGGGGTGGGTGCATATTCAAGGTCAAGGTATAAATAAAGATTTAAAGGCATTAAGAAGTATGCAGTACTCAGGGACTATGATAGAGCAGAAGGTTAATGAAGAAAGTAGGCAAAGATAAATCTGAAAAGTCAAGTAAGATGAGATTGTAGAGAGCCTAGCATGCTAGGTGAAAGGCATTCACTTTTGTGCTACAGGCAGTTGGGAGCCATTGGAGGATTTGAATAAGCAACTAATTCCATGAAAGTGTGTGAATGTGTGTGTGAGACATATAGTTCATAGAGCCAAAAGGAAGAAGTTTAAAATCAGGTAGATTATATGTGGATGATAATGCTCAGCATATTCACGATGCCAAAAGCTAGTATTTCTTTAAACTTATTTTGTCATTCTGTGAAAATCCCCTGAGAGTGAGAATGAATCCTCATCAGGCTACAAATTCCATGTTTTCATCCATACTCTGATAACACCAAGTCTTGGCAATATCCCCACTGCTGATATTACTTGAAACCTCAATTGATTTACAACTTTGCAATCTATTTGTCCCCATTTATTATCCCTCACATAAAACCAAGCATCACTGGGAAGTTGCCTCTGATGTTAGCACTCTAAAGAGTTGGACAAAGAGGAGTCTAGGCCACTGGAGTGCTTTTGGAGAGAGAATATAGTGTAAGAGATCAGCAAAGCAATAAAGAGCCTGCATGTCCCAACCTCTGTATATGAAATGCAGTTAATAATACAAAGCCTGGATGTTTTTAATAAAGGGATGGATGTGTGTAGCTGCTGTCCTTGAAGATTCTATTGCAGGCTGAGCCTTTACAATTCAGACCTTGTGGGGAAGAAAAGATAGCAGTCAATGTCCCCAAAAATATGACCACTGGTAACAAATCTGCCTGGTAGCAGACCATGAAGGGACTTTTAGTGGGCCCTTCTGTCATTCCCAATTGGTCTTATTCATGAGAATTTTATATTTTCAAATCACAAAAGGGACAGACAGCACTTCTTCATTCACTTTCCAAGACATTTCAGTAGGTGCAGATTGAGAGGTACACAACCAACCATCAAACATGGCATTACTCGCATCCATCTCCATCAGGGCATCAGGAGAGATCCAGGAGAGTTTTACCTGTTCATTTGCCCCTCAATCCCATAGTGGAAACTTTATGGATGAACACAAGAGAAAATTTAAAGGAAAATTACACAGCACAGTGACTAGGCAGCACAGATAGAAAATAATCCAATTGTTTTATGCTGATTTCACTGTACCTGGTTAGGTACAAGTCCTTGAAACCCTAAGCTGTTCCATTTATTAAGGTGACAGAAAGAAGGACTGTGTGACTAATTATATCATGACATTTAAAACAAAGGCAGGTGTACATGGTGCTTCTGCCTTCACACTGTATATGATAATATTTAAAAGCAAACACTCATTTACCAGTATAAAAAAGAAAACAGGAACAGTACGTCTTGAGCTAGGGGAGGGATAAGGAATGGTGTTTGCACCGTGAGTTAAGGGTAGTTGTTCTCTCACTTTAGCTGGCAATTTATCTACCCCCACTCTACTTTATCCCCACACAATAGACAAAGATACCAAACAAGGACAAATGAGAATCTTTCTGGAGACTTCTGGGACATCTGGTACAGAATGCAACTACTTGCTCTTTGGTGAGTAGTCTGTGAGGTTTCTAGGAGGATCTTGGCTAGCTGCTGGCTAGAAGGATACAAGAGCCTATAAATACAGTGGATGGTGGTTACTACATGGACAGCCGGCAGTTGAGAAATGAATGTGGTTGAATCAAGAAAGAAACTGCCATGGAGGAGATTCTGGGAAGATGGTGGAGTAGGTAAAAAATTCACTATCAAGATTTTGCCCCACAAAAGAGCTAAAATAGCATCTTGGGGTGAACCAAGAGGGGGTGGGAATAAAGAAGAATAAGGGGTACAACCAGGATATTCCTGGGACAATTTGAGAAGATTGGAAGGAAAATTCCAGGATAAGTTTGGCACCTGTAAAAAATAAACACCTCCAGGCTAGGTTCCTTTTGTGGCAAGCCCTGATTTAGTTGGTTTGAGAGGCTGCCTTGGCCCCAGCCACAGGAACTTTTACTTGCAAATAGTGGAGTGAGTTGCATGTTTGAGCCTGAGAAGACTGAGAGAACCTTGGTTGATAAGGAACACCAGATCCAGCTGTGCTGCAAAAAGCACTAGGGCCAAGAAGGATACAACACACACCTGGTGGGTGCAGAAGCAGTAAGGCAGAAAGCCCCTGGCTGTGGACACTTATAGAAGGTAGGAGATTTGGCTTTGGTTCCAGGAAGGAGAGGAGAACTAAAGGTCTGAGGCAAGATATTTCCCATACCTCAGGGCAAGAGGTGATTACAAAATTTAAGCTATCACCACAAAAAAAATGCACAGGCAAAAGAGAAAGAATCCAACTATAGAAAGTTATTATAGGAATAGAGATGACCAGGGTTCATCTTCACAGAAGGATATTGAAAGAGTAATATCAAATGGTCACTTGCCCCCAAAATTGTTCTAGAAGGTCTTTAAAAAAAGTTTAAAAATCAAATGACAGAGATGGAGGAAAAACTAAAAAAAAAAAAAAAGAATAATTCAGCAAAAACACAGAAGCTGATGAAAGGAAAATCAACCAAGTAGTGAAGGAGATCCAGAATCTTAAGGAAGAAAATGACACCTTGAAAATTAGAATTGGGCAAAGTTAAGTCAGCAAAATTATAAGAGATCAAGAAGTAATTAACTAAAATATGAATATTGAAAAAATGGGAGAGAAAGTAAAACATCTTATAAGAAAAACAACAAATCTGGGGAATAGATCAAGAAGAAAAAATATAAAAACAAACAGATTAGCTAAAAGTTATGATAACAAAAGAATCTTGATACAAAATATCTTGATACAAAAATACAATAATACAATATATTAAAGAAAATTTTCCTGAAGCATTGGAACAAGGGGTGAGGAAGAAGTAGAAATAGAAAAAAATCCATCAATCACCACTTAAATAATATCCTATGAGGAAAACTCATAGGAACATCATTGTCAAATTCAGAACCCCCCAGCTCAAGGATAAAATATTAAAAGCATCAAGATTAAAACAATTTAAATATGGTGGTACCACAATTAGACTCACATAAGACATAGCAGCAGAGACATTAAAGGTCTTGGAATATAATATATAGAAGAGCAAAAGAACTTGGACTCCAGGCCAAAAATATCATACCCTGCAAGGTTAAGTATTATCCTGAATGAAGAAAAAAGACATTTTATAAACCCTCTGACTTTCAATACTTTACTAAAAGAAATCCTGAACTTACAAGATTTGACATACAAGAACCAAGAGAAATATAAGGTACATATCAAAGACTGATTATGTGATTCATAATGACAGACTGTTTACTTTTTACTTTATATATATATATATATATATATATATATGTGTGTGTGTGTGTGTGTGTGTGTGTGTGTGTATGTATGTATATATATATATATATATATATTTATATATAATGTAAAGTTCATGCCTAAGATTCTCAATAATTGGGTAGCTCTTAAATTAAGATTGGGGAAAACCTGAGTAGGATATGAATTTAAAAAATAAAACCATTTAGGAACAGCTAAAAAGAGTAATTATTTTATACAAATGAGGTACAAGAGGAAAAACTGATACAGAGAAATTAAATGAAGGAGGAGGGCTGGTAGTTCCGGGAACCTACTTTCATCAGGAATAGGTTTAAGAGGGAACAATACATGTACATTAGGAGAGTATAAAAGTCTTCCAAATTCAGAAGAAATAAAACAATAGGGCATAGGGAGGGGGAAGAGGAAAGTGAGGGATCTTTAGAGGGGAGGGGAAGGAATAGGTAAAAGGGAGGTAAAAAAAGGGTGTTTAGATTTATGGGATTGGGAGGATAGGGGGAGGGATCCTCAGAGTGGGGTAGGCAAGAAATAAGAGGACAAGGTAGTGGGTCAAAGTCAAATAGAGGAGGTAGGAGGGATAGGAGACAAGAAACGTACACAAACAAAAAAAAGATCAGGAGCAGAATATGTTTGGGAAAATATATGTCTACACATGTACATATATATGTATATGTGTGTATATATCTATAGCTATAGAGAAACATATCTAAATTTTATTGTAGCCTTCTGGGAGGTGGAGGAGGACAAAAAGAACAAAGTAAAAAAAAAACGTGCACAGCAGAGAACAAAAGAACGCACAAAGAAGCAAAAATGGATGATTATCAACACAACAAATATTATTTATCATACAGGCTTTCTTGAAATGAAGATTTATGAAGGTAACATGTGAAAAATGTTACATAATCGGAATCCTCTCTTATGTACTGCTATGCACATGCTTTTTTTTCTTTTTAACTTCGTATTTAAGTTTATGATACGTTTTTGGCACTTTTCTCTATTCTGTATTTGTGTTCTGGCATTTGAGTCTAAAATAAAATTTAAAAAAGAAACTGCCATGAATGCTTCTACTTTGGGGATCAAAATCATAGAAGGATGATTCTTCATATTTATGGCTTTGGAGCATGGCTAGGACATGTTAGGTGCAAAGTACTGGGTGGAGGAAGTTAGTATTTCACACCTCACCAGAAGCAGCTATCTGCTAAGGCAACAGGGAAAGAGACTTTAGAAACTTCCCAGAAATAGCCTTGATACTTCAGAACTCTAATTATTTGTGATTATGCTTTAGTAAATGTATTTTAACTTACAGGTAAATGAATGATCATTTTGGGTCCTATGAAGTTAAAAAAAATATTATAATCTTAATGGAATGGGGGTCTTGCCAGGAAAAATTTATTAGATATTTTTATTTGTATCCCTACACAGCAATCAGACTGAGGCACTTAAAGAGAGATTTGGAACTTTAGGACTCCTGTGTGTTTGTCCTTCATTTTCATCAGCATCAGAGAAATGATGACATGACTTGCACTTGACTTTGTTTTGAGTGAGGGAGGGTTGTGCAAGGTCAACAACCTCACTTTCTCCTCCAGAATCATCTGGGTTCAGTGACCAGATATTCCTCAGGATGATTGGAGATGACCCAGGATACAATGGGAGACCTTGACCTTTTTAGACTGGCCTTTTTAGGTACTCACTTAGAGAGAGGTCCTGTGAGTACTTGTATGAAAAAATTTAGCTCTTACAGTGCCTAGGTCTTACTCATTCCTGCACTTGAGCTGACAATATGAACACCCCACATTGTTACCCCTAGGCACTGTAAGACCTCGGAGAGCCAAACAGGCTCTCAGCCAAATAGACCCTATGCTTTAGTTCATCATCTGTAAACCAGGAGATGCATTCAAAAATCTCTGACCATCCTCAAGCATGTGTCTAACTGTATCACTTCTCTCCTCAGTTAACTCCAGTACCTCCAAATCATACCTAGCATGCAGTATAGCTTCTATTCTTTGTGCTTTAGGTCTCTTCCCAACCTTAGCACTTTTCTACTTTTCCTGCTTTACTAAACACTACTACCCTCCATATGCTCTGAAGTTTCCTGCAGCTAGGGAACACAGTAGATAGAGCCATCCTCACCCCTCCCAGCCTGGAGGCAGAAAGATCTAGATTCAAATTTGGCTTCAGGTATTTACTAGCTGTATGACCTGGGCAAGGCACTGAAACCTCACTTGGCTTCATTTTCCTCAGTGTCAAATGGGATAGTAATAGGGTCTATCTACCAGCATTGTGGTGAGTCTCAAATGAGATGATAATTGAAAAGTACTTAGCATAGTGCATGCCAGACAGTAGATGCTATATAAATATTGGTTATCATTATTTATTGTTATTATAGTTTTATCTAAACTCACCTTTCTTTTGATCTTTACACAAAAACTTCATCTCCCATATTAGGGCTTTTTCCTTGGGCCTAAGATATGTACCCTTCCTTACCTCTGACTCATGGAATACCTGGTTTCTTTTAAGGTTCCATCTCTCATTTGATTTTTAAAATTTTTTTAACTTCTTCAATTAATTCTTTTTGCACACTTAACCATTTGCCATTACTCTGTAGTAGAAGAGGGTTTCTTTGCTTCAGTATCCTCCTCTGAAGATGAATCCTGTTCTCTCTTCTCAGAGTAACTTTCTGTAGTTGGATTCTTTCTCCTTCGCCTGTGCAGTTTGGTGGAGTTTTTTGTTGTTTTTGTTTTTTGGTAATAATTTTGTTTTTATAATCACCTCTAGTCCTGGGGTATGAGGATAGTTCCTCTGGCTTCTTGCTCCTGCTGCTCTCTGTAGTACAGCTGGGTCTGGCATTCCTTCTCAGCAAAGGTTCCCTAGATCTTCTCCAGGTCAGATGCCCAACCTCCAGTCACTGTCTGGGGTAAAAATGTTCCAGTGGCTGAGGTCCAGGCAGCCTCTCAAACTAACTAACCCCAGGACTTGCCATTTATTGTTTAAGCAGCTTGCTGCTAGTTGTTAAAGCAGACCTAGCCTGGAGGTGTTTGCTCTTAACAGGAAGGAAATCTCATCCTGGGATTTTTCTTCAGGTCCTCTCTGATTGTCCCAAGAGAACTCAAGCTGTGCCCTTACTCTTATTTGTTTAGCTGCTCTATGTCTGCCCAGAGGCTCTGTTTTATTTCTTTTGTGGAGGAAAATCTTGGGAGCTTGAAATTTTCTTACCTAATCCACCATTTTACCAGAAAGAATTATCTCCTCTCTTAAAACTCATATATCAAGTAACATCATCTTAATGAGGCTTTTCCTGATGTTTCTAGTTAGTGTGGAGGCAATGAAAAGAGTACTGCTTTCTGAATTAGCAGAACTAGGCTCAAACCTCATCCTTTTCTTCTTGCTATCTGCTTGATGTTGGGTTAGTCACTCAACTGTTCTAAGAGTTACTGTTTTCATCTATAAAATGTAGGGATTGGATAAAAGACACCAAGTTTCTTTCTATCTCTAGGTCTAATCCTTCCTCTTTTACTAGTCACAGCTTCTCTACCTTCACATTTTTTTATCTACTATTCAAACTTTCTAACTTGAAGATTTGTAACAGAAATCACCCTGATATCCACAGCAGGTTTGCTATCACATGTTCTTCGATTTGCATTTATGAAAGGGAATGCAACTTTCAAGGGATTAACGATCACTTTAATCAAGCACATGAATCATTCACTTAGTTCAGGGGGAGAAGTCAGCACCCTGAACTTCAGAGAAAACACAGAGAAAAAACTGACAGCAAGCAATACATACATCACAGTTCAACAGACAGATGCAACTTCCTGACCATACATACATAGTTACCAGAGAGAGAAGCACCAACATTTGAGTTTTCAAAGCTGGGAGTGGGAGTGAGGGGGCTGCTTAGCAACCTTCCAGAGCCTCATCAGGTACACAAACCTTCTTCCAAAAACTAAGCCCCAACGTAAAACTTCACTCTCATTTATATATTTTTTAGAACCAGAGGGCATCAAAAAAACCCTTGAGAACCAAGGGTTCCATTAACGAAAGGTGTGGGCCTTCCTATAAATCTTCCCAGGCCCATTAATGGGTGGAGAAGATCTTTAATCACATTAAAATAATTGACAATACAAATACATATATTGTTTCTAGTTAAAGGAACTTTTGTTTCTGTACTTTACTCCCAGTAAAGACTCTTGGTTGATAAAGGCAAGATTCAATCTGAGTCACTTGATTGTACTAAAACAAAAACAGCAAAAGATCCTACTTAGCTTGCCAGCACAAGATTAAAAAAAAAAATTCCTGACTTTATTGCCCCTTTGATTTATCATCCTAATTTTTGGCTTGGATATAGAATGTTCTCACTTACACAACCACTTAATATTAGCAGATTGAGAAAATGAATCCAGGATTTCTGGCACTGGTATTATTTCTTTAAGGAAATCTCACTCTGGACTGGCACCAGTAACTGAGAAATTGACCAACAGGGTTAATGCCAAGACTGTAAATACACATCTTCTTGGATTACTAGTTGTTTACCTGTGGTTAGAAAAGGAACCAGAAAAGCAGAATACTCTTCTGGATAAGTACATGGGAGCAAGGTGATGTGCTTCTGATGTAAGTTATCATTGTGTAATCATTGTATCTGGGAGTAGGAGAGAAGGGGAAAAAAATTCTTCCCTTTCTGTTTTGCTGTAAATTCAAAGCAGAGAAAATTCCTGCATCCTTGATGAGATGTTGTCATAGTTCTTCTTATTTTTTTCCAGAATATATTATTTATCCCCAGCTTCTTTATTTAAATGACCTTAACCCATGGTTTCTTATCCCAATATTAATTCACCTCCCTAAGTTTTCTTCCTAATAGAAATTACATTATTTCATCCTCTTTATAGGATTTGCCATAAATGCTCTACTATTTCCTCCCAAATGATCCTCATCTGTGTAATCTTTTAGAAGAACATTGTCTCTTTCTTGGCTCACCCCAGGTAAAATGTGATTGCAAGCCATTCTACTCAGCATATTTCTCCACATATTTGTCTAAAATATCTTCATCTGTGGTGATATATTTGAGAAATATTAATTTATGAAAACGGAAGTATGATACACTGAAATGAACAGGAGATCTGGGGTCAGGGGACTCTGACCTGAATCCTAGGTGTGCAACTCCCCACTACTTGAATTGGATGAAAAAAAATCCTCCCATATAGGTTTCTTTCATACCCATTTAGAAAGTGAGAAAACTGAAGGGAGAAGACACAAATTCCAAATCTATGTTATGATGTTATTAACTTCTTCCCTTTCTCTTCTCTATGAAACTTCCTATTTTTCTTCACAGGTTGCACAGGTTCTTACTATCAGATCTTTGAGAATTCTAATTTTGTTTTGCATGCCTTCTTTAAAAAAATAATCATTTATTAAGATTAAAAGCTATTCTTTAGCTTCTTTAAGTTGTTTTCATACCATTGCTGGCAATCTAGTTTCCTTTATCACAGCATTATATATCCCCCTTTCTTTCTGTAGATTTCTCCTCACATTATTTTATCTCCACAATATCTCTTTCTTGTGTTATGAGGTCTTTGTTTTTTGCTTATTCATTTGTTCAGACTCTCTGGTCAGAATTTGTGTCTGTGTTCTCCCATTGATTGTCTATGCAGAATCTATCCAAAGTGCTGGAGCTCTTTGCCTAGGCCCCTGAATAGTTTATGGGTACAAGCACAGCAATGGGGCCATCTGTATGTTAACTATCATCCTGGTCACTGAGTGACTAGACCATCTTCTTTTATGATTACACATATCCTGAAGAAGTACTTTTTATGTTTACCATTTCTCATTTCTTGGCATCAATAACTGATTTAAGTAGGTTAGACTGAAGCTGTTGCTATTATTCACAATATCTCTTTCTCCCCACTTTAACCTTTCTTCTAATTTGATGTTGATTTTTATCTTTGTTCTAATTATTTGATGCCCTCATTGCACAAGGTCAGCTGATCCAGATATAACTCAAACATCAATAAGCAGTAATTACCTCTTTGTTAAGACAGAGTAAATTCATTATTTGTAATGTTTAGTATGCAGTAATCCCATCCCTTTGCAACTTCTATAAGAATGTATTCATGATACATAAAAATGAAACTTCTGATTATTTTGCAAGCTTTCTTTTGCAAGTCTATAATAAAAGAATTTTGTTGTTAAAATATGGTATTTGTGGCATCAAAAAGCTTGGGATTATTGAAATATCTGCACGACTAAAATATGATATATAAAACTTTGGGTCCTGCTCATTATCTATCTGAACTACCTGCCCAAATTGTAAAATACTGTGAAACTGACAGTGTACAAGCCTGGGGATGTGATTACCCCCCTGCATTCCATCCTAGTTAGACTTATCTGGTATATGGTGCTCAGTTTGAGGTGATATATTTTAGGAAGGAAATTATGAAGTGAAAGAACATCCCTTGAAGAATTATCAGGATGATGAAGGGCTTTGAGATCATGCCCTATGAGCATAAATTGAAGCAAGTTTAACCTAGAGAAAAGAAAATTCAAGTAGGACATAATACTTGCCTTCAAAGATTTAAAGGATTGTCAGGAAGATAAAAGATACAACTTGTTCTGTCTGACACCAGAGGGCAGACAAACGTCAATGGGTAGATGTTGCAGAGGCAGACTTCATCTTGATGGGAGGAAAGGCTGTCAAATAATTAGAGATATCGCAAAGTGTAATGAGCTGCCTTGGTGGACAGTAGATCTTAGCTAAATATTTTCAAGCAGAAGAGGGTGACAACTTGTCACATAAGGTAGAAAGTCTTTTTTGTTCAAGTACAGTTTGGAAAAGATGGCCTCTGAGCTCTAGTCCAACTTTGAGATACTGTGATACTCTTTACCGTTCACTTGCTATCATGACCAGTGGTAATTTACATGACATTGCATTTAAAATATCCTAACTTTTGAAATTTATTATATCAAAAAGTTCTGCCAAGTAGTTGACAAATTCTTAAATGAAATGTGCTGTATGAACATGTTGGAGCATTACGAAGCTATCTTCTTAAATGACAAATATGAAGAATTCAAAGATTTATGGAAAGACATAGAAAGGAATGCAGGGTGATAAAAGTAAAACAAAAAGAACAATACACACAATTTCAATAGTATAAATGAAGAAAATTTTACCCAACAAAATTCATTGCAGAAACAATGGATAATAATGTCATTTATTTATTTAAGTTAAAGAACATATCATTCCTTTGTTTTAATGGATGGCAAACTATAAAAAAGCACCTCATAGTATTGATAATCATCATACAAATATCAAATCTAATCACCATTTCATGATATATTTGCTTAACTCCTCCCCAACCCAAGGCTAATGTAATTTAGAAATGCAATTGTGAGTTACATGGGATTTATGTGCCATGTCAAAATAAAATTTGTTGTTTTTTTGAAAGATTATAATTTACCTTGAAGTGGCAACAATTGAGTTAACTAGGTGACACAGTGGATAGAGAGCCAGATCTGGAATAAGGATAAGTCTCATCTTCTTGAGTACAAATCTAACCTCAGACTCTTACTAGCTGTGTGACCCGGAGCAAGTCACTTAACCCACTTTGCTTCAGTTTACTCAACTGTAAAACGAGCTGGAGAAGGCAATGGCAAAACACTTTAGAATCTTGGACAAGAAAACTCCAAATGGGGTCACAAAGACTTGAACACAAATGAAAAATGACGGAACAACTATAACCAACAACACTGGCATTCTTACAGTAAGAGAGTAGGTCTCATATGTAGTGGTTTCTTATCAACAGACTTTGGTAACAGTAACAACTCTGAAAATAGTCAGAGGGACCTGATACATACACAAATAACTGAACAGCAAAAAAGCATGATAAGAATGAAAGACAAGTGACCGTATTTTTTTTATGTTAGGTCAAAGGAAGCAAAGAAACAATTTCTCACTTAGTGAACAGAGGAGTGATGGCATGTAATAGTAATTTAAATGGGAAGATCTTTCCCATTTGTTAATGGAAGCCCAAGTCACATGTGGTGCTAAGAGCTTGCTGAATGGATGGAACAGAATGGAACAGAGCTGAGAGGAAGTTGGTCAGGCTAGTCAGAGCTGGGAAGGATAGAGACAAACAGGCACAGCTAGGCTTGTGGGAAAGTCCAAGATGGGCAGGGGAGTGAGGGGAAGACGTGAAAATGTCTTTGTCCTCTGCAGTGGTAATGTGCATTGACTTCTTGGTTACTATGATGGATTTGGCTTTCTTATATTGGGATCTGACTTTCTGGTGTCTGAATAAATGTTTTTCTTCTTTCTTCTATATGGAGAGTCTTATACTTTGTGATTCAGAATTACCCTGACATATTCATGGTTGCCCTTGGTGCTATGAGTATTGCCTAGGTGATACATTTGGCTTCCCAAACAGGATCACATGGTATAAAATCTCTATCTGGAGGCAGAGAGGATTTAGAGAAAGAAAAGCTATCTCAGGATGGGAGAATTTACTGTATTCCTCTCTGGCAAGGAAATGGGCTAAAAGCACTGGACCCTGTGAGAACTGGGAACCAAGGTTACAGGGGGAGAACCTAGAGACTTGGAAAGATGTTTGTAAGAAATACCAATAAGACCAGGGAAAGAACTGGCAGGAGTGTGTAGGAGAGAGTAGATTTTACTAAAAGATTGCTGTATTATGTATAAAAGCAGAGATGAGCTGGTGAAGGAAAAAATTCATATGGAAAAAGAGTTAGCTAGTTTGCATGGAAATTCTCAGCGTTTGGGCTGTCCTTTAAAAGAGCAAACTGAGGGGTCTCAGGTGGAAGAAAAAGCTGTTCAATTAGCTCAGAAGTAGAAGGCTGGCAAAAGAAGTGTACAACCTTTGTACAAATCCAGTCTAGTTGCCATGATGACGACTTCCAGGAGAGTGTGTGGGAGGAAAATGTCATGAAGTCAGAGTTGGAAAATGAAACAGTATTACTGGGTGAGACTTCTCAGGCCCAAACTCTTCCAAAACTAAAGAGAAAACAGGAGAATCAAGCAGGGAACAAAGTGTTTAGGGAGATAACTGAAGATTTTACTCAGCAGGAAGTCACAGATTCTGAGTCAGTTCACCCAAAGGATGAGAGAATTGTTAATATCTTGGATGGCGAGAATCAATGAAGAAGGGGCCTGAGGAGTATTTGTAGATAGTGTGGATTTTTTGAAATTTATTGATACCAGTCAGAATCCTTTCCTATAGCAAGCCTTTAGAGGTTACAGTATGCTAAGAGGTAACAATACAACTAAGCTGTTAGTTTTGGCTGCAGAAGGGTGCACCAAGTAGTATCCTACTGATTTTATGTAGCCTAGCAGAGATAGACCCTGGTATTCACTTAGAGACTGTATAGTAAAGTTAAAGGAGGAAATAATAAAGATTGCCATAATGATAAGAAATGAAGATGCATACTATGATACCCCCTTAGCAGTTTGCCACAGGAATGTAATAGTGGAGAAGGCTTCTCCTGCTTACAAGCCCCTACTTTTCACTCTAATAATTGGGGAAATAGGACACTCTCAGAGATGCTGGAAAAGATTACACAGTGTCTTACAGAACTAGGGAAATGATAAATTTCCTTGAGAGAGAGAGAGAGAGAGAGAGAGAGAGAAGAGTAAGTAGCCATCAAGTTCAAAGTCAGGATAGACTGACAAGGAAATAATTGTTTACTGCTCTATTGAGAGCAGGGGTAGATTTTGGAAGCATAGAGGATATTCCAACTAATGAACTGTACAGAATTTACTGAGAAAAGGGGCTTGATAATAGATGGAATAAAGAAGTAAGAACTTTCACCTACAGATCCTCCCTGAAATCTTGTATCTAAGTTTGTCACACCTTCAGAGAGAATAGGAAAATTCCTGAGCCTTAGCTCAGATTAAAGAAGTACACAGACAGGATTAAAGACCCCATATCAGTTTAACCATATATTAGAAAAATGGATCAAATACTGTAACTAGGGCATTAATTGATACTGGGGCAGAGGCCTCCCTTATATATGGAAACCCTAATAAGTTCAAATATGGAACTCCTATCACCATCACAGGACTGGGAAGGACTGAAATATCAGCCAGATAAGTCAAATAAATGATGAAAGTTGGACAATTATCTAAGAAAGAATATACCATGATAGTAGTACCCATTCGTGAATAGATATATTGAGAGGTATGACTTTAAATTTATCTGAGGGGAGATACCACTTTGCAGAAAGGAAGGTAGGAATTAATATGGTTTTATTAGGTAAAATAAAAATGGAATGAATCACTTTACCTGAACTTTCTGAATGAATTACTTTAAAGTAATATTGTGTGCTAGATGGGCAAGATGAAATTACCAATACTGTAAAGGAATATGTTGTTAGTCCCTAGAACCACTTGATGATGGAATAATCCTGTCTGGCCAACATGAAAGTCAGATGGGACATGTATGATGACAGTGGATTATAGACAATTGAATAGAAAGGATCCAGAAATATGATGGGACTTAGTAAGCAGTTATTGATTTAGCCAATGCTTTCTTTACTATTCCAATAGATTCTAAACAATGAGACTGATTTGCTTTCACTTGGCAGGGCTGACAGTATATTTTGACATGCTTGTGACAAGGATATCTGCACAGCCCCATTATTTGTCATAGGATTGTGGTGGAATCTTCAAATGAATTAGAGCTGACTGATGTGCAGCTTACCCATTGCATAGATGATATACAGAGAAAAATTGTAAAAGAAGTGGAGAAGAGTTTGATTCTTCTAATTGCACATAAAGGGTTGGAAATTAACCCTGCAAAGATTTAAGGGACAGTTTAAACTATAAAATTCTGGAGTAAACAATGGAATAAGAGGTTTTGAGACATTCTCCCACAAGCTTGACAAAAGATTCAGTATTTTCCTATCTTCACCAGTAAGAAAGAGAACCAAAATTTATAGGATTATCTGGATATGGACAACATCACATACTCCATATAGGACAAATTTTGATACCATTATATAAAATTACTAGGGAAAAAATGAATTTGAATGGGGACTTGAGCAGATTAAAGCTTTTGAAGAAGCAAAGATCTCTATTCAATTGGCCCTAGATTTATGGCTTATACTACGTGGTCCAGGGGAAGTCCAAGTGACTATACATGATGAATATACAAATGAGTTTATGACAAAAACAACAAAGCTTAAATGTACCCTTAGGACTTTGGTCTGTGAAACTCCCTTCATCTTGAGTTCAATATACATCTTTTGAAAAGCAACTGTTGGTTGTGTATTAGACCTTGGTAGAGACTGAACAATTGACTTTAGGCTAGGAGGTAATATTAAAGTCTGGAATCTCGATGACCTGGGTAATGAATACCACATCTTCTCACAGAACTGGACAATCACAAGAGGTTAATATAATTAAATGGAAATGGAGTATTCAAAATAGATCTAAAACAGGCAAGCATAGATACTGAGGGAAATGATATATTTCTTGAACCAAAGCAACAGTTGGTATGGTCCGTGGTAAAATGGAATGAGGGGTATGATGAATTAACTGATGAACAAAAGATGAACGTGTGGTTTCCTCATGGGACAGCAAAATATTTGGGCCACAAAAGACATTGGAAAGCCTATAACCCATGTACTAGGCAGTCTTTGGAAAGTAAAGTACAGGGATAGGGGGAAATAGTCAATATGCTGAACTTATAACAATACATCAAGCTATCAGAACATGGCAAGCAGGATAGTGTCATATACTCACTGATTCATGGGCAATAGCTAATGAGTTAGCTACATGGATACCTATGTGGAAAAATCAAAATTGGGAAATTCATGGCAAACGAATCTGGAGCAAAGAATTATGGGAAGATATATGGTACATGTCTTTGGTTCCTAATTTGTCAGTTTTTCACATAGATGCTCATGTGCCCCTAAGATATTATTTTATATGCTTATTTTATGTTATCCCTGTTACAATTCTGTTGATACCAGTTGCCCCACCAACCTATGTAATGAATATGAAAGATCTTGGTGCCAAATGTAATGGTAATTTACAAGGGAAGATCTTTTCCATTCATTAATAGCCCATGTGACTTGCTTAAATCACATGGAAATCTAAGTCACATGTGGTAAAAAGAGCTTGTAGAACTAGTGGAACAGGAAGGGTAGAGCAGAGTTGAGAGGAAGTTGGTCAGGCTAGTCAGATTTGGGAAGGACACAGGCAAGCAAGAACAGCTAGGTTCATGAGTGTTTGTTTGTGGGAAGGCCCCAGCAGCAGGTGTGGGTAAGATAAGGCTTGGAAATGTCTTTGTCTTCTGCAGTGCTAATATGTATTGATTTCTTGGTTACTATGATGGATCTGGCTTTCTGGTGTTGGGATCTGGCTTTCTGGTGTTGGGATCTGGCTTTCTGGTGTTGGGATCTGGCTTTCTGGTGTTGGGATCTAGCTTTCTGGTGTTGGGATCTAGCTTTGTGGTGTCTGAGTAAATGCTTTCCTTCTTCCTTCTCTATGCATAGTCTGTTATACTTTGTGATTCAGAACTATGCTAGCATATTCACAGTCACCCTTGGTGCTCTGAATATTGCCTGGGTGATACAGGGAGAATTCTATATTATGAAAGTGAATCATTTGAACTTAGTCTTGAAGGACTGAATACAACCATAACAATTAGAGATTATTAGGGGAATTGTGCCTTCCAGACCTATGCAATGAAATGAACTAAACTATGGAGCCAGGAAAACTTTAATAAGTATATGGGAAAAATAACATTTTTCAGCATATGGCTTAAATAAGAGAATATAGCATCATAGTAAACTGGAGATGTAGGAAAGAATGGAGGAGAGGAAGGGACTTTAATGACAATATGGGTGAAATAAACAGATCTGTGAATAAGGAAGATTATTAATCTTGCTATAGATTGAAATATGGATTGGGGGAGGGTAAGGTGGAGATTAGACATAGAAAGATTAGTTATGAGACCATTTTTAACAGGTCAAACATGTAATAACAAGAATGTGTGCTAGAAGAACACTGATTATAATAGAAAGGATGAATAGAGAAGGAATTTTATAGGGAGAATCAATAGAATTTGCTAACACATTTAATACAGTAATGGGGTATAGAATTGGATCTATGATTTCACTGGTGCAAGGAACTCTGAGGTGAGGAAACTCCTTCTACCTTCACCTTCTCTGCACATTATAGTTCTAGAAAATCACCTTGAACATTAAAAGGATAAGAAATTCTTTCACTGAGGCTAATATAACCCACATGTGTCAGAAGTAAGACTTGAATCCAGGTCTTCCTGACTTAGAGTTTACCTCTCTTGTTACTCAGTCCACACTGTTGCTGGAGGCATGTGAAAAGTAAATAATAATAAAAATAATGATAACACCATGATTTTGAGCATGTTCAGTTGGTTAGATCATGGCATCATGATAAAAAAAATATTAGGTATGTAAGAAAGAATAGCCCATTGACACAGACACTCCTAAAGAAAAGAGAAAATATTCCAGAACATTTTCAAGGATGGCAATATCATGATATTATAAAAACAGGCTCATCATTATCAGCTCTCCCATTAAATTCCTCTATGGTCAAGGTCTCAGATAATCATAATGTAACACATGAGTTTTCTGCATGGGCACAGAAGATAAAGACAAAACAAAGACAAACAAAGAAAGCTAACTTGGAGCATCAGACTGCAATCTGTCAGTCTTATTCAGTGATTATTAGTCATATGCCAACACTATAATTGGCCAGCTTTTAAACACCTACAAAAACTTAGTTCTCCCAGCTTCATGTGATTTCTTCAGGATAAAAGCAGTTCTTATTATGATTACTGGCACCAGCAACTACCTTCCTACCCACAACACATTTCAAGAAATTAGGCACTATTCTAAATTAATGGAATTGATTGGAACAATAAAAAAAAATCTAAGCTAATATTAATTAAATTAAAAAAATCTAAGTGAGTTTTAAGTGAACAATTTATGAAGCTATATAATTCTTCAAATGAACCTGTCATTGTTTAATACATTTATGAATATCCTGTTGGAATAACTTTCAGCGTCTGTGGAATTTGATCTTGAATACCTTTAGGGTGGTAAATCCTTGAAGGTGGATTTGTCTTTTAGAAATAGCCAAAGTTATTCAGAGCAAATTGGATCATACTATTTCCCCCACAAAAGATGTAATGGATAATATGACTGTTTTATTTTTTTAAAAAATGCATGTCTCTTAAACTGACTTTGAAATCAATTACTAAAGAGGAGCTCCAGAAATCTAGTGAGTACTGGCAACACCTCTGAAAAAAAAAAAGTACAGAGTTCCCTTACATGTGAAATCTGAAAAGAACATTGTAGTGTCTGAAATCTGGCCATTGTGATTTTTGATTTTTTTTCATTTGTTTTGGAAGATGGTGGTAAGGAATCAATCCCATTGCCTTATAGTCATACCTCCAATAGCCAGATGAAGCAAAGTGAAGAGCAGCTTTCCCATGGCTCACCTATAGGAAGCTTGGGAAATCTGAGCCGCAGCATGAATAACACAAGTGATGACAGCAGAAGACAAGAAGGCTACTGCTTTGATAAATGCCCCAAGGACCTGCAAAATGGCAATGCTTGGAGGCATGTGCCAAATCATGTTTGGCTTTGGCCCTGTAACTTGTGATTCTGTCAAGGACTCATCACATCAATTGGTGAGAAAATGGATTACTGTCATTCTTCAAGGCCCAGCACATCATTCCCCATTGATTGGCATGCCAAATCCTTCACAAAGTAATGAGTCAGGGACGATTCAAATCATCATCGAACTGTCAGCTTGATTGCATAGCCCTCTATCAATGGGATTAAGCTGGTGTGGCATCCAAAATGTAATGAAAGGCATTACTTGACTTGAAAAGTTGACAGAAAGACAGGGATGCAGGACCTGGGAGACCTAGACCCATAGGAAACAAAAAAATAGCAGGGGAAATTTAGAGAAATTGGGTGATTGTTGACACAAATGTGTTTATTTTTGTACCAGGTGCTGTGGAAAAGAGGAATCATAAGGGACATGCTAAGGAAGCAAAGAGCAAAGTGAGCATGTAACCTAACTCCTTCCTTTTATAAGGGAGAAAACTAAGGCCTAGAAAAGTGAGAGGTTTTACACTTGGTTATATAGTTAGTAGTAGGAGAGCTAGGGATAGGACCTAGGTCCCCTGAGTTCCAATCTAGTACTACCACTACAAAAAGCAGCAATTCTTATGCAATTTAAGTTGCCATTACCTTGCTACAAAAACAGACACTGGAAATAACTTATTAGTTTTCAATGGATAGATTGATTTAATATTGTATATATGCTTAGACTTTTATTTTCAAACTGTTCCATTCTTTTCCTACTCATAGATCATTCTGCTCTACTATTCCACTATCAACTGGGGATAGTCTCTGAATTGTTCTTTTCGATTGGTACATATATAGTCTTATTTTAATCCATATACAAGTCATGATCACTACCTATCACCCACCCTGATTCAGTAGCACTTAATTGTAATTTCATTGATAAGTATTTAATTTGTTTCTGTTTTTTTTTTTATTCTACAAACACACCTCGGTGATTATTTTGGTATATGTAGGATTTTGCTTTCTTTCTTGACTTTCTGGATCCAGATCTTTTGCATTGGCAAATAGTTCAGCATCAGAAATGGGTAAAGTTTTGTCAATAGAGAGGATATTAAAGATGATGCCCACAGATTATATTCTACTGTGGATGTAAGAAAACCCACTTATATCATACACCACTGAAAACTGAGAAAGGAGGAAAAAACAGGTAGCTGATTTTAGCAACTTCTGTAATTGCTAATAATAGCATAATATTTGTTTCCAAGTTTCTATAAAAATTTGAAAAAATGAGGGTCATAAATTTCACTTTTTTTAATAGGGCTTTCAGGGGGAAAAAAGTACATTGTAAGCCTTCAAAGTGCCATATAAATGCAGTAGATTAACTATGGACCTTTGAAACTCAATGTGAAAAATGCTTATTTTCTTGAAATTGGCCTCTTTTATTTGTTTTAAATTTTGATTTATTTTTATCTCTTTTTCTGTTTATATGACCTTCATTTCCCAATTTATCCCTCATTGCTCTCTTACCCAAAAAAATATCCCTTGTAAAAAAGTATAAAAAAGAAAGCAAGGGGAAAATATGTTCAGAAAAGCTAACAAGAAAAGCAAAGGTCAAAGAATATTCAATATTCCATGCCCATAGAACCCACCACCTCTGCAAAAACAGGAAGACACATTATTTATCTGTTATCCAGGACCAAGTTTAGAATTATTGACCGTTTTTAGAAGAAGAATTGGGGAGAAAGGTAAAATAACCCTGCCAACTTCTTTGATTCTGGTTTCTTGAGGGATTGTTCTGTGATTTATATGTAGTATATTCTTTGATGATTGGAAGACTCTGCTTTTATTTCCCTGTAACTAAGCCTGGATTATGAGCTTTGGACTGTATAAGACTTATTTTAAAAGTATCTGAACTGTTATAAGGTCCTAAAGAAGTATTTTCTTAAGAACACAGCTTAATAATAATAATATTAACAATACCCAAAGGATATTTGATCCCTCCCTTCACTAGTATGTACTATGTCCACTTATGTACAAAGTCACTATCTCCCTTAATATATAGGCATCATGATTGCCCATGGCTTGGAATATTGATCAACTGGTGGCTAACCCTCCAGCATGAATCTCTAAACATTTAAGTAAATAAATCCTTAGAACACACACACACAGACTCTATCAGTAGATCTGTAGTTTAAGCCTTCCAAATTTAGTATAAGTGATCCTTTAGCGCAGAGTCAATTCCATGCTATCAAAACACGTTTCAATGGGACTTTTTGCATAATTTACCACTCAGTTTTATTTTATTTGCTATAGAGGAAAAAAGTTCTGAAAATACTAAATCTTTTCAGCCCCTTAGCACCTGTTAGAGCTTGTACTCCTCTGACATAGGTTTTGAATAAGAGTAATAAACTTCTCAAAATTCATGACAGAATCCATGTACTTTGGAGAGCTAGTGTGAGATACTCTTTGTTGAAGAACAGATAACTCTCAAATGAGCTAATAGCTCATCAAATGATTCTCCTTATTGTGTTCCCTAAGACAGATATCTTTGGCTCTTTGAGTTTCTCCCATTATTTACCCAGAATATCTTGCTTTCCTCTTTTTTGCCTCTCTTTATCCTGCCCACTTGCAAGTTAAAGTTGATGTTACCTCTTCTCTGTTGTACTCAGGCATGTGACAAAATCAGTACCTTCTTATGGATTGTCCTATTCTCTCTATCTTATTCAATTTGATTGTATCTATTTATTGCTTCATATTCATTTGTTTAGCTTCTCCAACCAGTTTATAAACCTCATTTGGGCAGGTAGATTTTGCTATCCATTCTTCTTTTGACCCATAAATGTCACACATATTGTGGATCCCTGGGGAACAAGACAACGGAATGTAGAACTCAATGCCTTTTAGAGATCATGAAGTCCACACCTTTCCTTTCAGATATAAAGAATTTAAAGTACATAATTTAAGTGATTTGCTCAGTAGCATAGATGGAATTTTGGTCTTTTGACTCTAAGTATTTTTATACTACATCTCCTATTTAATGTTACAGACTATAATTTTGGCTATAGCCAGGTTTTAAAGCCTATATTTTGAAACAAATGTCTGAAGGTAGCAGGAATGTTATAGTGAGCCCAAGTTTTAATAGTCATATTAAATATCTCAGTACCAAATAAGAAAGGTAATGCCATTTTTAAAGGCACAGTTGAAGTGGACTAGCTTACTTACACCAGTGCAACCATTTTGTTAAGTCATTTCAAATTATATAAAGTGGATAATGTGTCCATCCTCTTTAACTTGGATATTCCATTACTAGTCATACCCATAAGGAGATGATTAACAAGAAGAAATTCTTATATTTATGTATTTATACAAGTACTTTTCATGATAGTAAAACACTGGAAACAAAAAGAATGCTTATAGATGAGGGAACAGATAAACAAATTGTGGTACATAAACAAAATGGAATATTACTATAGAGTGAGAAATGATGAATATGATGAACATAGAGAAGCATGGAAAAAGCTAGACAAAGTGATGCAAAGTGAAGTAAGCAGAGCCAAGAAAACAATATGCACAGTGATTACAACAATGAAAGAGAAAGAAAAATAAATAAAAATTAATGGAAAAAATTATAAAAAACAATAATGGGCTTTTAAAAAGTGGTATAGAGGGAGGGGGTATACAAGTGTTGCACATTCTGTAGGTTTCCGGAGTTTTATAATACATTATGCTTATTTTTCCTCTTCCTTTGCTTTTTTTTGTCTTTAAAATATTATTTGTTATATGGGATGGATCTCTGATATGCGTGAAAGGGAAGATTAGTAGGAGACTATTGTAACATATTTTAAAAGTCAATGTTAATAAAAATATTTAAAAATGAGAGAGGGAGTGGCATAGCTTTGATCCCCAGAGCACACAGTTTTATATAAAACATTTACACTATAGAACTCCAGCTGCTGTTAATTTTCAGGTGTTACTAGTCATTTTGATTTTCTTGGAGCTTTGTGGAGTTTTTTTAAGCAACCCAATAGGTATGTATGCTAACACACATGTAAAATCCCAGCTACTAAAAAAGCTGAGGTTGGTGAATTGCTTGAACTTTGTCAATGTGAGTTGTAGCAAGGTTAGAGCTGATCCAGTTACCAAACAGTAATTGTGTCACCAATATGGTGAACCCCTGGGAGCTGGGGGCCACACAAGCAGCACAGGTTGAAAACAGAGCAAGTCAGAGGTCTCCCTTTTGATCAGCAGTGGGATCAAGGCCTTCAGTGACAACTCCACTTCCAGCCTAGATGGGACATGGAAAACCAGTCTGAAAACAAACAGGTATCCAAAAGTAGGAGCACATGGGTAAGTGTTTAACTTTTTCCATTATTAGAATATAAGCTCTTTGAGGGCAAAAGTTGTCTAATTTGCTTGTTATTGTTTGTATTTTCTATGCTTAGCACAGTGCCCAGATCTTACTAAATGTTTGATAAATATATTTTCACTTATTTACTCAAGTGAATGTTTAACCCTAGATAGGATTACCCTAATCTTCCAGGGAAAATAGTAATGATAAAGAGGAGTTATTTGAGGGATTTACTCTCAATAGAGTATGGAGTACTGGAAATAGACTGAAATTACTTTCCCCAACAATGTATATATTAAAAAAAAAAATAACAGGACAATCAAAGGTGAGGCAGCAGTGGCAACTGATATTTCCCTGAGGAACAGTCAAGTACTAGAGAAAGTAGACCATGTGGTCTAGTGCAACCGTCTGGAACCATGAGGAATTTGAGAAGCATCCAAAACCACCGATATGTAACTGTTCAAATTGTTTTGGCTGATGAAAGTCAGTCAACCCCCTAAGCAGGATTGCCCAGACAGCACATTAAATGGGTAGTTGAAATGAATAAGAGTATATAAATTGCTGTTATCTTGAAACTACACAATTAGGAATCTAGATGATAGCATAAAGGTCAGAGATGCATCTGTGTTTTACAACTCAATGGACTAGGTCAACAGCAAAAGCAACAGGGAGATGTCTGTAAGCAGACCACTGTAAAGAAAAACCCTCTCCCTGAAATGGCAATTGATGCCAAAAGATCGGAGATTCTGGAACATTTAAGACTCAAAGGAAAGTAGATGGGGATCCCTATGGATTTGGGATGGCAATATGTTCCTTGATAATGAAGAAATATAGGAGAATGAGGAGTCACAAGTGTGGCTACAAATGATGAGCATTGTCATTTGTTTCAGCTACTTGGATGAGCGGGTTTTATCTCCCTAACAAAATGAAACTTCGACCCTGGAATATGTTTAGTATATAAAGTATTTTGAAGCAGTTGCAGTCACAAGAATAATGAGTCACCAGACAATTCTACAGCCTAGCAACCAACAAGTATATGGAGAGAGATGTGAGCTGATATAGTAAAGACAATGGGGAACAGAAAACTATGCTCAGAAAGGACACAGAAAGCTTCAGCTAATGCAACAGTAACAACTCATCAAGCAAAATAAGCAACAAAATTGTACAAATAATTGATCTTCTTATGATCTCAGTGTAATAAAGTGAGAGAAATGATGCATGCAAAAATTAAGTTTATTGGATAAGAAGCACAGAGTAGGAAAACACAAAAATATTTCATGCATAATCAAGAGCAATTTAATTAAGATGTCTGCTAGTGAAATCCAGCAAAACTAGGGAAGTTAAATCCCTGAATGAGTAAGAATGAGGGACAATTGATGGGCAAGCAGAACCTAGAAGGTTAAGTGGTGATGTTGCTGGGAAGGAATTCTTTCATGCTCACCTACTGAAATGCTCTAACTTGAAAAAAAAAAGCAAGATGGTCAGCAAGTGGGGAGGGGGAAAGAGCAGCATATCTTGATTTAAGGATGAATTTCTGAAACTATTTGGAGACTTTTTGAAAGTGTTTTGCATGTGCCAATAGTGAAATTTGTTGAATTTCACAATATCTTGAAATAGCTTTGGTTTTGCAAAAGAAAACAATATTTGGAATTCAGTATAGTACAGGCTGATAACATGCTCACCCATCATCTATAAACTAATGAGCCATTTTGGCAGAGAAAATTTACTTGCTTTGTGAGGGAAATAATATCATGCCTGAAGAACAGAAAAGTGGTTGGAAATGATCACAGTGATGTAAAAACTGGATTATTATAGACTCCATCACTGTTAATCAGATGATCAAAGACAGAAAGAAATGGTTAGGTTATATGAGGGTCCCTTTATAGAGAGAAGATAGAGTCATTCTAGCTAATCTGTTTACTTGAATACATTGATTCAGTCAACAGGAAAACAAGAGTTCCAGGGGCCACCCACAGCATCTTATCTCCTAAAACTTGGTCTGTAGCTTTGGAGTATATGAAGAGAGCTTGTTCTCTAGTAGGAACAGTTCTAAATCTGGGTCAGTGCTTCCTCTTGGAATTATTCTATACCCAGCATTGTGCAATGAAATGGACACTGGATTAAAGTCATAGGAACTTGGTTCAAGGTGCACTTATGAATTTGTCGCTTACTATGTGGTCTTGGACAAATCACATATGCCTCTGCTTTTCCTTCTATTTTCAGTCCATTCAATTCTAGGTGGCAATAAAACAAGTAAAAGGAAACTTCAATGAGCCACTGAGGTGGTGAATATATACTATGCTTCTTGAAGTCTACCAAAAAAGGTTTCCACTCTGTTCTTCCTATTCAGTATAGAGCAGAAAAGACCACTTGTTTATTTTGGTACTTCTGCACCACAGCTGTTTTCTGGAGCATCTTAGGAGAAGTTATACATTATATTATCTGGGTTGTAAAAGGACTATGTGAGATGATGCACTAAGGGAGGAGCTAGATGAGTCTTCTAGTAATGACTGGGCAACAAGGGTGAGGCTTTTGGGAATTTCTGGTATATTCACACACTCCTGATTGATTGATACTTCTTTGGCACTGATAAAACTGTGGTGGATATACATGATATGTTATAAGTGTCTGTGTTTTGGTGTTTCTGTACTTAGTCAGAAAGGAGTTGAGTGGAGGAATTCTAATACCAAAATATGTGTCCTAAGCCAATGATGCTACTGTCTTAAGATCACTAAGGCAGGCACATTTATGCCAGCTGTGGTGATTATCTAGAAGTCTCAGTACTTTCATGATGGTGCTGCTTTAAGCAGATGTTTTTTGGTTCCTCTGGCACTCAGTCTCCATGGCCATCTCCTGGCCATTCCCAAACCTTGCCATAATGTCCTTCTAATTCTTGTATCCTTATATGTTGTCTTTCGTTTTTGAAATGTAAGGTCTTTAAGGACAGGGACTACCTTGCTTGCTTATATGTGTATCTTTGATGCTTAGCTCATTAACTCAAGCAGTGTAACTGCTTTTTATCCCTATTCATTAATGGTAATCTTGCAAAGACCTGAGCTGGTGAAGTGGAGGCAATGCCAGTCCCAAAGAGAATTACCCATTCTTAGTCTTTGTGAACAATTACTTGAATGGTGTAGAGTTAGGTTTAGAAGTGCTGCCTGTGATCATAAAACCAAATGTAGTTAACTGACTCACATGAGGACAGAACGCAAGCAGGGTCTAGTCAATTAACCTCAGTGTCATGGATAATGTGAGGAGTATCTAGAATCTTATATGATCATAAACTCCAAACCTCAAAGAGTATAATTGAGCAAAGTAGGCAATTTAATCAGGCACAGAAAACAGGTTTCCTAAATGCCTGTTTAACTGCTGGTGCATTTTCTAGAACATGGGTCAAAAACTGTATCCCAAGGGTCAAATTCATGGAATCTATTTTCATACTAGCTGCGAAAAAAAAGATTATTACTTTTTTAATAAAATCTTATTATGTTTTAAAATGTAAAGACCCTTCATTAAGTTCACAGACTATAAAAAACAGATGGCACATCATATTTGACACTATGGTAATAATTTAATGATCCACTAATCTAGAAATATCTCAGAGTTGAAAGGTGTTAGGATCCCTGTACGGAATAGGGAGGTTGGGCTACATGACCTCTAAGTTTCCGTCTATGAGAAGCTATAACTACATGATTGTGAATGGACTTTTGGTGGAAAATCTTTTTCCTGGATCAAGGTCTATAACAAGTTATCTCCAGAACTTGGAACCATTAGCAGAAGTGTCATCGCAAACAAGTGGTTTTCCCTAAGTACATTGAATAGAAAAGATTGAGTAAAAGTTTGAACATTTGTTCCAACTGCTTATAGTTCATCTATACTGTTAGTATACCACTAAAGATTACAGAGACCTGAGCTGCAGTAACATCAGGCCAACTCCTGCTGTGACTAGCTGTGAAGTTTGCAATGACACCTAGTTGTGAGTAGCCCCAGAAAAAAAGCAAAAAAGAAGAAAATAAAGTTGGATGTCTGAACTCCTAAGGTTTTAATCCTAGTCCACTCGACTGCTGATGCTCCAGAGGTGATTTTTTGAAGGGATTCTGAACCTTTTTTAAATCATGTACCCATTTGGTAGTCTGATAAAGTATATATATGCCATTTCAGAACAATGTTTTAAACTACATAAAAAATGCTAAAGAGTACAAATTAAAATTAAAGCAATATTGAAATTTAATTGGATAGATATATACATACATGCATACACATATATAGATGTGTATGTGTGTATATTTCATAGATGCCAGTTGAAGAATTCCTGTTAGAGGAAGTAAGAGATAGTGAGAAAGGCTAGAGACTTGTGGCAAAGCATGACCATTCCAGGGGTGTGTTATTCTTGTGTAATTTTCTCTGTATATTTCTCTATATTTCCATGGGAAATAGCATGACATAAGGAATCAAGAGTTAGACTTGAGGTAAAAAAAAACATTTAAATTCCTTCTCCGACATTTGCTAGCTATGTGACCACAGATAAGTCACAACTTCTCATTTTCCTCAGAATTAAAGCAGAAATTAAAATAGCTGTAATAATTACTTACTTAAATGAAATAATGTATTAAAGTAAATTTGTCTGCTTCAAAGTACCATTCACATGTCAGTTGTTATTACCTACTTTTCTTTAATTTTTCCTTAGGGAAGCCTTGTGTACTGGGTTCCACTATAAACACCCTGAAGTCTTGAATACAGCAAATGTGGAAGGGTTGGATGGCAACTAATTTATTTCATGCCAGTTACCACTATGGCACCTCTTGATCTATTTCTAATTCTTTCAGGCATTATTGTGTCAAATATCATGGAGTTCTGACAGAAAATATTATTTTAAAAAGTCAGAATAAAAATATATCAAACAATTCTGAGACTATTATCCATTCTTAATCTAAAGTATAAAATGTCAGCATTTGATACAGAAAAGTATTAGTTTAACTCCTTGGGGATAATCACTGTTCTTTCTTCCATTTGATTTTACAATGTGTAAACTCTAAATGACTTTAATTCTGATCAGGGTTTATTCTTTTGGGTAGGCATTTACATGGCATTTATAGGTAGTAGCAATTACCAAAGGATCACCAAAAACTGGATAGAATCTCCCTCCTGGAAAGTGTCAAAATGATATAGGAGATGTGGAGAGTGTATTAAATCAAGGGTAAAATTTAGAACACTACTCATGTTTGGGGAGAGATATTTTAGTTGAGGTGGGTATTATGGCAAGGCAGAAGCGGGTATAGAAGATAATGCCAGACCAGGTCCTGACTAGACGGTAACCTTCTCATTAGACTGTGAATTCCTTGGGGTCAGGGACTGTGTTTCATCTCTTTGTATTCTCAGTGTTTAACACTGTATTTTATACTTAGGCGGCACTTGATAAATTACTATTGATTGATTGAGAACTAAAATGAATAATTCTCTGAATTAAAACTCAGCTATAGTTACAATGTTCCTCTTTCAGGTCAAGAAAATGAGGAAAAGAAAAGAAGGCCAAGATCCAGGAAATATGAGTTTTTATTCTTGCTCATAGAATTTCTAAGTAAAAATAGATCTTAGAGATCATTTAATCCAATCTTTCACCTGTTGCAGAGAAATTGTATTAGCAAATTGTGTAAAAATGGACATTTTCCTCAAGCTCTGTTATTGAGCATTCTAGTAGATAGATCACAGGTCATGGAGTCAGTAAGACCTAAGTTCAAATCCTGCCTCAGGAACAAACTAGTTCTATGACCCTCTGCAAGTCACTTTAATTTATCTTAGTTTCCTTGATTGTAAAATGGTGTTAATAATAGCAACAGGGCTGTGAAGATCCAATGAGATATTTGTAAAATGCTTAGCATAGTGCATAGCACATAGTAGGTACTTAAATGCTTCCTCCTTTCCTTCTTTTGTATGCTTTAATGTCAGTCCTCTCTCACTCAAAAAAAATAAAGTCAAGTGCAAGTCATGCCATCATTTCTCTGATGGCATGGTCTTCTTGGGCAACAAAAGAGGAACACACACATGCTTTAATGTAAATAGCTGTGTACTGGAAAATGATTGTGAGATTGTACCATAGGCTACCATTAATAAATCAGTGCTCAAGCTATTCATTAAGAACCTAGTATATGCTAGAAAAAACAATATAACAATTCCTTCTGTTAAGAAATATATTCTCGCAAGTTGTTGTTTTCGTTCATTTTCAAAGAAAACCATGACATCAGAGAAATGCAATGACTTGCACTTGACTTTGTTTTGAGTGACGAAGGGCTGTGCAAGTCACCAGCCTCACTTCTCCTCTTGAGCCATCTGGATCCAGTGACCAGATATTCATCAGGATCACTGGAGGTGACCCAGGATGTAATGGGAGACCTTGATCTTTTCAGGTACTCACTTAGAGGGAGGTGATGCCCATTGAATGAACAGGCCTCTTTAAGAAGTAGTAAGGGAATGGCCTTTTAATGAGCAAAAGCAAAAGGTAAGTAAGTCACACTGGGAAGGAAAGAGAAACTGTTACTATTGATAATCACTCTAAATCTGTCATTAAATGGAGTTTGGGCAGGGAACTGCTGTTTTCCCACCTATGGCCTTCAGAGAGCACTGGGTTTAAGGCTTTGGGAAGGAAGGAAGGAAGGAAGGAAGGAAGGAAGGAAGGAAGGAAGGAAGGAAGGAAGGAAGGAAGGAAGGAAGGAAGGAAGGAAGGAAGGAAGGAAGGAAGGAAGGAAGGAAGGAAGGAAGGAAGGAAGGAAGGAAGGAAGGAAGGAAGGAAGAAGGAGGGAAGGGAAAGAAGGAAGGAGGGGAAAGAAGGAAGGAATGAGAGAAGGAAGGAGGGAGGGAATGAGCGAGGGAAGGAGGGAAGCACATCTAGCCAATAAAAACCAAAGGAAGGGGAGAGGGGCACAGAAGGGAGAGTCTGAGCTGAGTTACCCAGCTAGCTGGGTCCCTACTCAGGCAGCTTGGTCTACTCACAAGTTGTGTACATCCTTCATTTTCGAAGACCATAACATCAGAGAAATGATCATATGATTTGCACTTGACTTTGTTTTAAGTGAGAGTTGGCTGTGCAAGGTCACCAGCCTCACTTTCTCCTCCTGAGCCATATGAACATGTATGTACACATATAAGCACATACAAAATCCATTCAAAATAAGTGGAGTAACCTTGGGGTGATGACATAGGTAACTGGTGGATCAGGGGAAAAAAGCTTTAGATAAAAGGTGGTGTTTGATCTAAGATTTGAACAAAATCAAGAGGTGGAGGTAAAAAAGGGGAATGCATTTTAGCCATTGAGACATGGAGATGATAAAGGACAATTATGCAAATTATAAAGTATAAAGTATAATTATTCAAGATATAATTATCACCATATCAATAAACATATATTCATTATACAGCTTTTGTTTCATTGGATAGAACAATTCATCACAGTTCAGAGAGTCTTTTTGTGATTATCCTTTCCAAACTTAGCTAGTTTGGTCATCGGACAGCATGATCAGACCCTTAATGCAAAGCCTTTCCATCTTGGTAGGGATTTTTCCAACTCAGGTAGTAAAATGGTTAGAGTGCTGGTCCTAGAGTTAGCAAGATCTGAGGTCAAATCTGGCCTCATACTCTTACTAGCCACATGATCCTAGACAAGCCACTTGATCTCTGTCAGCTCTATTTCCCTCAACAATGAAACTGGGAGAGTGATAATAGAACTTAACTCCCAGTTTTCATGTGAGGATCAAATGAGATATTTGTAAAGTACTCAGGATAGTACCTGGCATATAGAAGGTGATTAATAAGTTCTTTTATTTCCCCTCTTTTCCTTCTTCCTTTTTCTTTCTTTCTTTCTTTCTTTCTTTCTTTCTTTCTTTCTTTCTTTCTTTCTTTCTTTCTTTCTTTCTTTCTTTCTTTCTTCTCTCTCTTCCTCCCTTCCTCCCTTCTTCTTTCCTTCATTTTTTCCTTCATGTCTTCCTTCCTTTCTTCCATTCTGCTGACAGAACCTTTGATAAATCAGGGTTGCACTCACATCACAATGAGGAATCAAAGGATTACTTAACACGGTTTGAGCATAGGAAAGGGACTGGATTCGTGATTTCATTGATTTAAGAGACTCCTGCTTAAGGAAACTCCCTCTATCATTATAGGTCAGCACTTTTTCTACAACCTCCAGTGTTAGAGAGTTATCCAGAGGAGTGAGAGTTTAAGTGACTTGCATAGGATCAGAAGCCAATATGTTTCAGGTCTAGGATTTGAACTTGTGCCTTCCTGTCTTGAAGACCAGTTTGGTTGTTTTGTTTATTTGTTTTTTATTATGCCATACTACACCAGGAATACTTGATGTGGATATAATATTAACATAGGCTAATATTCATGTTAATTAATTAAAATGTTAATTTATCTTTTATTAATTTACCTAAATCTTGCTTGAATTTGTATTCTCTATGAACTGGATATCAAGGTAAAGAATATTTATTTTCATTACAAGAGGATTTTGAGTTAGGATTCTCAAGGGATTGTATTTTCCTTGGAACTTAGTTCTTGCGTAGAAACAGAGAACTAATCATTATCCTCTTTATATGATGTTGTAATCATATAAAGTGATGCTTATGGTGATGCTTATAACCTCAGAAGAAAAACGTATAATATACTGGAGGAAAATTGTGAAATAGGTAAAGTGTGTTGTGAAAATTCTTGCATACCTTTTCTGTTTTCCTCTTGTGAAAATCTGTTCTTAAGTGTAAGATACAATATTAATCATTTATATGATAGCATGAATCAAATCAAGGCATGGTATTACATTCCCTGGATATGTGAAATTTACATTGTTTCTCCAGCTGCATAGTGAAAATTTTAATTCCCTCATGTCGGTGTTTCTCAATACACCTCAATACACTCTACATGGACAGATACCACCTATGCTCATATTTAAGATCAGGCCAAGGCCCGTGTATATTTTGCCCACTGAGCCTCCTTCAGCTATGGAGAAATGAATTTTCTGATTTCATAATAATTCAGAAACAAGGTGGAAAACAAACAAAAATGATGAGTGCTCATCTCAATTCTCAATGCTCACCTCTGGATCTAGTCACATCATGTGGAGGAACCATATTAAGGAAAAAGTGTGATATAGGTAGCATTTGGTATTGACCTTGCTGTGTTGCCTCTTCTTTTTAACTCTGAGTCTGTTTCCTTGCTAATACCTACTCAGTGCTTCAGACCACTCAGGACTCTTCCCCACAGCCCCCAACCTAGGTCCATCATCCTTTTACAATGCACCTTGCTCTAAAATAAGCAATGGTATCAAATTCAAATAGACGAAGAGAGCATCTAATCCATACCTAAAGATCCTTAGTGGCTGCATATTGACTTAGTTTTAAACTAAATGTTATCTCTGTTTTATTATAGTTTTACTTATTTTGTTAAATACTGCATAATTATATTTTAACTGGTTCAGCAGATCCTATTGGAGTTTTGAAGGACATGTGGCCACTGTGTTTGATACTTCTTGTCTAGAGCTTTCTTAAATCCTGTTTTTCACATTCATACTTGGAACCCTAACCCAATCCCTGAAACTCTTTTAAGTAAATACAATGGATTTGAGCAATGTTTTTGATCTAAGGTGTTGCTGCTTGATTTTCAACATGAAAAATCAAATGCAAAAAGAAGAGCATATAGATACAAAAATATTAGAATCATAAATGTCAGAGTTGTGATGAAAAGTTATCATTTAACTCAGTGACACTAAGATCTTAAGTTACAGATGAGTTGTAGATATTCTTTAATGAAGGGATTTTTCTCCTGGGAAGTTCCATCCATTAATGCAATTACGGATCTGTGATTCAGTCCCACTTACCCTGCTCCCCTAAAAATAAATGTTGAATGAGATAATTTGAATATAAATCAATATCCATACAATTCAAGTTCATTGAATATTATGTAATTTGAACATTTAAAGTTTAAATGAAGAGAAATGAATCTCACATTTAATGCATTACAGGTTACAAAACACTTTGCTCACTGCAATCCTGGGAGGTAAGCAAAGCATATACCATCACATCATTTTACAGATGAAAAAAGAAAATTCGCTTGCCCATAATCATACTTTTGGTTAGCATGAGAATTGGGACATGATTTTTTTTTCTCCCGAAGACAATTCTCAATCTATTACACTAAGATACTTATCATTCCATCCCCAAATTTCATTTTGACAAGGTTCTTCAATGTTTGAATCCAAAGGTACGTCTAGCATGGGCCTTATATAGCTCATGATAGAGGCAGTAAGAGAGACTTTTGTGAAGTGACTTTCCCGTACCTCCTAGAAAGGACACCTTGTAGTAAGTCACTTACTCTAAATATTTAAATGCAGCTCTGACAAACAATCAGGATTGCAATGTTCTCTTCCTGCTGCTTTTGCTCATCAGTGCAGAGACATTTTGCTTGTTCACTTTTTCACAGCTTTCCCCAACCCCTACCCCCTTTCCTTGTTGAGAAACATCTTGCTGCATTTTTCTCAACTAAGGGATTCATGTGTTGACAGTTCTGTCAACTTAGACCTAAACACGACAGCCATGTCCGAATCATAATAAATTTTGTTTACCGTAGTTAGGCATTGGTTGGCTTGGATTTTAGTTAAAACAGCTGAAGATTTATCCTTCTGTCAGAGCCACTGGAAAATTGAGAGTCCAGTGCTAGTTGTAAGCTTTCTGCTTAATCTTCTGGAAACTTTTCCAATTTTCCTTTAATAACTCCAAGAGGCTAGTAGTGTACCACTTACAGATGGAGGACAATTCCTCCCTCCCTTCCTCCCTGCTTCTTGGCTCTCCATCCCCCTTGGTTAGCTGACAGGCTCTACAAGAAAATGAAAATGCAGGAATATACATTAGCCACTAACTTATACACAAGACTGTTAAAGTCAGCATTGAGTGCAATTTATCACAAATAACTGATTGCTGGATCTAGAAAGTCATCAGTTATATTTTACTTGATTACTTTCTCATGAGAGTAATCCATTACTGAATGTGGGGAGATGACTTGTGCATGGGAATTTGGCAGTGACACCGCAATGGCCAATCACTCACTCGAAGAAGGGAGAACAAAGGGATTGCATGAAGAAAGCACAAACTGTCAGTCTTTCACTGCCACCTTTCGATTTGATCATTAGATGATGCCTAAGATTGTTTGCTCTGCACAGCTGTGGGGTTTTTAAGTAAAATTTATGATGGGTACAGCTCCTTAATAACTTCCTCACACATGTATTCTGGATGCTGTATTGCATGTTGATAATTTGAATTTGTCATCAACCCAGTGGAATCCAACACTCTAGGATGGTGCCATTGTAAACAAATAAACAAATGAATGAATATTTATTTTTTCTTGCATTTTGTGGCAGTTTAACTATAAGAAGACTCTACACAGTGCCTTCCCTAATGTCCTCCAATCTTTCATTATGACATTGGAGTGTCCCTGGGAACTCTTTGGTGACACCAGGAGAACTTGGGATCTGGAAGTTTCTACAAACACTAGGAAGGCTTGGAGTATGGACCTAGTGTCAGTCTGGGTATCTGTCATATGAGAATAAGTCATCAAATTTCAGAAGGGGCCATCACATCACTGGCTATAGAATTTTCAGTTTTCAGGCACTGTGTAGAGTGTGTGAAGAGGCTAAGATGTGTATCTGAGGAGGGAAAGTCAACACAGAAAATCACATGTCAATGTGGCACTGAAGTGAGTACATTTAGGACAAATGGATTTAGGTGAAGCAAGTCCATCTCATTCCTTCATGTCTTAAAATCTCACTATGGCTTGTAAAACGTTTAAATAAGTTTAAAAACATGAATCAAGGAAGAAAGAGTTTGAGCACTTGCGTTTATCATTGAGATTCTTTTCATTTCACACTGAAATCATTTGTTTAAGGTTCCCTGTATCTCAAACAGTAAGGATATGACTGAATGCTTTTAATGCTCCATTCTTTGCTAGAAACCACCAAGGCACTCATGGGGGCCAAAGTCTTGGGGTAAACTCTGGACCTTACCCTGCCAACCACTCCAAAAATTCAGAAGACTCCAAGATAGGTTGCAAGAAGAAAAGTACGAGGAGGAAAATCAGACGCTAGTGCTGAACTCTTCTGTGCCCCAACCCCCATATAGGGTACAAAGGAGCCCCTAGCTCAGGAAAAGCAGGAGAGATTTACACTTGAAAACCACAAAGGTGAGGTTCAGGGAGAGGTTGGGGAAAAGAATGGACAATCTTTCCCAAGAACAGGTGGACGTAGAAACACAATGTTTTGCAGGAACAGGTGACTGCAAGGCTGGTTCGGGCCAGTTTGGGTGGAGGTCAGTCAGAGTATACGAGCAAAGGAATCTGGAATTGAGCAATACTTTGGCTCATTGCAAGATCTTGATTGACTCCTTTCAGCAAACATGCTTACTCTGTCCAGTGCATCTTCCTGGTAAAGTAATTCATATAAAACAGACATATTAATCTGAGGAGCACTTCCACATCCTGAATTCTATTGCCTTACCTGTGTATTCAGCCAGGTGTTATCTTACCTGTGAGTCATTGCTCCTACATTAGGTGCTTTAATTTTTGACTCTTAGATTGCACCTGGTGTTTGGTTTGTCATCACCCATAGACAGTACGTGATACTTCATCTCTTTATCCTAACATTGTCAAGTTTTGGCTCTAAGATTTGAATTAGCCTCCATAAACTGGTGAATCTTAGCTAACAGCCATGGGTCCTGCGAAAAGAAGCACAAAGGTAGCACAACATTATAAACAGTACAGTAAAATAAAGTCAACTGGAATTTCCAGTAAATGGTATGGTCTAGTGCACTGAAACCATGGGAAGGGCCCTAGATCTGAACAAAAGACCTGGGTTTGTTCGTCAGCTTCAAAACTGCTCCCGTGATCTTTCATAGAGTAATGGAAAAGAATGGATAGCTGTGTGAAGAAAGTTTTCGAAGGGTACATAGCTGCTCATGACTACAAATTAAGACCTCATTCTTTGTCTAAGAAGCATAGGAACATATCATTGCTGTGCCCCCAGGTATATTATTTTCCCTAATAGAGAGACCATCGGAAGCTAAGGAATTTTCCTTTTGGATACAGAATCTGATCTCACCATAACCCCATCTCTGAAATTGGTATCAGTGAAGTGAAAGGGGGAGAGAGGTGGGAACTTTTAGAACATATAACAACCCCTTAACAACAAACACTTGCTAAAGCAGGCAACCTTATTCTTTACAAATACTGATTCCCACCATCACCTTCACCAATATGTTGAAGCTTCAAGTTCCTGAATACTCCTTCCCCATCAAGCTCTTATTCACAGACTATGGTACCTACACTTATATGCCTCTGAGTAAGTCACTTTACCTTTCTAGATCTCAGTTTCCCATCTATAAAATGAGTAGATTGAACTCAATGACATTTAAGGTCCCTTCCAGGTCTCAATATATATGATCCTCTGATAATGATAATACACAAAATGTCAAACCTCCTAAGCTCCAGACACCCACCTACACCCACCACATTGACTTGTATCCTTCTGCTTGGGCATAAGTATTTCTAGGCATTTTCCTGGAATCTCCTTTCCATCGCAATGTGGATTTTTCCTTGTTATTAATCATATATTCCCTTATAAGAAATAAAATAACTCTACTTCACCTTTTAATGTTCTTATATGGAAGCTGTTTTTCTCCCCCAATTATGGTAGAGTTCTCCACTTTTTCTGATTACATGTGGACTCAGGAAGTTGAGCCTTGACCTTCCATACTGTTTCTCTGAATCTAGCTGTTAGCTAACTCATCATATATTTCCCAAAATCCTTTGCTGATCTACCACTGTCTGTAGTCACCATTGCCTAATGGGCTCTCTGTGATTTGTAGCCACATGATTCATTAAGGGTAGCGGGAGGAGGAGGATCACAAGTTTCCCCTCTAAGGAACTGGCTCTAAGTCTCCACATATAGAATCTCTCTAGGAGTTCTTTCATCTCTAAGTGTATTCATCTCTCCTAAAGTGGCTATATTTTTTCCTTTTAAAGTTGAAGAGTATACCTAAAGTGTGTCATTAGTTGTAACATCTTCAAATGTGGTGTTAATGAGGATGTTTACACCTAATGGGGGAAATATTCCCAATGTCAGAACAAAGTATTTATCAGTGAATGGCAATAATTACCCAGATAAAGATCCCATATACCACTGGTGTCAAACTCAAATAGGAATGGGATGACTAAATTGTACATATGGATCCCTACAGCCTGCATGTTGACTTCTAGACCCACATATTAATATTGTCTGTTTTATTGTATTTTATTTATTGATTTTCTCCTAATAACATTTTAATCTGGTTCAGGTAAAACTTAGTAGTATTGTAGATCACTAGACTCTGTGGTTCCTTTCAAATTTCAGTTCAAACACCACTTCCTACATGAGGCCTTTCTTGGTCTCCCCAGTTGCTAGTGGCTGTCAATCAAAATTATCTTGTATTTATTTATGATGCATTTACATATACTTAAATGTATATACATTGCCCCTCCCATAGAAAATAAGCTCTTTGAGGACAAGGAATATATAATTTTTGTTTGATACCTCTGCCCTAAATAATGTTTCTTTCTTTTCCTCTCATTGATTCTACTGTTCTTTGCACTAACTCAATCACTTTAAAAATACATTCTTTTAATTGCCATATCTAGTACCTAGTTTCTATGGCCACATCTCTCTGAAATAAGGTCATGAAATTAAACCCTTATAGTTATTAAGACAATGAGCTAAATGTCAGGATCAATTACTTGTCCTTCAGAGGTGCTAGTGAAAAGATATTCCTTTTTTCCTAGGTTTCTCTCAGTTTCTTAGAACCTCAGTTTCTGTATCTGTCAAATGAGAGAATTAGAGAAAATGCTCTCTAAGGTCCCTTTTTACTCTACACACTATGATTTATGAGAAGATTCTCGCTCTCTCCAGAATATGCAGAAAACTTACAAATTCCTTATGTAACATGGGACTGAAAATTGATGACAAGGATTTGGAATATGTAGCCCAAATATCCTTTGTCCTACTTCTTAAGATATAATTTAAACAGCTAAACTTCACTTGGGGGAACATGTCACTTATCCTGATAACAAAAGCCACACAATTTCTGAAATTGGTTAATAAATAGAACAAATTTGAAGAGCAGAATTTAATTCAAATTTCAGTATAATGAAAAACTCAATAAAATAATACAATTACAATTCAATCTAGTATAATAAAACAAAATAAAATTTCTTAAGCACCTACTATGCACAAGTACATACCGATTGTGTCCAAAGTGGTAGATGTGGGCAATGCAAAGGTGAAAAATTTTACTATCCTCACTTAGAATAAAGAGGTAAATAGTGTACATACCAGTAATGAATACAAAGTACAATGTGACTAAATACATAAGAGCTCTAATGGAGAAGGATGAGAAATAGGAGAGGGGAGAATCATTTCTCTCTCAATTACTTCTTCTAAGATCAAATGTATCCTCTTCTGTTTGAAATTGAAAATCCTATACAATCTGGCTATAAAATATATTCTCAGTCTTAGCATGCATCGCTGTCCTTCACAAACTCAAGGGTCTAGCCTTCTTCTTGTTCCTTACACATCATCCTATCTCTCTTTATCATGTTTTGCTTAAGGCTATCTCTCATGTATGTTTTGCACTCCTGCTTCACTGTTATATCCTATACTCATTGGTTCCTCTCAAGGCTCAGGTCAAACACCCCTTCCTACATGATGCCTTTCTTTGACTCCCCAGTTGCTAGTGGCTCTGGATCAAAATAACGTTGTATTTATTTGTGATATATTTTCATATACTAAAATGTATACAGGTTGTTCCCCCCTATAGAATGTAAGCTCCTTGAGAATAGGGAGTATATAATTTTTGTCTCTGTATTTACAACACCTAGTAGCTAGAATATAAAAGGAACTTAACAAATGACTGTTGATTGACTGATTAAAATCTTTGGGGAACTACAGAACTGTCAAATATGGTACCGCAAAGGAACAGTATAACATCATAGGATAAGTTAAAGGGTCATAAAAATGAATTATACTTATTATCATTGCTTTCAGAAATCAGCATTACAATCACCATTATTGTTACGCTGTTGTCGTTATTGCACAGTTTCAGTTCAATGCTCTGAGAACAACAGAGTAAAGGGATGGCAGAATGTTTTGGGCTTGGGGTTAGCGGGAGGTTGTATCAATATTAATACCTAATCAGTCTTAGTAAGCATTATGTACAAAATAATAACCTCAAACCTTTCATTTTCCAACCTGGGTGTCTATAACAATAAATTGTTTGATGCTATAGGACAGAGCACAAATGTCACACATTGCCTTTCCCCCCATCCCTGAGCTTTAGTCTTCAGCAAGATCTGACAAATATTGGCATTATGTGTCACTGAGAAGTAAAAGATCCTGCTCTGACCTTCAAGAATCCTCACAATATGTACATTATGTTGATGTGCCCTTTGTTTTGTCTATCTTGGTTTGCTTTGGCGGCCTCAGCTATTTCAGAGCAAGCGAGCTCGTTTTACCAAGTTTCCAATGGCATCGTTTTAGCCAGGGATTTAACTGAAGGCTCAAACAACTTCTTGGAACTATTTATTTGTTGAGCTTGGACACAGCTGGGAGTCAAGATATGAGGGCAAAGAAGTAAGCTACAGATACCTCAAAGGCTCATTTTAAAGTGCTATTTGCCAAGGTGTTTTCAAATTTTTTTATGAAGTTTCTTGATTTTTAATCCTTTTTTTCCTGTGGTCCAGTTCTGGTGTCTCCTCTATGAAGCCATCCCTGATATGCAGGAATGCTCTCTCCTTCCTTAAATTTTCTGCACAGTAATTTGCCCAGTCTTAACTTCAACTTATCACATTCTATCATCAATCTTTACAACTAATGTATATGTCCTATTTTCCCCTGTTAAAGCATAAGCTCTTGAGAAACAGCTTGGTAGAATGAAGAGAAAATGGACTCGTCAGCGAGCCTTCGAATTCTGTCCTCAGCATTTGATGGATACAAAACTCAGTTGCTTCAACTGTAAAATGGAGATGAAAGTATATGCTTTATAAAATTTATTTTTAAATGATGCAACTGTAAACATTGAAGCACTACATGACAGCTATTATTAATGATTATTGTTGTGGTATCATGTTCATTTTTTTCTACTGGGTTCAGAGAGAAAGAGTCCTGAGATAGCTTGTATGCTATTATTCTTTTGTAGTTAATTTTCCATTGACTATTGCAAAGGTGGATAACATAATTTTTCTCTTCATATAATGGAATAAAAGTATCAAAGTGAACTGTGGGCAGACCGAAAACATCCATGGCACAATTCTAATACCAAGCTAGACAATGGGGATGATATTCACCCTATCAATTCTGACATGCTTGTGATCTCCTTTGCCAGATCTCTATATATTTTGAAGCTTTTAGTTCCATACAGCTTGGGGATAAAGTATGATGATAGAATCTAAAAGCGTAGCTCCTATTTGTTTTTAATTTTATGTATGGATTGATTTTATATATGTGATTATAGGCAACAGGTTGTCTTTTGATAATTGTCTGATTTTCTCTCTCTCTCTCCATATATATATATATGAAATTGGAGCTATCCAGGATATTTTTTAAATATTTACAATATGAGGATTTGTTTTCTCTTAGTTTATGAAAGAAGAGATTCTGATGGATAATTCTAGGTAACCAGTCAGGACTTTAATAAGAATTTTGTAGTTGCTAAATTTTTATAGCCTGAAGTAATTTATTATGGAATTTCTACCTATTTCTTTGTATAATAAACATTTATCAAAAAGTATGGACTGTTTCAGGAAAATCCTTTTGTAATTTTTGATGGTGATTATCTGGTCTGATTTGCCACCATAAATTCTTCTGTTTTCACAAATTCACAAATCCACACATTTCAGTGACTTACTTTGTACTTCTTCATCAACATGTTATTAGATAAGTTTACACAGATGTCACCCCTGGTGTTCCTTTTGAATGTATTCTTATATCTTAGTCATTTCACAGATGTAAACCAGTGTGGTCGGTTACATTAGACAAACTGAATGACAAATGCCTGCTGTCAACTCTTACTATTGTTTGGTGAATTAATACCTACTCATTCCAAATATATTTGCTTAGGTTTTTGACTTATCATACATCCTAAAATCTGTCTCTCATTTGTGATGAAGAATTCATTATTTTTTAACTGGCTTGTTTTTCTTTAAACTATTACATTACAATATAATATAATAATATTATTTTTTGTTAGAGTATAGTTAAAATCTAATAGTGGTATTGGTGATTGTTATTAACTTTTTCTATGGGGTTTAGAAAAAATGATGTTGGGTAAAATTGCTAGCCTATTATTAATGATCTATATTTGAATTCAACAAACTAGTAAATAGATGAATGGAATAAGTCAAGTGAACAAATGTTTATTGCTGTACTAAACATTGGGAATACATAGAAAGACAAAGGATAGTTCTTGTCCTCAGGGAGTTCCAAGTCTTATAGGAGAAATAATATACAAATAACTTTTCAAAAATCAAGATTATACAAAATAAATTGGAAGTAATGATAGAGAGTAAGCACTAGCATTAAGAGGATCAGGAAAGGCTTCCTATAATAAGTAGGGATTTTAGCTGGGATTTGAAGGAAGCCAAGGATATCAGGTGGTAGAGAAGAGAAAGTAGATAATTCCAGGCATAGGGGTCATCAAATGAAAATGCAAGGAGCTGAGAGATGGATTGTCCTCTGGGGGAAACAGCAAGAAGACCAGTGTCACTGTATTGCAGAGGAATAAGGCATAAGATTAGCAAGTTGGAAAGGCAAGAAATTTTGAAAGCCTTTAAATGATAAAGATAACTTTTTGTAATTAAACCTTGAAGTAATTGAGAGCCACTGAATTTTACTAAATGTATGTGTTACATGTTCAGACTTCTGTTTTGGAAATATCAATTTGACATATGAGTGGGGGGTGGACTGGAGAGAGACAAAAATGAGGCAGGGAGATTAACCAGAAGGCAAGGAAAGAAGGAGAGGAAAGGAAAGGAGGAGCTAAGTTGTCCAACTGGAACTGGTCAATAGGGTCCCTAGTGGGGCAGTCATTACCACTCATATGTTGCTGTTTGAAACATGGTGGTGAAGGATTGTACAAGGATGCCAGCAGTGTCAGGGGAGTGAGGGATAAGGGCATGCATGTGAGAGATGTTATTAAGATAGAAACAGTGATACTTGACAACAGATTGTAAAGAGGGATGAGAATGAGGAGTTAAGGATGACACTAAGTTTATGAGCATGGGTGATATGGAAGGTGGGAATGCCCTTGACTATAAAAGTTAGGAGAACTTAGAGCAGGACAATAATGAGTTTAGTTTGTACATATTGAGTTTATGTTATTCATGTGATATCAGTTCAAGACATCTTGTAGGCAATTGGAGATGAGACTGGATGTCTAAAGAGAGATAAGTAGATCTGAAACTCACTAGTGTAGAAATAATGATTGAATCCATGGGAGTTGATGAGATCACCATGCTATAGAGTTGTTCTTTGTCCTTCCTTCCAGGAGAACTATGGCATCAGGAAGGTGATACCATGATTTGCAAGTAAATTGGATTTAACTGAGGGAGGACTGTGCAAAGTCACCAACCTTACTTTCTCATCTGGAACCATTTGGGTCCAGTGGTAAGATAAAGATCAGGAGGACTGCATATTTCCTCCACATGCAGTGGAAGATGTTGGTCTTTTTAAGCTAAGGTCTTTCCCAGGTCTCAGTCTGACTGTAGCAATGCCCATTCAGTAAGTAAGGCTAGATAAAAGAATGGCCTCTTTCATCTAGTAAAACACACACACACACACACACACACACACAAGATATCACTCTGGAAGGGAAAGACCCTCAGGGTTTCTAGCCCAAACAGAAATGATTGCTATTAATATTCATTTTGAGTCACTGTAATCCTAACAATGACCAAGTGAAGCTTGACTTGGGGCCCATATGGTTGGCCAGTCAATGAGAGCCATAGTAATTTGGGTTTAAGCCAGCATGGTCCTTTAAAAAGAAATCTAGTCTGTAAACTCCAACACATCTTGCAAAAGTTCAGAAATCAAAATTTGTATTCCTTTGAGCAGGGCACCCACAGCTAAAGGTGTGATACCCTATGAACACAGAGGGAGAGGATGGAAGAAAGGAAAAGGAAATGAAAAGGAAAGGAAAGGAGATGGAAAAGGTAAGGACAGGAAAGAAAAGGAGGAGCTGAGCTGCCCAACTGAAATTGGACAGTAGCATCTGCAGTGGGTCAGCCCAAACTACTCACATGTTACAGTTTGATCTTTATTCTCAAAGAGGACCATTGCATCAGGAATGCAATGACTTACAAGTGAATTGAATTTAAATGAGAGAGGGCCATGCAAAGTCACTACTCTCACTCTTTCCCCTGGAATCATCTGGGTCCAGTGGCAAGATGTAGAGCAGGACAACTGGAGATGGCTCCTGATGCAGTGAAAGACCTTGGTTTTTTATGCTGTACAGAACTGTAAAGAACATTTAACAATTAGTGTGTGAGACATGAGTGAAAATCCAGCAAAAGAGACTAGAAGGGGTTGACAGACAGATGGGAGAAAAAAGGATAGCAGTATTCTAAAAACCTCAAGATAAGAAAATATCAGGGGAAAAAAGAGTGATAAAGATTTTCAAAGGCTGTAGAGAGGTCAAGAAGGATGAGGACTGAGAAAAAGCTGTTAGATTTGGTAATTAAGAGATCATTGGTAACTTTAGAGAGAAGAAGTTTCAGTTAAATAATGAAATTAGAAGCCAGATGGCAGAGAATAAAAATAACTCATCCTCTGTAGATCTTGTTTGTCTAGTTATCAAGGAATGTATTTCAATTCTCTTTCTTCTTTTTGTCATGTAAATACTAATATTTCAATAGCTTCCTAAAGGCACAGAGCCCTATATTTTATTAATATTGTGGTGGGTTTTATTAGTGTATCTTCCAAATTTATTATGGTTCATTTTTTTCAGTTCTTCTGCTATTAATCAGGTGTTAATTGAATGAAACATGCTCTTCCCATTTACATAATGCAAGAGAATATCTCTGAATTCATTCACACCTTTCCCTTTGACATCTTTATGTTCAATGTGTTTGAACTAGAGAAGAAGGTATTTGTAATAATGGTCTTCATTTATTGGTTCAGCATGAATTTTAGAGTAAATTTCAAAGCTTCCAGTCTCTAACTTTGCTTTTTATATGTTAAGAATTTTAGAATTATCAAGTCTAAATGATATTTTGATATCACCACAGAAGATTCCTTGAGGATGAAGGAGTTGTTTAAATTGTGCTTTGGTGAAATCATAGTTTTATGGCATGTGCAAAGATCAACTGCATTATTTCCCACCAGGTTGCACTCCAACTTCTCTTCTATACCCCCCAGCAACATCTTGAACCTAAAAGATCATTTCAACCCTGGAATTCACATGTTGGAAATACCCTTAGTCTCTATGGCCTCTCTCTCTCTAATTGGATGACTCTCTTCCTAGAACTTTCTTTTCAGTAGAAAGCTCTGCTTCCTTTTATGTATTGTCTTTCCCCATTAGAATGTAATTTTCTCTGGAGTAGGAACTTTCTTTTTCCTCTCTTTATGTTCCCCACACTTAGCATAGTGCCTGGTACATAGTAAGTATTTAATAAATCCTTATTTAGTGATTGATTGAAACATTTAGTGAGATGTTTTACTTTAATATTGTCTTTAATTCTGAACCCATAGTTAATTCTATTTTGGAAAAATGATGATGATTTAAGGCTAACCAGAACTATAATGCTTAAAATGTCTTCCTGAAAAAGTGTCATGATTTGTGTGAATTATTTTTCACATGACTATGTTGATGGCATGTTTTAAATGAAAATCAGTTTTCCATGTGTATTTCAAATACTCTGACATTCCTATTATACTTCAGATATATATACACATACATATACACATATAGAAAGATATACATATATAGACATATTACATCCAATATAAATATTTGAAAAATGTGAGTAAGCTATGAATATAGAAATAAGCTAATAACATTGTGATAATCAACAATGCAATATGAATATTATTGCACTTTAAGAAAACTTGATCAAAATGCCATAATTGATAATAAGTTTGCCTTTATACTCCTGGAAATTTTTTAATAATCTATTTTATTTGCCAGTCAATATATGGCTTGGCTTTAAGATTTTTAGCTTTTTATTGTGACTCTCAGTGTTTTGTATAAAGTACATGAACACATAATAGAAGTATATTTGGAGGATTTAGTGATGTCATCATTTAGTAACAGATAAATGATCACATCTGTTAAGAAAGTGAGTGTAGGAGAGGAAAATGGTAAAGGACCTTGCTAGTTACCCATACCTTGCATACCCATGCAAAAGTTTTATGCAATAACTATAGCTCTTATGGGACCATAAATGTAGAGCCACAAGAGACCTTGGAGACTATGAAGTCTAATCTCCTAAAATTACATTTTGAGAAACTGTGAGAGGTGAAGTTATTTGCTCAGCATCACACAACTAGTAACAACTGTGGTAGTATTTGAATTTTGGACTTCTTGTCTACATACCAGACACTTTACTTGCTGCTTCTCCTAATTTCCTTTTATGCAACTCCAAAGCTTTCTAGGTAGAAAAAAGACTAGGATTTCAGTCCTCTCTGTTGACACAATCCTTTGGTATTCATTATAATATCTATATCTATCTATCTATAGCTATCTACATCTATATAGATGTAGATAGCTATAGATATATAGATGTATGTATATATAATATGTAATAATATGTAAATATATATAATACATAATAATATGTAAATATATTATATATAAATATATAGATGTAGATAGATTATAGATATTTAGATGTATGTATATAGATATAGATATATAGATGTGTATATACATATATATATATACATATATATATTTATCTCGACGTTTATGTTTCTCATGCGCTCCAAAGTATACTTTTGTTTGGCTGTTGTGCTTTCCACCAAATCATTGATTAGAAATTTTTTTCAAGTGCTTTTTCAATTGGAGTTCTGTCTTTTCCAAGGTAACAGCTTCCACTGTGATGTCTTCAACTGATATTGAATTATTTATTTTCTTTTTGCATTTCTCTGACTCGTATATATTGCCTTAACCTTTGATTTTTACTTTCTGTTGCTGCAGAAGGGAATACAGAATTACTAATCTGGTTTTGTTTTCCAGATTCCTTTTGCATATTTTCATATCTTTTAACTGGGTAATCACATGTTCAAGTTTCCTACTATTTAGATCAGTTAGATATTCAAGTAATCTTTAAATATGTTTCCAGAGATGATGGTGGTGGTGGTGTGGTAATTGTCTCTTTCTTCTCATCATTTTCAATGGAGTTCAGATAGAAATATTCCTGAGATGTCACTATACTATTATTATTCTTTCATATTTAACTTTCTAAGTATTATTGCACAAATTGGAAAAAATAACTTTCTTATAACTGAAAAAAATAAAAAGATTTTGAGGAAAAAAATTTATGTCCTTTATGCAAACAGAAAGCATTGTGGGAAAACCTCTAGTAGCAGAGAAGATAAAAGGGTAGTTATATACTTTTCTTTTTCCACATGATTTTTATTTATTTGTACTAAGTGTTTATATTTTCCATTCAATATAACTTGGTCATTATGTGCATTTGGGATGACAACATCTAATTTAAATGATTTTTTTTCTCAATTTTTATGAGCCAGTGTTTATTTCTGGGCAATGGTGGACAATAACTGTCTTATTGTTATCCTTATCACCTCATTCCTTTCTTTTCTTGGGGTCCACATACAAATGACCCAAGAACATTTTGTTACACTGGTATTATCACTGATATAATATTCAATGTTCTATAAATGGTTGCACAGATATATAAACTAACTGATCATTTTAGTTTAATATAAATTAATATACAAACATCTTCAGAATCATTGAATGCCTTTTCAGTAAAATTCTAGTAGCAGACAGGATAACAAAATGATATGACACTTATCTTGATCCCATATTATCTTAAGCTGCTCCGGTGAATTATCATTATCGTCATCATCATCACCATCATCACAATTATCACAATTACTAGCACTTCATATGTCATTTTAAAGTTTACAAAATAATTAACAAATATTATCTCATTTTATCTCCCACAAACTGGGGAAGTAGAGGCTAGTATTATTCTCATTTTAGAGATGAGGAAACTGAGGCTGAACTGTTAAGTGACTTGTCCAGGGGAATAAAGTCACAAAATACTTTGGGTAGGATTTGAAATTGGGGCTTCCTGATTCCAAGCCCAATATTTTATTCACTGCACCAACTTTGATACTTCTATGTTCTGAAATCTTTCATTTCTATGTAGCTTGAAAATTACAAGTATGTGAGAGGTCAAAATCTTAAAACAAAAACAACAAAGTCTTTTTAAGATTTTATAAAATTCATTTTATTACAAGACAGTTGTAGGCAATAGGTCAGTTTACAATAATGGTCCAATTCCAGTACAATTTTCTTTTTATTTAATTCTCCAGAATACTTTGAGTTCCATATTTTTTGTAATATGGAAATCTGGTGTCTATTACTCCATGAAAGTGAGTGAGCTTCTGTCGTGCAGTTCTTGTCCACAGGTAATATCCTGTACGGTATTTCCTAGGTGGTAAATTTTTACAGCCTTTGGTGATAAGTTGTAAAGTTTCTATCATTTCTTTGCATAATTTATATTGACAAAATTGATATAATGGTATCTTGCCATACATTGTATGCTTGCCTGTAGAAATATTATCCAACTTTCCATACTATTTCAAGTCCTACCTTGATCGTACAAGCTAAACTGACCACTATAGCCATAACTGATCTCCTTTGTATCCAAAATTCCTGCAACACAGGTTGTACTTCATAAGCTAACACTTAATTAAATCCTGACACAGTATTGTCTAATAGTATCATCAATCCTGAATGAATGAAAAACATTGATGAAGTGCTAATTATGTTCTAAGAACTGTCTCATTATTATTGTTCCTTCAACAGATGGTAAAGTTCTTGAGGGTAGGGACTATATCTGTGGTATCATATAATTTACTCCATGTAGCAAATAATGTGAGACTGAAAAAATCATAAGCATGGTATGAATAATTTGAGTTTGATTCCCATTATTGATGGAACAATTATTAAATAGATATTAGGGGAGATAAAAAGATAGGTAATCACAAACCATGCAAATAGCAGTTTAAAAATAAAAATTAATGTATCTTTGGCAGGGAAAGCATGGAAGAAACATGTGCAACATGGGACTACAGAGTGTAAAAAAAAATGAGGATCTAACAAATACTTAGTAAAACTGTTCAAGAGCCCCTTGCTGACATCCTACATCTTGTTGCTCAGGCAATGCATCTCCTTCCCCATGCCTTGGCCCATGCACTCCATGACTGCAGTGCTCTCCAGTCTCACCTCCATTTCTTGGTGGCCCTGGCTTCCTTTAAGGCTCAGCTCAAGTGATACTTTCTAAAGGCCTTTTTTGGCTCCCTTAGGCTTCTAATGCCTCCCGTGCAAAACTCATATTTCTTTTGCATTTATCTTTTATCTTCCTTCATACATATCTGTCATCTCCCATAAAATCCAAACTCCTTGAAGTCATGGACTTTTTCGTTTTTTGTTTTTGTATCCTCTTTGCCTTGCATAGTGCTGCAGACATAGGAAGCACTAATAGATGGTTGTTGATGGTTTGATCTGTTTCTCCATCAGTTTTTCACTTTTCCTAGGCTATGAAAACTATCAAATAATTTAAGAAAGCTTACCACTGAGTTTGGTAAAGAACTGGAGAGTTTTCCCTCTAATCTAAGCATGAGGATTACATAAATTTCAGACAGACTTGTGTGGCAGAAGGAACACTGGGCAAGTGGGTTGCAATACCAGCTACACACCAAAAATACATACTGTATACATACAAATAGATGTTTAACTATTTTACCTCTTTAGGTCTCATCTTCCGAATCTCTAAAATGTGTATATTTAATTAGATTCTAAGGACTAAGAATTCAAAGAGGTGAGAGTTCACAGTACTTTGAGCTAGTCAAAAAAGACTTTAAGAGAGAGATGAGGCCTTAGGTGGAACTTGCAGAATGGATAGGATTTTGGTATGTCAAGATCAGTGTTGCCAAGAGAGGAGAGAGTAATATTTTAGAGAAAGTGTAATCAGTAAGTATACAAGCTTGTTACTATGAATTGAGCAGTAGCAGGCAGTAAGTTTAAGGTGCATTGAATATGATCAGATTAGAGTGTGTATAGGGATGAAGTGGGGTGGGGGTGAGGGGAGTCCTGAATCCCAATCTGAGGAATTTGGATTTGATCCTGTAGACTTTATCCTTCCAAAGACACAGGTCTTGATGGTGCCTGTAAAGGCAACATGAAGAATATGGGCAATTAACTTAAAAATATGAAAAAAAAAACCCAAAACACCTCAGGAAACACCTGTGTGAACCACCCCAGAGATATTGAAGAAGAAAAAAACCATCTTTGGGATCTACCTTACTCAGCCATTTTTGTCTTACATAGCTACAAATTCGAGCTATTTTTTAACCCTAACCCTACCCTATGTACTAATTATCCTTTTAATCTAACCAAAACAGAGCAACCTCCCCATATAACTCATATTCAGTACTGCACTGAAGGCTGAGGTGTTTTGGTGTTTTGTTTTGTTTTTTTTAATCACTATACAGAAACCCATATTCTGTCCTAGAAAACCTTAATATTGCCTCTTCACAGCAGAATCCGCAGTTGGAATGTTATTCTAGTTTGTTTCTGTTCTCACCAGAATCCTGGAAGATAAGGTTTTATTTTGATAATTCATGTGGCAGGATATCAAACAACTGCCAGGATATCTACTGACATCTGCTGTCTAGTTGATATCAGTCCCTCCCATCCGGTCTGCATTCAACAGGACCCAAATCAGGACTGAACAAATCACAGGACTTTCAAAAGTAATTTTATGTTATCATCATATTCTTTTTCTCTGTTAGTTAGGAGCACTCTTACTATGTATCTTGTCTTTTAGATGACTCTGAAACTTATCTGACTAAACTTTTTCTTCCCTCCCACCATATTTTAGTATTTCTATAATGCATATCTTGACATAGGTTCATGGATTTTGGATCGCTCAGAAGAGTTACTGGTCCTGGGAAATATAACAAGTATTGGTCATTTTAGCATCTTAACAATTCTATATTTAAAAACATTTTAATTATTAATGTCAATCCATAAATGTAGATCCAAGAGGATTTCTCATGTCACATCTCTTCATACTCCTCAATCTTTCTTTCATTTATCCATTTTTGTTCCCCTCGGGTCATCTAAAAGGCTATAGCTGAAATAATTTTCCTTCTTGACATTGTACTCACAAATGTCTTCCCATACATCTCAGCTTCTCAACTAGCTACCCTATCTGTATCTTTTAAGGTAGGGAAGAGAATCGGCATGGTTAAGGATGACTGACCAGAATCACAGACCTTGACTGGTCACTGACAACAGTATCTTATATCTTCCTTTGGGGAAATTTCCTATATCCCTGGTCTACACAGAACATAATTAGTTCCAAAGTTTATTTTTGCTTGATGCTTAGCTGGCATTCATCCATGTTAAGTAACAATGAGACAAAATAAAAACAAAATATTTTCTGAAAGCCTCAAATAAACCAATAACTGGACAAAAATGAGATTTAGAAGATTGCTGCCTCAACTTCTCCACATCTATAGCAATCAAGGAATAACCACCATTAGCAGGAGAACATGTAGCTATTTACCCCATAGTGAAGGATATGATTTTTCACTTTAGAGAAGTGTTACTGGTGAAATGGAACCTTTGGAGGAAAAAATCCTCTTTCATCTACTTTGTAGTTCTTTTTTTTGAACAAATGTGCCAATTTAGAGAAAAATATAGTTTGAAGGAATTACCTTTTCTTTCAAAACATCTGACAATGCAGCAAGTAGAAAGGTCACTGAATTTGGAGTCAGAGGTATCTAGGTTCAAATCCTATACCTGCAACTTAGTGTAATGCTAATCATAGTTAAAGATCTTCCCTACCCAATAATGGGCCTACCCATTAAGGAAAGCTTGATTAGGTGAGGCTCACACCAGTTGTTAATTTCTAAGGTACTGGTTCTCAAGGGTTGTGATATCCTTTGAAAAATGTATATATACTCTGAGGTGAGGTTTTACTTTGGGGCTTACTCATTGGAAGTGTTTGTTTGGCCAGATGAGGCTCTGGGCAGCTGCTAAGACCTCCATCTTTGAAAACCCAGGTGTTGGTGCTTCTCTCTCTGGTAACTATACAGGTATTGCTTATGGCCAGACAGTTGGAAGCCCTGTCTGCTGGTTGATCTTTGTTTCTCTGTATTTACTCTGAAGTTCTCAGGGTGCTGACATTTTCCCCTGAACTAAGTGAATTTTATATATGTATATGTGCTTGATTAAATTGATTAAATATATGTATAATCAATATAATATAATCAAATAATAATCAATCAATATAAATTGATTAAATATATGTATATTTATATATGTATATGTGCTTGATTAAATTGTTGACTCCTCAAAATTTTCTTTCCTTTTAGAAATACAGATCTAAGAACCTGTGATAGCAGGCCCTCCTATGTATGTCAGAGTCCTTGCTTTTATACTTTAGTACCTATGGAACATTGGGCAAAGCTATATTCAACCTTCCTCAAACTTAGCTTTCTATAAAATGGAGGTATTAACTAAGGAGTTCTCTAAGGTTCATTTTTATACTAAATCTATGACTGTAACATAGTCTAATTCTTCTACAATGTTTCTACATACTAAATGGAAATTATTTGTAATTATATTAATAGTTCAAGTCATAAAACCCAATCTGAATTTGGATGAAATAGTTAAAGTGATAACATTATTTGTCCTGAATTTTCTATATGATTTCCTTACTTTTCCACTTCATTTTGGATGAGTAAACATAAGTTCCCAAGATCCAATAATTCCTCTGTTTCTACATTGTACTCTATTGTGTCATTTGGAAACAGAACAGGAAAGATTGCTTCTTTCTGACTATGAAATCTGTAACATAGTCCACTGACCCAGGAACTACAATCAATCTGGTATCTAGCTGTCTGACCTGACAACACTTGCTACAATTCATATATTCTATCCCCTTTAGGAAGCATTTTCCTTAAGCCCTGGTTCCTGGCACTAACCTGGGAATTCCCAGTCAAGGTAGATTCTCCTCTCTCATAGCAGGGACTTTCTTCATGATTCAAATACCCTTGAATCAACTATAACAGCATCTTCCCTCTTCTGCAAATATAGAATTGGGGTCAGTACCAATTGAAATATTAAGAACTCAAGGATAAATAAAATAACATCCAAATTCTGTCCTTTATGTCTTTATAATCCTGGGAATGGCTAGTTAATTTTATCATGATTGTCTGCTAAATCAAATCACCCAGGCTCATATAATTCACTGTTTTAAATAGTCACAGAGAAAAGAAGTGCTTAGTGTTGTAATGTATTTGCTTATCAACACAGTCAAAACCAAAGCTCTGGTCCTGAATGAAATTTTGGGTGGGATTTAACATTCTCCTGTTGATCTGCTATTTATTATAGATCAAGTTATTAAAATAATCATATCAAAGATCCTCTTGGTATTGAACATAGTAGGCACTTAAAATATGTGTGCTCAATTAAAATGAACAGTCAGACATAGCCCAAGATGATTTTCAGTTTTCTCTTTTTTTTAAACTAAGTCAGTCCCCCAAAAAGTCGTATCTATAATCCTGCTCAATATAAGTGTATAGCTCTCCACTTTTCCCAAAGAAACAGCTCTGATATTAGCATATAAAGAGAATATATGCAGTTTTCCTTGAGGCTCCAACACCTACCGGTGATTGTTTTGATAAAGTATTACAATAATGCTTTATACAGGCAGCAGTGGACTACAGCACCTTGATAACATGTCAAAAGAACACTGCTTTGATTTTGACACATTAGTGTAATACCTGATCAGCCTAACAGAGGCAGGGAAGAGGTGAGCAGCACAAGTTGACTGGCATCAGAACTTACAGAAACACATGAAACAAGTTCCATTGAACTTACAGAAACACATGAAACAAGTTCCATTGACTTCCAACAGAGAGTTGAAAATAGAATCGTTAATGTTTTAGAGCTGAAAAGGACCTTTGAGGCCATCTAGTTCAATATCCTCATTTTCCAGCTGAGGAAACTGAGGCCCAGAGAGATTAAGTGATTCCTGTAAGGTCATCCAACTAATAAGGAGCAGAACTGGGGCTAGAACTCAGTTCCCCAGATACTCAGGGTACAGCTATTTCTATGCCATACTTCCAGTTCCTATAACGTAAGAAAGGAATATGGGAAATACTTTCCACTATACCCAAGGATTTCCCAGAGAAAGTATTATCTATGGGATGGATAGAGAACTCATAAGCAGAACATCATTTCTGTTGCTATCCCATTTTGTAATCTGCCAGCACAAGAATTCTTGACCTTACTAACATAATCACAAAATGACATTTTTGTGGGACTTCTGAGGCCATCTATTCCAACTTACATATGAAAAAAACCATTTTGCAACATTTCCAATTAGTCATACAGCTTCTTAAAGATATCTAATTGTGCAGAAGATCCCACTTTCTGCAGCAAGGTACTGTGAACAGCTCTATTTGTTGGGAAATTTTTCCTTATATCTAATGAAATATGCTTCAGCAACTTCTACCCAGCAAATTCAATATTGCTCAAAAAGAATTCAATGGCAATTATCATGTTCCATCTAAGTCTTTCCTTCTCTAGGTTAAACATCTTCAATTCTTTAACAGATCCTCTCATGAAGTGTTTCCAGTTCCTTTAACATATATTTGGCCTCTTCTGAATGTTCTCCAGGTCTTCTTAAAAGTAGGAACTGGGCAATTCAAATCAATTACTATTTATTTAATACTTAGTTATATGCAGGACATTGATTTTACCAGGACAGACAGATTTCAGGACAGATAAAGTTCATTTTCCTAATTCTGGAAAATAACTAATTCTATATGTAACCTATGATTGCACAAGCTTTGTTTGAAGGGGAGTGGGGTGGGGGCTGGAATATCACATGACCATTAGTAACTACTTTTGGGCATATAGTACACTAAAATTTCCATATATTTTTCACATATTCTGTTGTGTATCTATTCATGTACTCTTTTATACTCTCATTTTGAATGGTTTAATTTTTTTTTTAATTTAAATTTGTATTTCATAAGGAGAACATGAAAAAAATTGAAATAGGCATATTATATTTACAGCATGCCCTTCATCTACTAGTGTACTTTTCCTATTTATAAAGAAAATCCTAATAATTTAACATTACTTGTTCTTAGTGAAGTTATGCCAGATCTTAGTGACTACTAGTTCCCCATCTAAATATTCATAAACCATTATCCCATAAATTGTATATTCTGTACCTGTTGCCAGAATTTTCCGTTTTGGAAAGATATACCACTCCTATTCTTCACAGTCTTTTAAATATTATTGAAGGAAGTTCTCCAATATATATGCCATAGTAAGTGCTCTACAATGTAGTATATTTAGTCCTAGAGACTTGAACTCAAGGGTTGATGGTGGGGGATATTAGGCACGCTCTTTGCATGTCTTCAGTTCTTGAAAATCACAGTTTCCTTTTTTCCTATTCCAGTCTAAAGACCATTCTCTCTAGAAGAGAAAACAAAATGGAAATAAATTTAAAAGGCGCTCCTTCTTTCTATCATTCATTGGCATTGTTCAATTTACCCTGAGCAGCAATCCAATGAAAACTTAAAGTTTTCTCTCAATTCCAATGTTGTTTTTTAAAAAAAAAAATCTTTACTTTTTTTCATTCATGTTATTTAGGTCATTCTGAGTTCTAGTGATCTTGGCAATTTTTGTAGAATCATAAGACTTTGCAACTTATTATTATTCATTCTACTTTTTAAAAAATGGGCAGGGGATAATAGGACATGGTTTCAACAATTAAAGGAGCTCCCAGGAATGAAAATTTCCTCAACCAATGCATCATGACTTCTCTTCAACTTCATGACTTAAAGAATTTCTTTCAGCACTGAGAGTTTAGATGACTTGTCCAAGGTTTTCACAGCCAGAATATGTCAGAGGTATGACTTGAACAAAGGTCATCCTGACTCTTATGGCACTTTATTTCCACTACAAAAGGCTCAATGTCTTCTATGTATTCTTTAAAAAGAAGCTGATTAGATTTGTGCCTTCCCTTTTTACACACATCAGTGTTTTGTAACATCCTCCCCCCTTCTCTTCTTTCTTGGAATTATACTTCTTCATGCCTCCATAATTATCTTCTTGAGAAATTCCTATTATTCTTCAAACAATTTTCCCCATGAAATACTAAATTATATCATCTTACCTATCCTTTCACTGTACCTTTTGATATATGCTCTTTCCAAATATAATAGGTATGTCAGATTCTACTTGTTTCTTCTCCTCCTTTATCACAAATTCTAAGATGGAGTGCTAAATTTCTTTCAAAGTTCCCATAATTTTTACTTCATCATGAATTTTCTCTATCAGTGAAATTCAAGTCCAGGATAATGGTTGCTGTCAAAGCTTCCTCTTCTTTGGAAGAATGAAATTGTTATTAGAGGAACTTTGAAATGTATGTACTTCTTTGTCTTTAATGTACAGACTTATAGTAGATATCTTGATAATTGAAATCCCCTATTTCAACTTTATAGGATTTTAATCCTATCAAACTCCTTTTATATTTCTTTGTTCTATCTAAATGCTTTGTGATGTTTTACACAAAGACACAATAAAAACACAAATTTGATCATACCACTTTTCTAAGACACCAAGAAAACTATATTTTTGCCATACAACATCAATTAGATACATTTTTCATCATAGCTTGAAATATCCTCCACAGAGGGCATAGCCAAGTTGACAGAGTACAAACAGAGACTAGCTATAGCTCTCCCCCTAAGCCCAGCCAAACACTGGTAAAAAGTGACTCTAAATAAATGCTGTAACTGCAGAAACCACAGAATGACTCTGTGAAGAAAATCTCCAGCCCAAGATAGCCTGAAAATCAAGGGAAGCATCTATCATCATACCACACTGGGAGCAGAATGCAAAGTGTTGTGCTGCCACAGATAGGACCTAAGTAGGCTGGTGAGAGTGGGTGGGGTGCAACGGAATCTCTGCCACCTGTGGTGTTTCCAGACTTCACAATGCCAAAACTCTGAGGACAAATTGGAAGGTCAGTGGAAAAAAAACTGTCAGACCTGTGTGAGGGAGTACAGTAGTCTGGCTCCAGCCTCAGGGTGGCACAGGTGATAGAGGAGCCTGAAGCAGCCACAGCAGCAGCAGGGGCATCAGCAGTGGCTGTTTCTGGAACTCTAGGCTCACAGATTTGGGGGTGGGGGAGGGAATAGAGCATCTGACAGTACATCTCCCCATCCCCACTGGAAGCAGAGAATTACTTTGACAAAGAGCTCAAAAGTCAAATAAATGACTGGGGAAATGAGCAAAAACCAGAAAAAGAATCAGACTACAGAATCTTATTTGGTGACAAAGGAAGACCTAAACATACAAACAGAGGAAGACAACAAAGTCAAAGCTCCTATATCCAAAGCCTCTGAGAAAAATATGAATTGATCTTAGGTCATGGAAGAACTCAAAAAGGATTTTGGAAATCAAGTAAGAAAAGTAGAGGAAAAATTGTGAAGAGAAATGAGAGGGATGGAAGCAAACCATGAAAACCGAGTCACCTGTATGACAAAGGGGACTTAAAAATTTGCTGAAAAAAAATAACATCTTAAAAAAATAGACTAAACCAATTAGCAAAAGAGATCCAAAAAGTCAATGAGGTGAAGAATGCCTTAAAAAGCAGAATTGGTCAGATGGAAAATGAGATCCAAAGCTCACTGAAGAAAATAATTTCTCCAAAATTAGAAGAGAGCAAATGGAAGCTAATGACTATGAAAAATCAAGAAATTATAAAACAAAACCAAAGAATGAAAAAATAGCAGACAATGTGAAATATCTCATTGGAAAAACAACTGAGCTTGAAAATAGATGGAGGAGAGACAATTTTAAAATTATTGGACTACCTGAAAGCCATGATTTAAAAAAAAAGAGCCAAGACATCATCTTTCAAGAAATTATCAAGGAAAACTGCCTTGATATTTTAGAACCAGGGGCTAAAATAGATGTTGAAAGATTCCACCAATAATTTCCTGAAAGAGATCCCAAAAGGAAAAATCCTAGGACTATTCTAGCCATATTTCAGAGCTCCCAGGTCAAGGAGAAAATATTGCAAGCAGCCAACAAGAAACAATTCAAGTATTATGGAAACACAATCAGGTTGACACAAGATCTAGAAGCTTCTACATTAAAGGATCAAAGGGCTTGGGAGGTCAAAGAAACTATGATTAAAACCAAGAATCACCTACCCAACTAAACTGAGTATAATACTTCAGGGGGGGGGGGGGAAATGGTCATTCAATGAAATAGAGGACTTTCAAGCATTCTTGATGAAAAAACCATAACTGAATAGAAAATTTTACTTTCAAATGCAAGAATCAAGAGAGGTACGAAAGAGTAAACAGGAAAGAAATCATAAGGGACTTACTAAAGTTGAACTGTTTACATTCCTACAGGAAAGATAATATTTGTAACTCTTGAGACTTTTCTCAGTATCAAGGTAGTTAGAAAGATTACATGCATATAGACAGAGGGCACATGTTGAGTCGAATATAAACAAACTACATCTAAAAATAAAAAAAAAATTAAAGGATGAGACAGGATTATATTGCAAGGAGAAAGGGAGAAATAGAATGGGGTAAATTATCTCTCACATGAAAGAAGTAAGAAAAAGCTTTTTAAATGGAGGGGACGAGGAGGGAAGTAAGAGGAAAGAGTGAACCTTACTCTCATCACATTTGGCTTAATGAGGGAATAACATGCACAACAAATTTGGTGTAAAAATCTATATTAAACTACAGGAAATTAGGAGGCAAGGAGATAAGTGGGGGGTGGAGGGGATGATAGAAGGGAGGGCAAATGGGAACGGGGGAAATTAGAACTAAACACTTTTGAGGAGGGTCAGGGTTGAAAGAGAGAATAGAATAAATGGGGGGGGCAGGACAGGATGAAGGGAAATATGGTTTGTCTTTCACAATATGACTGTTATGGAAGTATTTGGCATGACTACATATTTATAATCTATATCAAATTGCTTGCCCTCTCAATATGGATGGGTGGGGAGGAGGAAGGGAGAGAGGTTGAAACTTAAAGTTTTAAAAACAAATGTTAAAAAGTGTTTTTACATATACCTTGGAAATAAGACACAAAGGCAATGCTATACAGAAATCTATCTTGTCCTAAAAGAAAATGGAGGGGAAGGGGATGAGAGAAGGGAAAGATGTGATAGAAGGAAGGGCAGATTGGAGGAAGAGGTAATCAGAATGCATATATCTTGGGGTGGGTAGAGGGGAGAGATGGAGAGAAAATTTGGAACTCAAAATCTCATGGAAGTGAATAATGAAAACTAAAAAAATCAGTTAAATAAATAAATAAATGACCCCATAATCTTTGTCTGCCTTTTATATCTAACCTTATGTCCAATGTTTAACCAATATCAGTATTATTTTCTGGCTAGGTCCAGTTCCATATCGTTCCATATACCCAGCATCCATTTTTTCAGGGCCCAGTTTCAGGGCCTGAACTTTTCTACAAAGTGCCCCAACATTTTAGAAAGAATGTTGAAAGAGAAATGAAGATCAAAATAACTCTACATTTTTGAATTCCCAAGTCAAACATTCTCTCTACTATATTATGAGAATAAATTACTCAACTTGACTCCAGAGGATACATCTATCTATAATGCATGGGAAAGGCAGAAAGGTACATTTACGCTTGATATTCTGATAATTAAAGCTGTTCAAAAGTTGAATGACCTGAATTGTGAAAATAGAGATTCTCCCTCACTGATAATCTTCATGCATAAGTTGAATAATCCTCAAAGGCAAAATTGTAGAGAGGATAGTTATTTGGGTGTATATTGGAGTAAGTAGCCTCCAAGGTCCCTTCTACTTTTGAGAATGTGTTTCTAACCCATATGGATACTTTCTCATCCCTTTTGAGTCTCAAGACACAATGAAATTTCTTTTCCAGTTTCTCATGTTCTCCCTCTCCCTCATTTTAAACTCTGTTCTCCCAACACCCACCCAGTTAGGAAGGGATATTGCATCAGTCCCTTCCATCTCTGAGTTAATATTTCACTGTATGCTTTCTTCCAGAGAGATCTGAAAATCAAGCCTGTTTTTTTGGCCTATAAAACAATTGTTCTTTTAAAGATAATGGTAATCAAGTGGAAGAGGTTCTCCCTTTTCTTTTGAGAATAAGAATTTGGTTCCCCCAAATTCATCCTTTGTAGTCAAACTATTATCCTGTGGAAGGAGCGTCTGATAGTAGATAGTGTCTGGAAAGCTTTGCTCAACCTCATGAGTTTGAGTCTAGGCTGTGTGACCATCAACAAATCTCTGTGCTTTGGTTTCTTCATATGCAAAATAAATATAATAACAATTACATTATCCATCTTATAGTGTTGTAAGAAAAATACTTTATAAACCTTAAATTTCTATATGTAAGTGAATAATGGTTATATGTGGTCACTCTCGATAAGTTTTGACTCCTTGAGAGAAGGAACAGGTCTTCTATCTTGATCACATCCCTTCTGTAGTCCATTATAGTATACTATAATTCAAAAGTTAAGCCAATAAATGTTACTGAATGATTTTCTCAGTTCTATGAACAATGCATTAAGAATGATTTCCCTTTTAATTGTAGAACCTGAGAAAATTTCAGGGAAAGTTAATTCTTCCTGGATTAGATTTTCATTTGCACTTAACTCATCAAAACTTTTTTGTGGTTGATGTTGTTGGTAGGAAATTATTTTATGTCTAAGGGCCTTAAAAAAAAGCCATTTCCCTTTGAACAATGAAATCACGTTTCACTGGCATAATTGGGCTGGAACGCAGAAGGCTCAAGTTGAGCTCTAAACTCAGAACCCATGAAGGTCGATTGGAAAAATGCAGTCTCCCATCCCAGTCTTAAGTGGCAGTTTTTTCAAACGGTGTCACAAACATGCATACAAAACAAAGTCTAAGTGTTACAGATTACAGCCTAAATCTTTTTGGCCATGCTTGTTAGAAGAGAAAAATAAAAGGAAACTTGCAATGCTTCTTTTTAACCTTCTTATCACACAGCATGAGGACAAAGGAGGCCCACTTGAGTTTGTGAAAGAGCTTAAGACTGGAAGCAGAAAAATAGATAAACACATATCAATATGCATGTATATGTTTATTTATTTTCCTTTTTAATTTCTCACAACTATATCACTTTGCTTCCTGTCAGATTAGTAGGAGAGCACTTTATGAAATAACTTAGAGGAATGGAGATAACATGCTGGAATGTTCTGGGAGGATGCCTGAAGGGTGATTGCATTGTTATAGGGAACTCCCAACCAACCTCTAATAAAACGTGATGATTTCTTCCCTACACTTGACAACCCTAGATAATTGCCTAGAGCAGAGGTGTCTAATTGGAAATGGAGGAGAGGTTGGGTATCTTGATAAATGTTGGCAAAGCCAAAAAGAGTTGGCTTCACAAGAGGTTATGTTGATTCTATTAGAACAAAGAAATTAATGCTTTAAAGAAATAGGTTCATCCATGTTCCACCCTCAGTAAAATTTTGAAAATAGGCAACTTTATCTTTGATACCTTCTTACAAAGGAGAGAAAGAAGGAAAAGAATGATGAAGATGGGAAGATAGTGGATTAAGACATGGAGAAGTAAAGAATTGTTCCCTTTCAGTAAGAAACCTGAGATGCTACATTTTGGGGAGGAGGGGGACTTAAGGCACTTCAAAATATAGTGATAGAACTCAAAGGAGGCTTGTACATTTTGCCTAACAGTCATTTTAAAGCTAAGGAAGCTGAACACAAAAGAGGAGATGACTTAGGATCCCTAACTCAGTGGTCATCTTGGACAAATTGTTTCATTTCTTTGGTCTTTGATTTCTTCATCTGTTTAGGTATGATCAAAATTGCTTTTCCAGAATGACTGAACCAAATCACAGCTTTATAAATATGGTGCTTGTCTCCAATCTCTCCTGCAAAAATCTGTCACTTTTCTTTTTGGTAATATTTGTTATTCTAGTGGATGTGAGGTGGAACTTCAGAGTTGTTTAAAATTACATTTCTTTGATTAGTAGTGACAAAGCATTTCTATTTATATTGTTGTTAATATATTGTATTTCTTCTTTTGAGAACTGCCTGTTCACATTCTTTGGCCACTAATCTAATGTAGAATGTTTCTTGATCTATAAAATAGAGATAATTTGTGGACTACCAAGTATCAAAGGAGGTAATATGTGCAAAATCTTTTATGGACTTCAAAATACTACCTAAACATCAAATTTTATCATTAATAAAATGACTTGTAAATTGCTTATCAACTATAGGACCAAAAAGAGACTGTGATATTGAGTGACCTTACAATTAATATTTACAGCAACAGAGCATAATACATTTAAGAGCAGTGAGTTAGAGATCATAACACAGAACCCCTCCTCCTATCCCTTCATGTAATCATGCAATGTGTTTGCATATGCCAGTCATAACAAGAGAATGTTTTCAATTGAGTCATCATTCCATATTAATCCCAGACCTTATGCTACAATACTTTAAACTTGTTCTTATACTGAAGAGGAGGAAAGGAATAAGCATTTATTTAGCACCTAATATGTGCCTAGTTTTGTGCTAAGCACTTTACAGATATACGTAATGAAGGTGCTATAATTATCCCCACATTACAGCTAACAGAGATTAAGTGATTTGCCCAAGATAATGGAGCTATTAAATTTCTGAGGATTTGAGCTCACAACATAAATTTTGAAAATAAACTGCTACTTAAGAAGATGTTATCTGGAAATGGTCTTTGGGGAACCAGCCAAGATACCAGAGAAAAGATTGTAGTACAGGAGAGGTCTTTCTTGCACTTATTCCACAAAAATCCAGAAAACACATCAGACTGAGTTCTTAGCAGTAAATACATGGAGAAAAAACCAGTAGGTCATATTTTTTCCAGTTCAGGTTGAAAAATAAAAAAATATATATATTATTTTGGTGGAATTCCTCTTCAGAGGAGCTCACAGCATGATGTAGAAGCTTCCAACACTTATATTGAAGGAAGATCAGTCTTCTGACTTTGTGTCATGACATTTTGGGGCTTTAGGCTGTGAAACTAAACAAGATACAAGTCCGGAAGGAAACAGCCACTATGGGGTTGTGACTCTTGGAGCAAAGTAGAGTAGAGTCTCAGAAGTAGCTCTCAACCCAGGTCACAAGAAGCCCAGACCAAGGGGCACCCTCTAATACTTTTACTGTGAAGCTCCACAGCTTTCCAAATACCTGACAGTGATGCAATATAGTAGCAGTCTACTAGAGTTCCAAACAGGGGCAAACTCACAATTATATTGGTTATACATAAATCTTGTTCATAAAACTGCATAGCCCATACCAGGAGGACAGCCCACAGAAATCATCCTAGATCTCACAGTTTGGGACACAATGAAAACTTGCAAATCACAAGACCCAAGGATCCAAAAATGACACCAGTAAATTCATGCCATTCCCTCTAGAAATTCATGGAGCCTGTCCATAAAACAAAGTTAGAACTCAAGAAGTTTAGAAAAATAAGTGAACAATAGCTTAAAAAAAAGAATTCCACCACAAAGAACTATTGTGAGAGGGCCACTAAAGATACAAATCCAGAAAATGAAAATGATTTAAAAACCTACAATCAAAGAAAAGGAACAAAGAGAGGGTGACCAAGAAACAAAAGAAAAGAGAAGATAAAGTAAAAGAAAAGCAAAAAAGAAAAAGTTTGGGGATACCTTTGAGTTCAACTAAAATCTCTAGAAGAGATACAGCAAGAGCTTTAAAAAAAAGAGAGATAAGAATAATTTCATAAATGAAATGAGAATAGTAAAGGAAAGAATTGGAAAAGAAATGAGTGCTAGGAGGAAACTTGGAGGGGGCAGTAAAAACAGCTAGGGAAGAAAAAAAATTGGAATGAGAATCAAGAGCTTGGCAAAATGGGTCCAAAAGCTTTCCCAGGCTTTCTTGAAAAATGGAATATACCAAATAAAAGTTAGTGACTCAATAAGACATTAATAAATATTTTAAAATAAAATTAAAAAATAAAATCAAAAGACTGAATAAAGAAGAAAGTTCAAGGTTTTTCATATTAAAAACAACTTACCTCAAACACAGATCAAGAAAAAACAAATCATGAAACAATGGATTACCTGAAAGTCATGATCAAAAAATGATCCTATGCATCATATTTCAAGATACTATGAAATAAAACTGCCCACATCTCTAAGAACTAGAGGGAAAAGTAGAAATAGAAAAAAATCCACCAGTCATATCCTCAAAGAAGCCCCAAAATGAAAATTCCCAGGTGCGTTACAGTCAAAATCCTAATTCTAGTTAAAGGGAAAAAAAATACTTCAATCAGTCAGAAAAAATTCAAGTACTAAAGAACCACAAGTTGGAATCCCAAAAGATTTGGAGTTATTTCCACAAAAGACTGAAGAACTTGGAAAATGATGTTCTATAAGGGAAAAGAATAAGTTAAATCAAGAATAACTTTCCCAGAAAAACTGAGTGTAATTCAAAAGAGGAAAATGTACATATGTATGTACATAAAATATTTAATAAAATCAGGGACTCCTAAGAGTTTCTGGTGAAATACTAGAGCAGTATTGAAACACTGAAATAGAAAAACAAGAATCAGAAGAAATATGAAAGATAAACATGAGTAAACAATCATAAGATAATGAACAAGGATGAGCCATTTATATTCTATTATGAGGAGACGATAGATTTGTTCCATCATGATCAGGAGTGGTAGAAGGAATATAATAAGAGAAAGTGTCTGGGTGCTTTTTTCTTTAGTGTTTTAACAATATTAAAAGAATAAAGGAAAGGGAGGAGGGGAGAAATAGACCTGGGGGAGGAGAAGAATGAGAAAATTATCTCTCCCAGTTGAATTGTGCAAGTAGATGATCTTATAAATAGGTGAGAAGGAGTAGAAGGACAAGACAGCATTTCAACATAAATTTCACTTGAACTTGTCAAAGAAGAGAACAATATACACAAATAAACTGAAACAGAAATACATTTCACTCAACAAGGAAATGGGAGGAAAAAGGGAGAAGGGAGGCGGGAGGAAGATAAGAAAGAAGGTTAATGAAAAGATAGATTAATCCTAAGCAAGACATACTCAAAGGAGAGATTGTTACTCAATGAAGGGTTTAAAGGAAAACCAAGAGTAAGAATCTATGATTAGGTGTAGCATGAGAGAAAATAGAAAGGACAGAGGAGCTAAAGCAGAATGCAGCAAACCTAAGGCACTCGTGCTGGAAATACTCTTTCCTTTGTATCACCCTCTTTTCCTTTATAATGAGAAGCCCAGAAATGTTGATAAATGCAATGACAAATCCCAATTACAGAGGATTTGTGAAATTACTCACCTCCTGACAGAGAGGTGATGGACTTAGAGTACAGACTGAAACCAATATCAATGTGAGATTTCACTTGACTATGTATATTTATTACTGTTGTCTTTTCTTTTTCACTGGAGGAAGGAGAAAGATGGGAAAGGGATGAGGTAGATTTTTGTTAATTAAAAACATGCTTTTAAAAAAGAAGAAGGGGACTTTAAGGGAAGGAGCCAAGATGTCAGAGTAAAGGAAGCATGCAGGCAACCTCTCACAACATTCCCCTCCAAACAACTTTAAAAGAATATCTAAAATCAAATTCTGGAGTGACGGAGCCAAAAAAAGGACGGAATAGACAGTCTTATAGCCCAAGACAATATAGGATGTAAGAAGAAGAGATCTGTGACATGGGGATGGAGACTAGCCCAGAGCTCATGTGTATGCAACACCAGTGGTGGAACTAGGGGGTCATGACAGAAGTAGCAGCCCCTTCAAAAGATTTCAAGTAACTGAGGGGAAGGAGACCTGAAAACTAGGCACAAAGGTAATATGGCAAACTCCTTTGATAGCAATGGATACAGGGCTAAAAGATATTTTGCAGCTCTAATGCATTTATCCACTTCTGGGTCACAGTTCAAGGGGAGGGATTAGGGGATCTAAGTAGCAGTATTCCTTCAAGTCATTAGAGAGCTATGAAAAGGCAATGAGGAGAAGAATGCCTTAAAAAGTAGAATTAGTCTTATGGAAAAGGAGATACAAAAGTTCACCAAAGAAAATATTTCCTTAAAAATTAGAATGGAGTAAATGGAAGCTAACAACATTATGAGAAATCAAGAAAAAATAAAGCAACACCAAAAGAATGAAAAAATAGAAGACCATGTGAAATATCTCAGTGGAAAAACAACTGATCTGGAAAATAGATCCAAGAGAGATGATTTAAAAATCACTGGACTACCTGAAAGCCATAATAAAAAATAAGAGCTTACAGATAATCTTTCAAGAAATTATGGGGGAGGGGATAGGAGCCAAGATGGCAGAGTAGAAAGACTCATGTATGCTAGCTCTGAATCCACAGCCCATAAATTTCCTGTAAAAAGAACTCCCCAGAAATTCTGGAGCAGAGCAAACACGCACCAACGCAGTGGAAGAGATTTTCGTTCCATAGAGCCCTGGAAAGCTGTCTACAGGGGTCCGTCATGCTGCGGACAGCAGAGCCCAGCCCTGCCCAGCCCTGGCCACGTGGCCCCAGAGGTGCAGATCCGAGCAGGCTTCAGGGACGGAATCTCTGGTGGCCGCAAAGGTCCCTCCGCCCACAGGCGCTCCAGGTCACTGAGAGAGACGTCTGGGCTGGCTGAGAGGGGAGCGGGGTGTCTCCGTGACTCAGGCCCCCTCGGGAGGCAGCGGCAGAGTCAGCAGCAGAGGCAGCAGCAGAGGCAGCGGCGGCCTGTGACTCCCCGAGCAGACAGGAACTCCATTACCAAAGGTCTCTGCATAAACTCCCTGAGGGAACTGAGCCTAGGAGGTGGCCCTGGCCCCACCTGAGCACCAGAACTTAAGCTCACATTAAATAGCAGCCATGCCCGCTGCAGAAAACCCTGAGGCTGGGGAGCAGCATTTGAATCTCAGAACCCAAGCACTGGCTGGGCAGATCTAGGCAGGGGTGGAGAGGAATCTCAGAAGTCAAGTAACTGGCTGGGAAAATGCCCAGAAAAAGGAAGCAAAATAAGACCGTAAAGAGTTACTTTCTTGGGGAAGAGATGTTCCTTCCTCCCTTCATTTCTGATGAAGAAGTACAATGCTTGTCATCAGGGAAAGACGTGGAGGTCGGGGCCTCTCTATCCCAGACATCTGAGGCGGATGTCCAGTGGGCTCAGGCCATGGAAGAGCTCAAAAAGGATTTTGAAAATCAAGTTACACAAGTGGAGGAAAAACTGGGAAGAGAAATGAGAGAGATGCAAGAAAAGCAGGAAAAACGGGTCAATACCTTGGTAAAGGAGACCCAAAAAAATGCTGAAGAAAATAACACCTTGAAAAATAGGCTAACTCAATTGGAAAAAGAGGTTCAAAAAGCCAATGAGGAGAAGAATGCTTTCAAAAGCAAAATTAGCCAAATGGAAAAAGAGGTTCAAAAGCTCACTGAATTTAATAGTTCTCTCAAGATTAGAATGGAACAGATGGAGTTTAATGACTTTCTGAGAAACCAAGAAATCACCAAACAAAACCAAAAGAATGAAAAAATGGAAGAGAATGTGAAATATCTCATGGGAAAAACAACTGACCTTGGAAAATAGATCCAGGAGAGACAATTTAAAAATTATGGGACTACCTGAAAGCCATGATCAACAAAAGAGCCTAGACATCATCTTTCATGACATTATCAAGGAAAACTGCCCTCAGATTCTAGAACCAGAGGGCAAAATAAGTATTGAAGGAATCCATCAATCACTGCCTGAAAGAGATCCAAAAAGAGAAACTCCTAGGAATGTTGTGGCCAAATTCCAGAGTTCCCAGGTCAAGGTGAATATATTGCAAGCAGCTAGAAAGAAACAAATCCAGTATTGTGGAAATACAATCAGGATAACACAAGATCTAGCAGCTTCTACATTAAGGGATTGAAGGGCGTGGAATAGGATATTCCAGAAGTCAAAGGAACTAGGATTCAAACCAAGAATCACCTACCCAGCAAAACTGAGTATAATACTTCAGGGGAAAATATGGTCTTTCAGTGAAACAGAGGACTTTCAAACATTCTTGATGAAAAGACCAGAGCTGAAAAGAAAATTTGACTTTCAAACACAAGAATGAGAAGAAGCATGAAAAAGTAAACAGTAAAGAGAAGTCAGAAGGGACTTACCAAAGGTGAACTGTTTACATTCCTACATGGAAAGACAATATTTGTAACTCTTAAAACTTTTCAGTATATGGGTAATTGGTGGGACCACACACACATGCACACACACACATGTACATGCGTGCATACACACATACACACATGCATGCAGACACAGAGACAGAGAGCACAGAGTGAATTGAATAGGATGGGACCATATCTTAAAAGAAATTAAGGTAAATGGTGAGAGAGAAATGTAGTGGGAGGAGAGAGGGTGAAATGGAATGGGGTAAATTATATCTCATTCAAGAGGCAAGCAGGAGACTTTTTAGTGGAGGGAAAAAGAGGAGAGCTGAGAAAAAAACCAGAAGTTTACTCTCATCACATTCGACTAAAGGAAGGAGTAAAATGCATGCTCATTTTGGTATGAAAACCTATCTTACAGTACAGGAAAGTGGGGGAGAAGGAGACAAGCAGGGAGGGAGGGATGATGGAAGGGAGGGCAATGGGAGAAGGGAGCAATTTGAAGTCAACACTCGGGGAGGGACAGGATCAAAAGACAGAATAGAAACAATGGGGGGCAGAATAGGATGGAGGGAAATACAGTTAGTCTTATACAACACGACTGTTATCGAAGTCATTTGCAAAACTATACAGATATGGCCTATATTGAATTGCCTGCCTTCCCAAAGGGAACGGGTGGGGAGGGAGGGATGGGGTGAATTTGGAACTCAAAGTTTTAGGAACAACTGTTGATTGCTGTTCTTGCTACTAGGAAATAAGAAATACAGTTAATGGGGAATAGAAAGTCATCTGGCCCTACAGGACAAAAGAGAAGATGGGGAGAAGAGAAGGGAGGGATGATAGAAGAGAGGGCAGATTGGTGATAGGGAAAATTAGAATGCTCGGTGTATTGGGGTAGGGGGAGGGGAATAAATGGGGAGAAAATTTGGAACCCAAAATTTTGTGAAAATGAATGTAAAAAGTTAAATAAATAAATTTATATTTTTTAAAAAAAGAAATTATGAAGGAAAACTGCTCTAATGTTCTAGAATCAGAAGGTAAACGAGAACTTAAAAGAATCCACCAATCACTTCCTGAAAGAGATTCCCAAAATGAAAACTCCCAGGAATATTATAGTCAAATTTCAGAGGGTCAAGGAGAAAATATTACAGAAAGACACAAGTCAAGTATCGTGGAGCCACAGGCAGGGTGACACAAGATTTAGCAATTTCTATATTAATGGATTGGAGGACTTTAAATATGATCTTCTGGAAGGCAAAGGAGCTAGGATTACAACCAAGATTCACCTACTTACCTAAAGTGAGTATAATCCTTCAAGAGGAAAATGGACATGAAATTGAGAATTTTCAAGCATTCTCCAAGAAAAGACCAGAACTGAATAGAAAATTTGACTTGCAAATACAAGAATCAAGAGAAGCATAACAAGGCAAATAAGAAAGAGAAATCATAAGGGACTTAATAAGGTTAAACTGTTTACATTCTATCATGGACAGATGATACTTGTAATTCATAAGACTTTTGTCATTATTAGGGTAGATAGGAGTTTACATAGACAGAGGACACACGTGTAAGTTGAATACAAAGGGATAATATCTAAAATATAATTAAGGGCTGAGAAAGCAATGTACTGGGGAAAAGGAAAAGGGAGAAGTAGGATGGGGTAAATTATCTCACATAAAAAAGGCAAAAAAAAACTTTTACAGTGGAGAGGAAGATGGCAGGGGAGGTAAAGTGTAGTGAGTGAACCTTACTCTCATCATAATTGGCTCAAAAAGGAATAAGAGTGTAAATAGAACTGAGGATCAAAATTAACTGAAAGTGGTGGGGAAAATTAAGAACAGCAGAAAAAGTTGATTTTTTATAATTATATTTAAGTGTTTAGGTTTATTGAAGAGAAGCAAATAAGGATCAAAACTGAAGTAGACCCATAGTGTTTGGCGGATGAAATAGTGATAGTGGATGACAGAAAGAAAGCAGAACTACTCAATTTTAATCAGTCTTGTTTTCTTAGTCAAGGAGAATTCCTGTGATTTGGAAGAGACAAAACAAAAAAGGCTAATAGGGAGTTGAAACACAAGATAAGTAGGGAGATATAAAGAGAACATTTAAGTAGGGCATCCAGGGCAAGTTATCTTGTCATTTCCCATCTGGTTGTATTCTTCATTCAAGTCTCCAGAAACTCATCATCCTGCAAGATCACATCAGCTCTGAAACACAAACTTCTGTCAGTACCCCTGAGTCTTCCCTCTCTCTAATTGAAAGGGGTAAAGGGGAAGATATGTGAGAGCTCCTTCCTGATATTCCATTTAAGGAAGTACATTGATAATGCATTTTTGCTTATTGTTAATGTAAATTTGCTTCTTAATGGGAATATCTTTCCCATTCAATAATAGGCAGTGACCTGCTTAAATCACATGGAAGCCTGAGTCACAGGATTCTCTGGTGCAAGGATGGTGGGTGGAACAGGAAGGGGTGGAGCTGAGAGTAAGTTGATCAGATTAGTCAGAGCTGGGAAGTACAGACAAAGCAGACAGCTGGGGCAGCAACTAGCATGAATGGGAGAATTTGTTTGAGATTGTGTTTAAGGGAGTTGGTTTGTGAGAAGCCTAAAAGAGGGAAGACTTGGGAATAGTAGTGCCTCCTGCATTGTTATTGTGCAAGAATTTCTTTGTTACTTTGATGGATTTGGTTTTCTGGTGTTTGAATAAATGATTTGGTTCTGTCTTCTATGTGTAGAGTCTGTCACACTTTGTGATTCAGAACTGTACCAGCATATTCATAGTCACCACCAGTGCTGTAAATATTGCTTTGGCAATACAGGAAGTTGCCCTGGGTAGTTATTTCATCATTGCCTCCACACCCACCCCTCACTGGTTTGTATTGCTCTAAGCTCCACCATGCCACTCACCAGGTGTAACAGTGAGTTGTCATCCTTCATTGAATTGTGGGCTCTTTTAGAACAGGAATTGTCTTTTGCCTGTTTTTGTGGGTTTTTTTTTTTTTGTTTTTTATCCCCAGTACTAAATACAGTCCCTGCAACAGTTAGGCACTTAATAGATGTTCATTGACTGACAACGTCCCCACAAAACTATGTTTCCTTGATTCATTTTAATTCAGTATTTACTAAGGGTCTACTCTGTACAATGCACTGACGATCTACTGCCTGGAATTCACTCCTTCACTTCACCACAGTGTCACCTCTTACTTCAAGAAACAAGTCAAATGCCACCTTCTACAGGAAGCCTTTCCTGATCTCCAAAACTGCAAGAATTCTCCTCAGTATTCTCCATTTCAAACTATTTTGCATTTAAGTGCTTTTTGTTTATTTCTATTTATTCTCTGTATATTTATTCTGTCTGTATTTAAATATTTTCTTGGCATTTCCCCCATTAGCATGTAAGTCTCTTTCAAATAGGTATTATCTCATTCTTTGTATTTGTAATACCACTGACTAGCAATAACCAATATGAATACATTCATGTTGATTGATTTGATGGTTTTATTGTTTGACTTAGGTAAATGCCTAGTAGTGGAATATCTGGATCTAAAGGTATGGATGTTTAGTTACTTTTTCCAAATTGCTTTCCGGACTGTGTGTACAGATTTACAACTCTACCAACAAGGAATTCATGTCCCTACTCCTCCAGCATCAGCTTCCCATCTTTTGTCATCTTTGCTGAAGTTCCTTCTCTGAGAAAAAACTTCCAAGTTGCTTTTATTTGGATTTCTCTTATTATTAGTGATATAGAACATTCTCTTATATAGTTAGTTAATAATAATTATTTTAAGAACTGTTTATGTCATTTGATCACTTATCTATTAAGCAATGATTTTTGGTCTTATTTTTCTATTATATTTGCCTATATCTCTTGGTTTAAAAAAATATTCTCATTATTTTTCTGTCTTTCATTCAAAGCCTAGATCTTCTCACTTCTTTTTAAAAGTTTTCCTTGACTACTCTCTCCCTCACATTAATTCCTTGTTTTGACCTATAGTTGGTGGCATAGAGTGCATTACTTAACTGTTCTGTTGTTGTTTCATGTGCATTAGTCTTTTCTCTCCAAACTGTCTATAAGATATAAAGTAAAAATCTCAATAAAAGTGGGTGTTTCTATTGCCTCTTACAAAAGAAGCCAGAGGATTTCTAACCTTTTAACATGCATTATGTTCACATGCAATGCAGAGATGAAGATTTTATCTTTCCCCCTCACTGAATTCCTGTTTTCCTCCATCTCTTCTATCCATATATTTGTGCAGAGTTGCTAGACACTGTGTTTGACTCTCTCTATTTTCACATATTAAATTTTTTGGATTTCTCCCCACAAATAGAAAAGAATGGCCAACCTCACATCACCCCATAATGTAAACTCAGGAGCTCTTTTTTTTTTCTAATCTATGGATAACATTTCTTAACTGCTTTTGATATTTGTAAAATTTTATCAACCACAGTAATCTTTTACCTCACATGTGTCATTATCTATCTCCATCTTCTTCTAAAACCAGTGTTTTCTGCTTTGGAATGGGTTGATGACTAGATAGTGGGATTCCATTTTTTTTTCTGAAAAAAAAAAAAAGCCACTAGTGTCTCCTCGTATGTAGATGTTTGTTTTCTTTCTCAACAACCCATTTAATATTAACTCCTCCCAACCTCTATCTCTCACTGTCACCTCAATGATACATTTAGAAATCAATTAATATCTTTCATTATTATAGTAACTTTAATTCTTTAAGGTAATGCCCATCTTTAGAGCAGATATCATTATCCCAATTTTATTATAAGAATACTGAGTCACAAAGTGGTAATGTGACTTACCTAAGATCATATAGCTATTTGATGATATAATGGAGAAATAAAAATATATGTCTTCATTCATGGCAGCCTGTCACTCTGCTGACCTATGGCTATGCAGCCTTCCTGACGTACTTTAGACTTTGCTCTGGAGCTAACTTCCAGACTCACATGCATGTTGGAGGCTACTGGCTTTTTGCTTCTCCTTTTGAGTTATCTCTTCATTTATCATCTTGCTGTGACACGTACCATGGCTCTAGACTCACATGTGGAAGGCAGACCTTTTAAACTTGCCATAAATCAGACACATTTTACCTTGCTGTTGTCTGTGGTCTTTGAAAAATCTATTTTTTAGTTAAGACATTTTTCTTAGGTGAGTAAAAGTCTCTTCTAACTTTAATAAAAACATTAAGCTCAATTTCATCAGATTTTTCCTTTACCACAAGGTCTGTCTGCAGAGTGAATGTCTTTGGTCTAACTAGTGACAAGGAGCACAAATTTCCTTCCCTTTCTTTCCCTACTCTTTCTCTGTCCCCTGCACTTCTTGCGTTCAATTCACATGTGGAATTTTTTTAAAATGTGTATTTCTGAAAATCTATGGAATTACTCTTCACTGTCACTAAAACTCTGCATAGATTCCTCAAAGCTCTCCCTTCCTCATTCTTCATCTGCCTGTCTTCCATTCATCTGTGAGGGAGAGAAGAAGAAACATGCCAAAGACAACCTCCATAAAAGAAAAAACATCCACACAGAGAAAAGGCAAATTGGCAATAAGGGAAGCAATCACATTTTCTAGTAAGTGTAGCTCCCCACAAAACTTGAACTACCCTTCTGTATTATTCACTCTAAAATATTTGGGGGTTCTTAAATACAAATAGGTATGAATTAGACCCCCCCCCCAAAGAAGCATTCAGGCTTTGTTTTTGTGGAGAGAATAAAGTAGAAAAGTCGAACTAGTGACCACGGTGATTCAATCTCAGGAGCCAATCTGCACTAGAATTATCTAGATAACACATCCACTCAAGACATAGACTTTATGCCTCACTGTAGCATAAAGGTAACCATGATTTCTCAAATAAGCCATAGAAACGCAATTACTGGGATGTTGTACTAAGCTGAATAGCTTCAAGCATGAACCAGGATGGTCTATGTAGCTGTTGTCTGAGGAGCACCCAACACAGCTCAGAAAGCTCATCGTCAAAAAGTTTGGCATCAGGTAATGATTATTTACCTAGCTAGCTAGTTATTTATCAACTATCTATCTACCTATCATAGGTGTGTGTGTTTTTGCCACCATGATTTATGAACTAATGAAGACCATTTATTAGATCCATATTCATTATAGGTGGAAAGGGGAGTATTCACATGAAATAAAATTATGCATATTTTGAAGTATGAAAGCAAGGCTTTGTAAATTATTAAATGATTGATAAATGTGAATATTCATCTACTGACAAAGAAAAATTTCTTTGTCTAATTGTCTAATGATTCGCCTTATCCCCCCTTTTATTTACTTTTACTTCACAGTCAGTCTGTCAACAAGTGTTTTATAGGGTCTAAGCCTACACTGTAACAAACCATGCTGAGCCCTGGGGATACAGACAAGCTAAACAATCCCTACACTCAAGAAGATTTTATTCTAATTGAGGAGATGAGAGGTACACATACCAAAACAGAATATACATATAAAATAAATTCAATGTTGTTTTGTGAGGGAGGGCTTCATAGGGCCCTCATTGACTCAGAGTGAGTATAAATAGTAACTGCTTCTCTTTTGACCCACAACTCTGAGGGTCTTCCTCTCCCAGTTTGATTTTTTTAATTAAAGGGGCCATCCTTTGACTCACTTTATCAAGAGGTCTATTCAATGAATGGACATTGCTTCACTCAAAATTAGAACCTGAAAAGGCCTTAGCCTAAAAGGACCAAGAACTCCCACTGCATCCTGGGCCATCTCCAGGCCACTAGACCCAGATGACTTTGGAGGAGAAAGTGAGGCTGGTGACTTTGCATAGCCCTCCCTCCTTCAAATCAGAATCAACTACAGATCATGTCATCATCTCCCTGATGTCATGGTCCTCTTCAAGAACAAAGGACAAACCACAACCTCATACAACATTTGAGCTGACTCTTGAAAGAAACGGTGATTCTAAGAGGCAGAGATGCTGCAGGAGAGCATTCTAGCCATAAGCCACAATCACTGCAAAGACTAGTATAGAATCACAAAAGCTCAGTGTTTTAGGGACATCGAAGAACATCTACAATGAACCCATACCTGAACAATAAAATACCATGTCCAGCATCCTTGAATGTCATCTAAATTTGATTGAAGTCTTCCAACGGGGAAAACTATTAACTTCTGAGAAATCAAATTTCACTTGAATATAGTTCTATTTACTAAGGAAGTGTCCTTAGCATTTGTCTCCAACCTCAATGTAGTCTGGCTTTAATACTCAGGACATTAATTGAACATATTACCCTTCTTCGTATTCCTCCTCAATTATGTGAGATGATTTCCAGATCTTATGTCTAAATTAAGCTCTGATAACGTGAGAACAACTGATACAAAGAACTACTGCAGCTTCTGGAGGGAAGCATAGCATAGTGAAGACCTGTAACTTCAAGATTTCTAGGTCAGGATTGCCATCTGTCCCCAGAGTCCAAAAGGTCCTCTTCTTCAGGCAATCTCTCTGGCCTTCTGAGCAGCTGGCAGGTCTGGTCCTTTAACAAGCAGAAGAGAGCAAGGGCAGCACACAGAGTTCCTTACCAAGGACATTTTATTCAAAAGCAAATTCCAATCGCAAATCATCATTTTGCTAAGAGCTCTGAGCTCCTGCCTTTGAAATGACTCTTCGGCACCTCCCTAATTCCTTCCTCTTCTTCCAGTTCCTAGTCCCACTCCTGTTTTATGCAGTTGGCCAACCCCAGTACCCAACCTATATTCCTATTGTTTCCATGGATATGCTAGCGGGCCTCTCTCTATGACTCTCTGGGTTAAACCTAGACTTTACATGTGGAATGGCCTTCCTTGTTTTCCGCAGCTGCTAGCCTTCCGCTCTGATTACCTTCTTCATGCTCAGCACATATATCTGTATATGTTTGTTTATTATATGTTATCTAGTCCATTTTAATGTGAATTCTTTGGGATCAGGGACAGTTTTTTGCCTCTTTGTATTCTTAAAACAGCACAGTACCTGAAACAAAGTAAATACAATAAATGCTTATTGTCTGACTAAATGCTTCTGTGCTAATTTCTGCTCTTAGCACTGATGCCCAGCTCCTTTTAATGCTCGACAAACATCTGTTTCCTCCTGCTGGTAGCCCAGGCATCTTTTTTCCCCTTGTTAATGTCAATTGATTTAGCATTAAACTCCAAAGCTTTTGTAATATTAAGAAGATTGTCTAAAGGACCTGGACATGTTTAACCTGGAGAAGAGAATATTGAGGGGGAAAAGGCATGTTCGTATTCCTCAAATATTTGGCGTGTGGACCAGGATTTAGATTCACCTTTAAGCAAATGACTTCAAGATTTATATAGCCAGCCCTAACTTCTCTGATTCTCAGTTCCAAATGATTAAGTACTTTAAAAGTTTTACAAGATTCTTCCTGTGAAATGGTTAGGACAAGTATCATGATCTCAATTACAGGTAAGGCACAGGGAATGACAGACTTTCAACCTTAACCTGATGAACACTACCCTCAATATGTAACAATCTCTGTCTCAACTATTCAACCTTAGTTCCCAGTGTAGACCATTCCCCTCTGAACTTCCATTTGAGGAAGCACTCACACCCACTATCATACTGTCTTCAAGTATGGATTGTTTCTAAGCCCATGACACCTCAAACTAACTCTCCATCCATCCTCTAGTTGCCTTTTTCTCCTGCTGCTAGCAATGTCTTCACCCCTATGAAATTCCCACTGGTAAGTTATTCTGACTTCTTCTAAGGAAATTCTCATGCCATCCATCTGTTCTTTTCAACCTAGGTGATCCCTTGACACCCTGGATCAATTTTCTACTTTACCCATGAGCAGTTACTCCCCATTCCCTTCACCCTCCATTTTATATTGTGTGTGTGTGTATGTGGGGGTGGGAGGTGGGTATGGTGTGTGTATTTGTGTGTCTGTGTGCTTTGTCTTCCCCTGCTGTAATGTAAACTCTTTATGGACAAATACTGTCTTGTTTTTTGCTTATATTTATATTCTCAGTGCCTGGCATATAGTAAGTACTTAATAGATGCTTGACTTACCATCAGTCTAACTATCTTCTATTTATACTCACATGTATTCATGAGTGAATAAATAGATGAACATATAGATATATACACACATACATATGTGTGCATATATATATATATATATATATATAAATGTGTGTACATGGATGTATACACATGCATATACAAATATATTCTAATTTCTACTCATTGGACCAGTGTGCTTTTGACAAGCATCTTAAGAACACTTATATTGATCCTTGCCCCAGAACAATTGCTTTTATTGCTCTCTTATTAGAAATGTTCTTCTTTTTTACCATTTTTTCACCATAGTCCAAATCACATCTCTGCTTCAAAGCTTAATTCCTACCTGGTCTAGTATGATTTCCCTTGCTACTACAGCTTACACTGTTTTCTCTTTTTTAAGCCTTGTATCCATATATTTCATTTCTACAATTTGGTTTTTGCTGTTTTTCATATTTATCTTCTCCAACTCAGTGCCAAGGTGCTTGAGGTAGGTATTGCTTTAATGCTTCCATTTCAACTTCCACAGTACTAAGCATATTATAAGTGCAAAGTAAATATTTGGTAAAAGAGCTCTGAATGATGGATCAGGGCAACTCTCTTTGTGGCCTAGTTTCATCATTAATGACTATGTAATATTAGCTGTGCCATTTCTACTCTCTGAGTCTCTGCTTCCTTAGCTGTAAAGTGAGGTTAATAATGCTTGCTACTTAGAGTTTGATCAAATGAGAACTTGGCTGCAAAGTACCTCATAACTGTAAAGTATGTATAAATGTAAGCAGATATCATGAAAGTGAACTTAGGAGATAAGCCAGAAAACAAGATATGTTATTGAATTGAACACATTCATGAGCAGAACCTCAATAATAGCATTTTATGACTTGGATGGCTCAACCAAATTGCTGGTGGGAATTGAAAGAGTGACAAGAAAGGATGTGTCATGGGAGTAGAGAGAGAGATAGGTAGGAGACATTATCTTATCCAACCAGACCCCAGAATGTGTCAAGATTTTGAGCTGCTCAGGACGTATTATTTTAACTGACTGTTCTTGAGAATAAGTTGACAATGTTGGTTTCGTCTTACTTGGCATCTAAGGGGCCTGTGTCTGAGGTGTGGTGTCAATATGACAAACAGAGCAAAGGGACAGGTGATGGATACTATTGAGAAGGAAGCTGAGGTAGTGACAATTTTTTTTAAAGACTTTTAAAGTATCATAATAGAATATAAACCTGGAAAAGACCTTGGAAATCACCTAACTATCACAAAATCACAAAATCACCTAACAATCATCACAAAATCACAAAATCACCTAACAATCACAAAACTAGTTCAACTTCATTTGAGGTAACTAAAACTGGAATCATATCTGTCTGAAAACAGATTAGAAACTGATGTATAGCTTTTAAAAACTGAGAGGTTATATGACTTCTTCTTGTCCACAGAATTGAATAGAAAGCTAGAACTCAAGTCTTCTTGACTATAAGACCAGTCACTTAAACACTACATCATAGTGTCTTTTGGCTCTACTTTACAAAAGAAGAAAGTGAAAATATCAAATAGGGAAATAACTTGCCAAAGATGAGAGTTGAAAGTCCTTTGAGTATGTACTGAAATTGAAGTTAAGCTAAAATGGATTATCACCGATTTGTAGTCCATTGGTATGTAAATGAAATTTATAAGCCACCATGCTAAGTCATCCTCTTCTCTTATAATTTTATGAATAAAAAGAAAAAAAAAAGAGACCAGGTGAGGTATTAGAATCCATGCCTACTGACTGAGAGAAAGAAAGAAGAAACTGAATGCTATTAAATTTTATGGCCAACTTTGGCATCTGGGCTCTGAAGGAAAGTTGAGAAAATGTACCTCTTGTCTTTTGCTGCTGAGATAAAAGACTATGGAAAGAGAATATTGCATATTCTATAATCAGACATAGTTGATGTATTGGTTAGCTTTGCTGAACTGCTATTTTTTTTTCTTTTTGTTATATGGAGTCTCTCATGGGAGATGGGACTAGGAGTTTCTACACTCCTCAAACAAAACAAAACATTCCTTCTTCTGATTACCACAGCATTCAGGGATAAAAGTGGATCTTGGGCAGTGCTAGGAAGTCAAGGCCACTATAATCAGCACTGACACATCTGGTTTGCAGGGTCTAGGTCCGTGACTGGACCTTTCCCACTCTGAGGCCAACTTGGAGTTCAGTTTTTGCCAGCCACAGACTTCAACATCCTGTTCCTCCCATATTATAACTAGGATCTGATCCATTACTAGTCTCTACCCTTCCTTCTTTTTTTCAGAAAGTACAACTGCCAGAAAAATTGTTGCACCTGAATCAAAGCCCTAACTGCCCTATCCAAGACCCACTTTTATCCCTGAGTGTTGTGGTAGTCAGAAGAAGGAATGTTCTGTTTTGTTTGAGGAGTGCAGAAAATGCTTAACTGTAGAAAATCAGAAGTCTAGATAATGGGAGGGTTAAATATTTTCATTTTCATGACCCTGGACAAGTAACCTAACATCTCTGTGTCATAGTTCATTTTTAAAACAAGAGAAGTCACCTATCTTTTAGTTCTCCTAGTTCTCCCTCTATGACCCTATGGTCCTATAACTCAGTGAACGCTTCGCTCCAAAACTATTTTAATTGTTTGAACATTTTCTTTATATGGACCTGAACGATGCCTCGGTGCATTTCTCCTCATGGTTTCTAGTTCTGTACGCAGTGGTATACAGTAGGACAACATGGGATTGGACTTACTTTACATGATGAAATTTACATGATGAAAGGGAAGATAGCATGATGAGTGGAAAAAACACTGGTTTTGGAATCAAAGAATCTGAGATTGTTTCCCAGTTCTTAGTTGGATACTGTCTCTTGACCTCAGTTTCCTCAGCTATAAAATGAGGTGGATGAGTTAGGTGCATGTTAAGTTCTTTTCTACCTCTCTGATCTTATGATTTATCTTCTGATCTTATAACTATGTAGAATTATAAGACTCAGAGCTGAATGAGATCTAAGAGGTCATCTAGTTCAAATGTGTGATTTTGCACAGGAGGAAACCGAATCCTGGGGAATTAAAGTGACTTTCCTGAGATCCCACAGCATATAGCAAGATCAACAGTCAAGCATGGGTCTTCTAAGTCCAATCCCATGTTGTCCTACTATATACCACTGTGTACAGAACTAGAAACCATGAGGAGAAATGCACAGAGGCATCATTCAGGTCCATATAGAGGAAAATGTTCAAACAATTAAAGTAGTTTTGGAGCGAAGCGTTCACTGAGTTATAGGACCATAGGGTCATAGATGGAGAACTAGGAGACCTACAAGATAGGTGACTTCTCTTGTTTTAAAAATGAACTATGACACAGAGATGTTAGGTTACTTGTCCAGGGTCACACATGTAGTGACAGTCACAGGCGAGATTGAATTCAAAGCTCCTAGCTGAAGTACTTACTAGTATTTTTGTCTGTTTCTTTGGCTTTGTCTGTTTGTTGTTGCTTTTGCTGTCAGAATCAGGGTACCCTTTCAAGGAAAACATAGATGCTCACTTGTCAGTGCTGGTAGGGAGGAGGATTTTTCTATGGAATGAATTAACTAGATGTTCAATGAGATCCTTTCCAACTTTGAGGTTCTGCATTTCTATAATTCGAGTCCCACTTCAGGTGTCAGTGATCATTTGTCGCAAGAAATATTGGAGGTAGATAGATGGTGCAGGAAGTAGTGTGTTGTATTTATATTAGATGATCTCTGAGGTCCCATCTGTTTCTCTGCGTAGCATTCTATTTCATCCTTGCGGAAAGGAAGAAAATTTGCTTCCCAACCCTTAAATCAATGTATAGAATGACAGATCATCAGGGGTTAATATGTTAACGAAGTGTTAGCAACCTGTATCCATTTTTGAAGTATAAACACATCTCTGGGTGAGGCAGCTAGGTGACCCAATGAATAGGACACTTAATCTGGAGTCAGGAAGACCTGAGTTCAAATCCTACCTCAGATGCTTACTAACTGTATGATCCTGAGAAAATCACTTAGCTTTTCTCAGCCTCAGTTTACTCATCTATAAAATGTTGACAATAATAGTACCTATATCATTGGGTTGTTGTGAAAATCAAAGGAAATACAATGTAAAGTGCTTTTAAAACACTATAATGCTAGCTACTGTGGAAAGGGGTCCTTTTGGTTGTAACTCTCTAAACACTGCCAACCAACTAGTTTACATAAATGATTCAACTGAAGAGCATACAGAGGGAAAAGAAAGGTTTTTCTTTATTTTAGTCAATGAGTTGGCCCAACTGCCAGTAATTAATGGGTATAGAACTCAGAGTCACTAGGATCATAAAATTAGAACAGAAGGGGACTTTATGACCTCTAGTCTAATTTCTTTATTTTCCATAAGAAAGAAAGGTAAAAAGCAGTGAAGGAATTTACCCTAGATATTTAATATTAGAGGTGGGATTTCAATCCCTTCCTCTGTCCTGTATGTTCCATGTTTTCTATACTGTTTCAGACTGCTCTTCTAGTTCATTGTCTTCATTGAGAGGTATGGGAGGAAAGCCAGAAACAGACAGATACAGAGATAGACAGTGACACAAAGAGAGAAACAGAGAAATAGAGACAGGGAGACACAGAGACATAAAGAGTGAGACATGGAAACACATAGAAAGAGGGGAGAGAGAGAGAGAGAGAGAGAGAGAGAGAGAGAGAGAGAGAGAGAGAGAGAAGAGAGAGAGAGAGAGGAGAGAGAGAGAGAGAGAGAGGAGAGAGAGAGAGAGGAGAAGAGAGGAGAGAGAGAGAGAGAGAGAGAGAGAGAAGAGAGAAGAGAAGAGAAATACAAAAGAAAGTACATTTGTGAAGGGGAGCAAATAGCAGTGTAGAGTCATGCATCAGCAATTCTCTATATGGAAATCATTACTGCTTTTCAAGTATCAATCAGTTGGGAGACATGAAAGGCTCAAAATCAAAAGCTTCCATTTTGTTCCCCCTCCAAGCCAGGAAGAGTTCAAATTGATTTTCATCATCCTCAAATCTCTACACTTCCTGGCACTCTCAATGGAAGTTGTAAAGTATTCAGAGAAAGACTTCTCTGAGAATTCCATTAAACTTGGCAGACTCCAGAGGGTGGGTGAGATGAACATTGGAATGTTTGGGCTCTTTCCCAGTTGGAATATTTTGTCATCCTTTTATTGCTTCTTGTTTCCTCCTTCCAAAATGGCCTCCTGCCATGGACCCTAGTGTGCCACAAACAGACTGCAATCAGTTTCCAGGCACATTGCTGCTTTGGCATGGGGACCACCATTCATGATGTAGGGCATTCATCTCACATTGATGATACTATATCAAAGGTCTTGCTACATTTTTATTTCAAGTAAAAGTATGTAAAAAACCCGTAGCAGCTTTGCTCTATTTTGTGTAAATTGAATGCTCTGGCAATTCTCAATCTCTCCTAAGGAATAAACTTGAGCAAATCCATTCCCTATGGCTCTTTAAGGGATTGACTTAGCCCTAGGGACAAGAGGCCTTCCAAATATCAAGGTTAGTGTTCTCTTTGCTCTGAGGCAGGAATGTTTTACAAAAAAAAGAAAAAAAAGGAAAAAAGCTCAAACGTGGGATTCTATGTATTCTTGTGAAAATGCCACTAAGGAACCACTTTTCCAAGTTGGTTGGCTACTTTCTACCACCTCTAATCATGCTTACTATTTTTTTTTTTTGTCATTGCCACCAACTCTATGCATTGAATAGTCCTGAGCCAGGCATTCCCACCTGTGACAAGTAGGAAAAACCACAGATTTGGGAGTTGTTTTATTCCATAAAAGATTAATTTAAGAATAAATAGAATTACAAACGGTGGCAGATTTGTGAAGAAGAAACTTTTAATCATTAAAGCTATACAAAATGTAGAATTGACACTGCTAAATGTAGTGGATTGCCCATCACGAAGGTTTATGGGGAAGGAGATTCATTTTGTATTATTTTTTTCTTGGATGAAAACTTATCATATATGTTATAAGCTAAATTAATTCATTATACTAGACGGCATCACAAGGACCTTTTTTTATTTTGAGATTCTATGAGCCCAAGATTAATATTCTTTTTGTATATCAAAAACCTTTCTGCTAAAGAAAAAACAAAAACCATCAATTTTGAATGGTCCCTTCTGGCCTAGGAGGAAATGTTCTGAGCTTCTATATTATTATTCAAAACTCAACAAAATCTGAACTCAATCTACTATCCCAGCTTTTGTGACCATTGCATGCTTGTATTGAACCAGATTTTTGACTTCCTGAGCACAGGGACAGGTGTTTTATTTCTTTTCTATTCAAGTGCTGGGGATAGAGAAGCAAAAATAAATATTTATTCATTGATTATAAAAGTTTTGTTTAAGACTGCTTTCTAACAAGGCATTTGTAATCTGAATCCCATATTCCAAAAGTTGATTGTGTACCACCTTGTATTATTCTGTTTCTGTTTGCCATGTATTAATTGGCTGCTCAATAGAATGTAAGGCTACCCAAGTGGGTGATTCTATCTTCTAATACTTTTGCAAACCCTGAAATTGCTAGCAACATTAGCACTCAACTATTAATATCCCTTTCCAATTAATCATATCTGCACATCCACCTATGAGTTTTGCTGTTGTCTCCCATGTACTCATTTTCACCGCATATGATCATTAACTTCCTTAAGAAGAGATTCCTTTGTCTCATCCTGCCTGAAGTCTTTCCTAATTTCTCCAGCTGGTAAGACTCTTCCTCTCTTATTTATGATTATTGAAGTTATTGTCTGTATATATTATTTACTTACCTATATATAAATTGAATCTCCCTGGGAGAATGCAAGTTTCTTAAGGTCAGGGACAGTGCCATTTTTCTGTTTGTATACCTAGTACCCAGGGCTGTGTCTGTCATCTGGGTGCTCAGTAAATGATTTTGATATCAAAATCTCCCATGTATTTATCTCTATACAAATTATTCTGAAATCCAAATTTCCAGCCTTAACATTTCCTGAGTTTTACTGGCTTATGAACATCTCTACTTAGATGTCCCATAGATGTCATATACTTAAATTTTCTAAACTAAACTCATTATTTTTACCCCTTTCTCTACCTCCACTAATTTCCTATTGAGGGCTCCATCATCCTATTAGGCAGTGATCTGTGTTTTCAGCCTAGGAATCATTTTTGACTCTTCACTCTAATTCACCCACCATCTCGTCAGTTGCCAAGATTTGTTTATTCTCTGTCCTCAACATATCTTGCATTCACTCCCTTCATTTCACTCATACCACAGCTATCCTGCATCAGGCCCTCTATCACCTCTTTCCTAGAATATTGTGAAAGTCTACTAATTTGTCATAGGACATAGATTTAAGATTAAAAGAGTCTTTGTAGGCTACCTAATACAACCCTTCATTATGGATAAAGAACCAGAGAGGTTAAAGGGAGCTAATTCAAAACAGTAGAAAATTTCTCCTAGTCTTATTCTATCTAAACTCCCATGACACCTCATTCACACTATAGAGTTAAGGATTCCGAAATATTCCTTGGGCACCATGGAATGTGTATGCCTCAAGTTGGTGTTTTCTTCCAATCCTACTCCCAAATAATCCCCTCTAGAAAGGATTAGGTCAGGAGAAAATCAAAATGGTCTGGCTATTCAATAATGCTGATTAATACTAAGAGTTTTATTTAAAAATAAACATACACATACTGAAACTTTGCAGATTCCCACTTGGATTTCTCCATCAAGATACAGTCTGGTGCATTTTTCTAGATCTGTTCATTAAGAGGAACTTACTGAATTGCTCTCCACCACTGTGTCATCTTCGTTTCAGCTTTTTTCTTTATGATGTGTATGTATGTAGATAGATAGATAGATATAGATATGTAGATATAGATATATAGATATATCTATATAGATATATCTGTGTGTATACACACATATATACATATCTACATACACATACATAATATATACATACATATATGTGTATATGTATATATGTGTGTATATATACATGTATATACACACATATATTTATGATATATACATGTATACATGTACATATAAATGTGAACATATATACACAAATATAAATACACACACACACATATATATATATAATCAGCAGGAGGCACAGGGTAAGTTGAATATGAAGAGATGATATCTATAAAATAAAATTAAGTGATGAGAGAGAAATGTACAGGGAGGAGAATTGGAGAGGTAGTATGGAGTAAATTATCTCACATAAAAGAGACAAGAAAAATGCTTTTCAGTGGAGGGAAAGAGGGAGGAGATAAGAGGGAATGAGTGAACCTTACTCTCATTGGACTTGACTTAAAGAGGGAATAATATGCACACTCTTTTGGGTATGGAACTCTATCATACCCTACAGGAAAGTAGGGGGAAGTGGAAAAGAAAGATGTGGATGATAGAAAAGAGGGTAGATTGAGGGAGGGGTAATCAGAAGCAAACACTTTTGAAGAGAAACAGGGTCAAAGGAGAGAATAGAATAAATGGGGGGCAGGATAGAATGGAGGGAAATATAGTCAGTCTTTCACAACATGACTATTATGGAAGTGTTTTTCATGACAACGTATGTAAAAGCTACAGCAAATTGCTTGTCTTCTCAACGAGGGTGGGTGGGCAGGGAGGAAGGGAAAGAATGTGGAACTCAGAATTTTAAAGAAGAGTGTTAGAAATTTTTTTTTTTTACATGGAACTGGGAAATAAGATATACAGGCAATGCCCTACAGGAAAATAAAAGGGAAGGGGATAAGGATAGAAGGGAGGGCACATTGGAGGAAGGGGTAATCAGAATGCATACTATCTTGGGTTGGGGAAGGGGAAAGATGGGAAGAATATTTGGAACTCAAATGTGGAAGTGAATGCTGAAAACTAAAATTTAATTAATAAATAAAAGGGAAAAAAAAAAGAATACCACCTCCAGGGACTGGGTGTGGGAGTTGGGGGGAGGGTCCTATCATTACTCTACAAGATTTAAAGGAAATGTGGGTGAGAAGTCATTTCTTTGATAAATCCTGCTCCCCCTAATATTCCTCTTCTTACTTTAAGGAAACACACACACACACACACACACACACACATCCCTTGCTCATTTTGTTGTCCATAACATTCTACCAACTCTCTATTTTTATTAATTTGGAGGAACTTAGGGAGATATGAAAGAGATTCGAGTGTTCCCAAATGACTTTTGGTCAGTTACCCTATGCTTCAATTTCCTCACCTGAAATAAAGGAATTAAACTTAGTTAACTCTTAGATCCCTGACAACTCTATAGCCCTAGTTTTGTGATTACACATAATTTATAGGCAGAAGTAATGAAATTATTATCACAGGAAAAATCCAAAGATTTGAATCTGTTTCAGGGAAAGACAGAGAGAGAGAGAGAGAGACAGACAGACAGACAGACAGACAGAGGAGACACAGACATACGGAGAGGAGAAAGAGAGAGAATCTAGTCCAACCCCAAATGACAAAACTCAAGTACAATAGGGGTTAAGTAACTTGTCCAAGGTCATAAATGGAACCAGCAAGGATTTGAACCTTGTTTGGCTCCAAATTTAGGACTTTTTTCATTGCGCTATGCTGTCTTGAAGTAGAGTCTGACATGGTATGGAAGTGACAGCAAAGGATAAGCAGTACAGTAACAGTATCCCCAGGATTTGTAAGACATAGAAAGTGGGAAAATCCATTGTCTGTCTTGGAGAGAGAATTGGAGACCTTAGTAGACTGGCCGGTTTCAGTAAATGTGACAAGGTATAAGGAATATTAGAGAAAGAAATAAAGAATGAAGGAGAATTTGTTCATAATGGGGTAGGGATTCTAAAGGTCAAAACTGAAGGGGTGGATGCCCCCAAAATATATGTGTATAGATAAGTGTATGCACAAATATATTTACTCATGCACACCATATACGTATGTACTCACATTTTATATACACATATGACATATCCACATATATGTCCAAATATACACTTGTGTATTATGGTTGTGTGTGAATACCTGTACCCAAATAATGTATTATCATTCTATCTACATAAATATATGGATGGATAGGAATGTATAAACACACACATACATTCACATACACTGTATGTGTGTATATACACATATGATTTTGAAGTTGCCAGCCCCTTTCATATACACATACACATGCATATATACATACATACATATAAATATGTACACATACATATGCATATGCATATACACATACACACATGTGTACATACATATATGTATGTATATATACATACATATATATATATATATATACATATTTCTTTTTATGGATAGGTGTTAAACCTATGATCTTTTCAGTATAGAGAGTTTCCTGGAGGAAACAGTCTCTACCAAGACAGGAAAGTAACTTCTTATACCTTATAGTCTTTGAGTACTGCCTATAACACTGGGAGATTGGGTAGTTTACTTATATACCTAGTAAAAATTTTTGATATTGAAAATGGAAACAGTAACAGATGAGCTGAGAAACATAACATGAACCCATTTGGATTTGCTGAACTCACCAGCAAGGCAGTTTCACTAGATGAGGCAAGGATACCATGAATGAAAAGTATACAAGGTTTATACAGGTTCCAGGGAATGAGAAACAGTGTAGGGGATAGGCCAAAAGTTGATTGGTCAAGGTCTCTGTCGTTGAAGCTTGAGGCTGATCTGGTGAAAAAATTATTTTACCCTGAAAGTAGGCACATTCTATTTTGGATTACATGCATTGTAAGCACTTACATGGGAGTGCAGACATATGTTTGAATAAAATAGTGATTTTCAAAATGGAGTAGCTCTGGATCTGCAATTCTAGTATCAAAATAGAAACTTGATCTTCCTGGACAGCTTTCTACCTATATATCGAGCTGCTTAAAATGTGTGTGTGTGTATGTGTGTATGTGTGTGTGTGTGTGTGTGTGTGTGTGTGTATGTGTGTGTCTGTGTCTATGGGTGCGATGTAGGTTTCAAGATATATTCCACTGACCGGTGGGTCTGGATACTTGGAATTTTCATCTCACCCTTTCCCTGTTTCTCCACTAAACTTGCCTGAGGTAAATACAGTAGCTGGTAGTGAAAGTTCTTTGTATTCTGAGGATTACTTTTTCAGTTCTTATTCTCCATTAACATTTATCTACTTCTTCCCAGAGGCCATATATTTCTATCCTTTTGGGGTCTGAGGATAGGAAAGGAAGAGACAGAAAAAAAATACTTGACACTCTTTAGGTGCCACCAACAGACTTTCACTTTTCACAGCTGCCTCTGCTAGTGTTCCCATTAAGTTTTGATTCTCCTCAATGAAAGCATTCATTTTGAGCTCATTAGCAGAGCGGAGATGATTGACAAGCCTTGAGCTCAATGAATATTCATTTGTTTCTAGGGTTAGGTTCACTGTTTCTCCCACCACCTCAAATGGACTCTGCCTACTCATCTTTCCAATGCTCACATCCAGGGAAGTGATCTTTTCTAGAATATAGGTTTCCCCTACTAAAACATAAATAATATTCAGTCTTCATCAATTGTGAGGAAAGAGTCATTTAGGGGCAATTGCTCACAAAGCATGTTTTTTAAAAAAAACTTTTCTGATTTATTTAATTTAGAAACCCATTTTACTTGAGTTCCATCCATTAATGATATTTTTCTTTCTGTATGGTACAGAAAATTATGAACTCGGGCTTACAAGAATATCAGAAATGTTAAAGGCAGATCTATTGTCCATGCCATAGCATAGAAGGATTGGTAGAGGAAACTGGGGATGCTTAATCTGAAGGAGAGATAATTTGGGAGAGACAAAAAAGCTGTCTCCTAATACTCTGAGGATTGTCATTTAGAAGAAATTTTGGATTTGTTCTGCTTGGTCCTGAAAGGTGAAAATAGGAGTAATGATTGGAAGTTGGAAAGAGAAAGATTTGGTAAGAAGATAAGGAAAATGTTTCCTAAGGGTTAGAGCTGCCCCAAAGTTGATTGGGCTTCCTTATTAAGTAGTGAGTTCTCCTTTAAAGAGAAATTGGATGTCTCCTTTTAGGGGATATCTTATAGGAGAATCTCCTTCATGCTGAGCAGGTTCTACCAAAACTATATTATAAATCAAAAGTGTACTAGGTTTTTCCCCTACCAAAGTCACAACCCCAAATTGCCAGATTATTTGACCAGCTATTATATCTTTTAGCCTGCTTGTTCTTTTTGTTACTGTGATTTTACAAGACTTATTCACAGGGAATAATCTTCTTTCAATTAGCTCCAAACAGACTACAGAAGAAGAGACCTACCAATAGCAGGGATCTCAGCAGAGATCAAAACATTTGTTACTTGTCCATTCTCAGGTGAACTTGAATCCTCAACTTGAAGGTGAAATCCATCTTAGGAATCCACTGAGCCTTCCAGTCCCTTGGAACTTCTTACAATGTCTATAAAAATTTCTGCTCTTAACCTTTCTTGTGTTATAAAAAGCACAGCCACGTTCCTCATAACTATTTGATGTCTTATATAAAACCCTTTATAAAATAAAAAATCTCCCCAGATAGCCTCAAAAGAAAAGTTGCCCTGAGTTGTCTTTAAATGGCATGCTCATTTAATATTGACATGAATACAGAGTTGATGCTCTTTGAATTCCAGACTGCCCATACTAACGATGGAGGGGCACTGTTAAAACCTGCCAGTTGTTAAAAAATCCCTTCTACTCCATGGGGAGAAAGTGTCAAGAGTAAAAGCCAGAGAGGGAGAATTTTGGCTGGCATCCAAAAACAGTTGTAGAAAAGAAGGTTCTTTCTCCGACAGCATTCTGACATGCTTTCTTCAGTTTTGCCATGAAGTTGAAATCTTTCCTCAGGAGAGATGAGTGTATATATAAAGACAGCACGAACATGGTAGGCCCAGGAATTTCAAACATAGCCAAGTCTGACATACAGAAAAGGAAAGGAAGGGAGGGAGGAAAGGAAGAGAGGAAATCAAAGAATGTGTGTGTGTGTGTGTGTGTGTGTGTGTGTTTCTCCAAACCTCCAGAAAATGCTGTCAAAAGAAATAGTCAATTTCAACAGGTTCATATTTGAAGTATTTCAACTGTCCAACTGATTATCGTTGATTCAAATATATTTTGGATCCAAACATAACGTACTTTGAAATAATCACATTCTTCTTTCTTTCTCAATAGTTGAGTCTATCATACAAATATGCATACATGTGTATATATACAGGTATAATACATGTGTGTATAATCTGTGTGTTTGAGCATATATGTATGTATGTATGCATGTATGTATGTATGTGTTTGGAAAAGACCTCAGAAAATTTAGTCCGAACCATGCTTGAAAAAAGACTGACTCTCTTCTGCATTGATTTGTCACTGATCTTGAAAATATTTACCACAAATTGAAAGCTTCATTAGACCAGAGTAACAGCCTTATACTTACTTTACATCTTTGTCCTTGATAAATAATTGTTGGATAAATTGGTTTAATATTTTTTAATGTAATAGTCATTCTCTGTTATAAGGGTTAGTTCTCTGTTATAAGGTTTAGTTCTCTGTGAGGAGAGAAGTAGGAGGATAAAATAAGGTGGAGAAAAGAATTTATACGGCATAAAGGCAAAATATATCAATAAAATATATTTTAAAAGAAAAATGCAACTCTTCCTAGGAAGGATGCAATATAAAATTATCAGCAATCATTAACATCGATTTACAAATTTTTTTTCCAATTGCATATGTAACTGAGAATAGGTTTTGATTGTAGAGAAGTTGAAAAGCTGAGCCCAGACAAAATCACCTCATTTATTGGAGGGACCAGGGCAGCTGAAGTCCTTTTGTGTTATGGAGATTAAGGGTATGGTATCCATTAGTCATACCAATTTAACAGAAACATTATTATATATACATATGTATGTGTATTATTCTTACACATGGACACAGAGGTTAGAATTTTTTAAATATCCCTATTGTGTATACATGTATGGTTTTGTGTGTGTATAGAGACATAAATAACTATTGTGTATATGTGTATTTTTTAATTAAGTATATGATTTCATTGGTTGAGGAATTCTTTGTGAGAAATTTCTGTCCGCTAATGCTAATCAGCAGCTCCTCTGCAACTGTGAGTCCTCAAAAATTCCCTAGAGAATTCAAGGAGTCATTGTGTGTCACAGGCAGGATGTATATCCGGTTCTTCCTGTCTCTAAGGCCATCTGTATAGCCCCTAGACTGTTCTTTACAACCAGAAACTACCACCATTACTGATATAATTGGGCCCATTAACTAGACCTTTTTGTGCCTAGACCAAATCAGCTTTATAAATCATAAGATTCTGGGACATCACCTTTGAGGAAAGACCTTTCCTCAACACTTCCCCCAACACACACACACACACACACACACACACACACACACACACACACACACACGTTCACTAGTACCCATGGCAGAGAGACATACTAAACAGGGGCCTTGTGAAAATATTTCAGGGTAGGAGGGACTTTCTGCATAGGAATCCAGTGTCATATAACAATCATTTTAAGTCCAGTAGATTACTTGATGGTTTTTTCCATATGAATATTTTTTCTTTCTGTTGGGGACTGTAGAAATCTGCACAAACTTAAGGAACTTGTGCTATATACAATCATATATACAGATATTGTCTATATAATTGTGTTTGTGTGTGTGTGAGAAAAACAAAGTAGAGGGGTTCACCAAACAGGACTAGTCTATGGCAAAATTGAGAAGTGATATGAATTCTACCAGTTAAGTGTTGAGGCCTATGAGCCCAAGGCACTTGGGAATTCCTGAGTGCAAATCTAGCTATAGACATCTACTGTTTGTGTGACCCTGGGTGTCCCTTCAGTTCTGTTTGACTCAGTTTCATCATTTGCAAAATAGAACCTTCCTCCAGGGTTCTTTTCAGAATTAAATAAGATACATATAAATCACTTTACAAACCCTAAGCAGGGGGTGTCTCCAGACATCCTGATCTGTATTTTGCAATTGGACCCAGAAGGCTCTGGAGCAGAAAGTGAGGCTGTAAACTTTGCACAACCCTCCCTCACTTATATCCAATTTATTTGCAAATCATGGCATCATTTTCCTGATATCATGGCCCTCTTTGAGAATGAAAGAAACAGCAACATGTGAACAAACTCTAAAGCATTTTATAAATGCTAGCTATTGCAGACTGAATTCTTTAACTTAAAACTTCTTACTTAGATTTATACTAATTAACTTTTTCTTCCTAACTTAACTCACGTCCCTGAATATTTTTGCTTTCACATCCCTGGGCCTCATCTTCCTCAGCTAATCACATAACTGGTATTGGTTCAGAAAACCTAAAGGAACACAAAGCCCTTCCCTCAAAACAGCCCTGTGAGCCATAAGTAGTAAAAGTGATCTTATCCTCATTTTACAAATTTAGATTCTCTAAATCTTAGAGAATGCAAGTGATGTTTAAAAGATCACAAAGTTATTAAGTGTCAGAGCTAAGGACCCTGACTTAATAAAGACTTGTTCACCAGAGAGGAAATGAAATCCCTTTCTATCTTCTGTATTCATAAATCTTATAATCATATATTATCCAAGGAAAAGTATCTTTATGAAACACTATGCTACAAATGTATTACATATATGTGTAAAATATATGTATATAAATAACATAAATATCCTTAAAAATAAACATATATAAAATATATGTATATAAATAACATAAATATCCTTAAATGAATATAAATGTATATAAATACATATAAATATCCTTAAATAAATATCCTTAAATATATATCCTTAAATATATATGTATATATATATACATATATGTGTATATGCATGTATGGTTAGAGGTAATAAATATAGAATTCTTTGCTACTGTAAAGAAGATATCCTAATATAAAATTTAATAGCTTAAAATTGCACTGACACTTTTGGGACATCACATATATTATCAGCCACTCCCTTAACCGACAGTTGAGTTGGGTTTTTGAGTGTGTCATTTGTTTTTCTATTTTTGTGTGTTTCAAAGACAAGATTGTTTTAGATGTAAGTGAAATACAAAGAAGAAAAAGGACACAATACAAAAAGTCTACAGTGAGGTAAATGAAAAGGTCTCAGGTACATGAGTACCCGAAAAATCAATAATGCATCCCCTAAAATGAAAAATGAAAAAGATCTTGCTTTTTGTAAGCAGTGAGGTACAAGACTACTGAGGCAGAATGTCATATCCGTGATCTGATGTGATCACCTTATAAACATATTCTTGCTTAATTATTGTTCTTTTCTATATGGAAAGCATTTAGACTGGTTAGGAATAGGTATTTCCAGGAATAATTGTGAAGTAAAACAAAAAATATTTTAAAAACTTTGTTAACATATTATTAGAGAATCTCATTCAAATAGTAAGGAATCCTTTACTTAGCTTTCTCTAAAAGATATAAACATGAAGAATGAATAGTTTTATATATATATATATATATATATATAAACATGTATACATAGGTATGTTATACATATATATGTTTACATTATTTGGAGGAGGGGTAAGTAGAGGATTTCTCACAAATGTAAGGGAGCATATGTGTATACACACATGCATATGTGGAAGATTTTGAAGAGATTTTGTTTTTGGTATAACATAAAATGCCAAGATTTGAGAATGAGATTTAATTTAAAGCTATTTCATTTTCTATGAAATGTGATACTTGTTATGTAAAAATATTCCCACTAATCATCATGTATTATTCTCTCGGATAGGATTTCAAAAACATTAAGATAGTTAAAGGTGTTTGCTTATTTATTTATTCATTTAAAAGTAAAATGTCCTTCCTCTCCTGTATCTGTCTGACTCCCATTTCCATCACTTGGTTACTTGGGTCCTCTTTTCTTATCAGTTTTACTTTGCATCCAGACTGGGGTACTGTGGAGTAACTCATTTCCTTCTAGACCAGCAGTCCTATATCTCATAGGAGCAGAAATGAAACTTATGGGTTCATTATCAGGAGAAGAAGAGAGAAGCTAATACAGCCCTGGAGAAAGTGTCTATGCAGAGCAATTGGTGTGCTCAAAGTGCAAATCAGAGATTTGTGGAAATGATCACACTTCCATAATCCTACTACTCTTCACCCATGCAAATACCTCACATTAACTGAAACCTTATAGTACTTCCAGGATCGAGGTAACTATTATTAACATGGGTTTATAGATGGAGAAATGGGTCCAAAGCAGAAAGATAAATTGAGAGTAAATTGCCAACTATCACGGTGGTCAATTTTGTTAGGGTTGAGATTCAAGTCCAGGAGTTTCATCTTCCAGTTGTCTGCTTTAACACTGAGACCTGAAATCCTGCTTAAATTAGCATAATCATTATGAGAGACTGTCATTTTATTTCTTGGAGTTGTGCTCCTGGAAGCCACTGAAGTCTCCTGAATATACATACAGTTGAGTTGGTCTAACATTTACACTGCCAAATGTCTGCATAATTCTCTCTTTCTTTCCTAGCTGTCAGCAGCTGCCCTGCCTGACAGAATGTACCCACTTGGTCAGGAAAAATATATATTTGAAAAAATACACTATTACGTCTCAGCACTGGGCCAGGAAAGAACCATGCAATTGTCAACTAGTGAAATTCATCATATTACTCAAAGGAAATGTCAGACAAGATAAGATAAAACATAATGCATTACTTTTAAGCACTCCCTCCCATACAAATATGTTCTCAACTTGCTCAATGTGATGTGATTGGAGCAAATTGTCCAAGAGAGATTTCAAAAGTGGAGACTTCCAAATCCTGGGCTTGTTTTAAAAGGATCTTGTCAAATACATGGAGTTTGAAGTTGAATCTCATTAAAATGAAATGTGTCAATTATTTGATATTTAAGGCTAATTACAATTATCCCTTACTTTAACTCACTTTCACAGAATTAAAAAAAAAACAAAACATTACAGCACCAAAAAAAATCACCTTTTTATTTAAAGAATCTAGTCCCACAAAATAGGAGAATTTTATGACTGACAACACATATGATAGTGGCTACTGCCAAGGTGTGTTAAAATTAGATTATTTTAGCATTGAAAAGAACCTCAGAGATTATTTTATATATTAGTAAATTGAGAGGGTTAGTCTCAAAAGACCTGCCTAAGCTATTTATCTGCGATCCTAGTTCTATCCCCATTTTGGGGGGAATGATCTCTTTATATCAATATATCATTTAATTTATGTAAATAAACTCCCTATGACAGCCAGCATTAAATATGTAATTCTTTGTTTGTCATTCAAAGCCCTTCATAACCTGCTCTACCTCTTGCCTTTCCAACCTTCTTAACACATCTTCTCAGGTCCCCTCACTTGTATTCAATGATCCACTGGCACTGGACTCCTTGCTATTCATCAAGCAGGATAATCCAAGATGATTTATGTCTTATACTCATCATTTTCAATAGCTTTACCCCGTTCCTGGAATATTGTACCTTCTCATCTCTACCTCCTGGTTTCCTTTAAGTCCCAGCTAAAACCCTATCCTTTATGGGAAGCCTTTCCCAACTCCCCTTAATGCTAGTGCCTTTTCTCTGTTGATTATTTCCAACTTATCATACTTAGCATAGTGTCTGACTCATAGAAGGTACATAGTAGATGTTTATTGACTTACTCAATACCATCATTTGAGGTCCATACCCTGTTTGGAGATATTTACAACAAGACCTGAGTTACCCATTTTTCTGTCTTCTGGATATCTGGAATTTTTGTTCTTCTTGTCACTCTTTGGCTACTACATCAACTCTTTGGTAAATTATCTCCTTACCTAGAGAGTCACATTTAGGTAGAGGACATTTCTTCATTATTTAAATTCTCACAGGTTAGAAAATGTCCCTCGTATTAGACAATGTTAATGGGAATGATGATTAGTGAATGACCTATGGCTTCCATAGATTTGCTGAACCTCACTGACCTGAGATTTTATTATTTGTAATATGGGAAAACAATTTAAGTTTTCTTCTATACATATTATACCTGGATTGCATTAAAAAACTTAATCAAATTCTCTCACGCTTTCTTTGTCATCAAGATGGAAAGAGTCAGGGAAAATAAAATTAGAATGAAACAGATCTTGAATTAGTTTATTACCAATAATAACTATTATTAGTTATTATTAATAACTCATTATTAACTCAACCCAACAGGTGCTGATTAATGAAACAATGCCACCAAATCACAAAATCGTAGGTTTCAAAGAGGTAAGAAAGACCGTGGAGTCCAACCTATACCTGAAGATTGCCTTCCACTACATAAGTCTTCTCTGTTAGAATAGCTCTAGAGGATCTGTCCTTTGTCCTAATTGTATATTTCTCAATGATTTGAATAAAACTATAGATGGCATAATTATTAAATTTATGATGAAAAAATCTGAAAGTGTTAAATAATACACTATATTAATGAATTCAAATCCAAAAAAAAATCTTAATAGAAAGAATAATAGATCCAAATTGAATAAGATAGGGAATTTAAGAGACAAATGTAAAGTGATACATGGATTTAACAAATTTATTGAACAAATATGTGATTTTACTAGATGGTAGTTCATGAGAAAAAAGAGTTAAGAGATTTGGTTGTATTGCCCAGGGAATATTCACAGCACTGACAGTGAATATGAATACTCTGGTATAGTTCTGAATCATAAAGTGTAACATACTCTCCATACAGAATGCAGAAATAAAACATTTATTCAGACATCAGAAAGCCAAATCCCTCACAGTAACTAAGAACTCAATACACATTAGCATGCCAGGGGACAAAGACATTCCTAATCCTCCTATCCCCCTCTACCCTACCCCACGCCCTGGCCTTCCCACAAGCAAACCTTAACGTGACTAGCTGTGCCTGCCCCGCCTGTGTCCTCTCTCCTTTGCTCTAATCATTCTCACTAACTTCTTCCCAATTCTGCTCCATCCTTCCTGATATATACCTGTTCTACAAGCTCCTCTCTTAGACTTCCTTGTGATTTAAGCACGTCACATGAGTTTATTAATGGATGGGAAAGGTCTTCCCACTTAAATTGCCATTACATTGATATACTAAAAATTTAATTTAAGTCATCTGTAAGGAAGCCAAGAAAGCTAAAGTGATTTTATATTGCATTAAAGAGATATACAAAGTTTTAAATAAAAGTGGCAATATTTCTAATATACATGTTAGAATTTATCAGGATTATTAGATTCTAGTTTGGACATCACATTTTATGAAATATGTTGAGAATAGTGCATAATCACTAAATGTCATAGAGAGTAGATGGATTGGGGAGGAAATATGATCTTTGTTCAAATATTTGAAACTTATTTGGGGGGATACAAAGCCTGAGTATCATTTATACACTAACTCTTGGTACCAAAATAGCCCTTATGAATGAATATTGGCATCTGCTCTGCAAATAGCAGTAGAGCGTTGCCTAGGACACTGAGGGATTAAATTATTTGCACAGGGTCAAATATATACCATGTGTGAGAGGAAAAATTTGTACACAGATCTTCTTGACTTTGAGGATACTTTTCATTCCAATTCACCACATAGCCTTTCTTTGAAGGGTTACCATTTAGAAAGCAAAGGCATGAAACATATTATGTGGGGCTCCCACAGACAGAAGTAAGATCAGTGAATAGCCAATCTCTCTTAATATAACAAGACCTTTATAATGCTAACACAAAGCAATCCAATACAGATTGAGTTAAATAAGGAAATAATGTGAATAGCAGCAAATGCTACTAGGGATATTGTAGAAGGAATTCCTGATTTGTCTTGAGTTAGACTAAATTATCTCTATGGTGCTTCCAAACTCCATGCTTTTAAGGTTCTATGATATAGTTCTTAACTCTTTCAAAAGAAGCCAAAAACCTATTTCCTTTTGCAGTTTCCATAATACTTAGCAAAGAAACTAACACAAAAGTCATTTAAGAATCTCATATTAATTCCTCAAATGAATGAATGAAACTTCCTCCCGTGTTAGTTTAAAGGATTAAATGTTAAGAAGTCACAGAATCTCAGAGTTAGGAAACCTTCCCCCCAAAAAAAGATTTAAAGAATTATTTTAATGTTCATACTTTATGGAGGTATTCCAGCTATTGTGCTAGGCACTCAGGGAGGAGAAAAGTTTTCAGGAGACATGATCATTTGATAGATTTTATAGTTGTCTAGAGACATTTCACACATAGAGATAACTATACTGTAAAACATTACATGATAAGCAAATTATAATATTGAAAAGTAAAATTAAATTAGTAAATGATAAAATAGTAAATAAAAAATAAGTAAAATAAAATTAAAAAGTAAAAAAAAGTAAAAGTAAAATATAATATTGAAAAGTGGTGTAGAGGGAGGAGGAGCATAAAATTTTAGTCCCTGCCATCAAGATCCTTACAACCAAATAAAGGAGATCCTAATCTGTGGAATCGGGGGATTGGACAGAAAGGTCTCCTCTAGTTATTAAAGTTAATGATTCTAATTTATTTATTGAATCTAATGATTTCAATTTATTTATGAGATTTTATTAAGCATATGGCATATTCAAGGTGCATATGCATGTGCGAATGCATAGGTACTTGGGACACTACAGCAAAACAAACTGCCCACATTCTCAAAAAGTTTAGGGCAATACAACATTTATAGACCAGTAAGTGCAAGATAACTGGAGAAACTTAACACTGAAGGATTAGTGAAAGTTTATCAAAGGAGTTGGCCAAATGCTTTAGCATTGAAGAGAGTTTGAATTTTTTAACAAGATATGAGAGTGAGAAGGGATTGAAATCTAAGCATGAGAAAGAACCTAAACAAAGGCATAGCAGTGGAAGATGCAATATGGAGTTTGGAGGACAGCAAACATTTTGTACGATTTACATCCCATGCTTGTCTCAGTTCTACAGTGCCTCCATGCCCCTCATTTGTTTAATCATTATCCCAAAGTATATTACTAAGCTAAGAGAAAATGTATACACAAAACCATCTTGGCTGCACCTGTCTTCCACATCCTAACCACCTTCTCTTGTTGTGGTCTTTTCTATATAACACTTATCTTCTGTTTTATCAATGCTACTATTGTTATATGTTCCCTAAGTCATTAATTTTAAAACAATACAATAAATATTTACTAAGTGTCTCCTATGTGAAGAGAACACAAACTTAGATGGACAATTCCCTTATCTTTGCAAATCATATTATAAATGCCATATAAATGAGAGGGAAGATAATAAATATTATTCCTGGGGCCCAGTCTAGGCCACTCATGTAGTGACTATTCCATAAATAGGTGCCTGTAATGATATGAGTAATTTAGGTAGATATTTCATAAAGCCTTCTTCCCTTTTTTCCTTCAGAAGGAGCTATATTGTACTTGTTTGTAATCTTAGTTTAGTGTGTGAACCACATACTTTCAGGGAAGAGTATATAACCAGCTCTGGGTCCGTCATATCTAAATATTTAACATGATTTCGTTGGATGCCTTTGTATAGATTTTGCTGATGTGTGCTTTGGCTTCTGTCCGATCAGAACGTAGGATTTTCATCTGCAGTGCATATATTGGCTTCAGAGAGTCTGGGTAGCAAGAATAGTGGGGTTGCTGAGGCATTGAATGCAATCAGAATGTTATTTAGAAAAGCTGGCTTGGCGGCAGAGTCTCACACATTTTTTTATTGCACTGTATTTTTGTGACATATTATTTCTGCTTCACAAGGTCATCTGACCCTCAATAGGACATGTGGTCCATTGATAACACTGACTGGGATGATTGCTGTGCCATGAATCAAGATTGTAAACAGGGATGGATAAATTTCCAATGGTCTTGAGTTTGTCCCTGTGACACTGTCTCTGTCTCTCTCCATTTTTCAAAAATAACCTCTTCAATCCTGCATGGGGACACAGCACAGAGATAAAGTGAGTTACCCCAAAGATGTCCCCTGTGACTTATGGGGAAAGTGGGGAGGAATAAAAGTCAAAACAAAGGCACTTGTCCCTAGAAATGAAAAGAACCTGACTCCTGAGTCAGGTTTCCACCGTGAATCTCTTCAGCTAAATGCACTCTCTGCTCCAGTCTTAATCTCCTTTGCCTTTGATCAAACGTAGACATGTGTGTCAAGCTCTATAGAGTTCCTATTTGGACTCTGACCCTTACTACAGGGAATTTGCCAGGGAAAGCATGATAAGGAAATAGAAGGGATCACACAAATCACAGAATCTTAGTGATGGAAGAGACCTTAGACATAATCTAGTCCAAGGGCTCTTAATCTTTTCTTTGTCATGGACCCCTGGTGAAATCTATGCCTCCCCTGACCTGAACAATGTTTTTAAATACATGAAATAAAAATATATGTGAGTATAAAAGGAAACCAACATACTGAAATATAGTTACCAAAAACAGAGTTATTAGTTTACAGACCCCAGGATAAGAACCTTTAATCTAACATAAGAATCTAAAGATGTCATTATAGCAACAAATATAACAGCATTAATGCCTAATATTGGTACAGTTCTGTATGGGTGAAAAAGTATTTTACATATATTTTCTCACTTGAACCTCAACACAGCTACTTTTTGAGATAAAAAAAAGAAAAACTAAAGCTCATAGAATATGGGGAATTAGTCAAAGAGCAAAGAAGTGATAGAACTAAAACACTGTTCTAAGTCCTCCCTAGTACAGTGATTTTTTCCTTCTGCCATGTTTCTTCCCTCAAGCTATGTGATCCTACTTGATCCACAACTTAGTTCTTGATACAGTTCTGCCCCTCATCTCATAATTTCATTTTGAAAACTTTATTAATAGTATTTTGCCACAATCTGAGTAAGTGAATTATCCAGTTCTCCATTGGTTTTCCCCTAAGAGATCTTATCTACAGTCAAGGAGCCCGATGATACTATATGAACAGCCTAGGGAACTCCATCTATATGCTTTCCTCCACGGTCAAGTTCAGAGCCCCAAATACCTATTATAAGTGTGGCCTAGTATGGGGCAGTAACTTCAGGAAGTTAGAGTACTCTGTCCTCTTCAACAAACAACTCCTAAATGACTGCTAGGTCCTACACACTGTGCTAGGCCATCTGCCCTCAAAGAGCTTATACTTTAGTGGGCAAGGATTTTGTGGGGAACCCTTGCTTACTTCCAACCTTCACCGTGAACTTTGGGTAAGTCTCATAGACTTACACCCTTAGAGAAAATAGTGTTAGAAAAGTTGTAAAAATCAAATTCCCTAATTAAAATTCCTTAATTTTAGAGATGAGTAAACTGAGAAACATTTCTTGACAATCTTAGAATTATACTTTTTTTTTTTTTCCACAGACTAACTTTCTTAGGATCTGGAATTGCCAGTTAAGCTTTCTGTGCTTCCGTTTCCTCATCTGTTAAATGGGGATAATCATACCTGCCCCACTATAAGTCTGTAACATAATAACAGATGGGAAATCATCTAAGGCAAACATAAAGTTCCCTATGAATGCAATATACCATTGATACCACTGTTAGTTTGAAGTGGTTGTGTCCCCTACTAGCAAAATTTGCATAATAAATATCCTCATTCCACCTCATTGATCTAGGTCTAAGTTGGGAAAGGGGAACAATCACCCAAACACGGTGGACTTGAGCCAAATGTCAGTAAAGCAGTTGAAAAATAATATTTTTATATGACTCTAACCCAAGTTACCACTATACACACATACTTAAACAGTGGGGACATAACCAACAAGTAGTAGAACTCTGTGTGGATGCTTATTGGATTTCAGTCATTCCTTCACATGTTGCTGAATGGGGCAACAGATGTAGACAGTAGAGTTCTGTAGCCTGGATCACCCTCCTTAAAAATATACTCTCTTTCTCTCTGTCTCTCTCTGTCTCTGTCTTTCTGTCTCTCTCACCCACAAATGCACACACATACAAACACACACATACACACACATACACATCAATTTCCCAGAAAAAATAGCTCAAGTTTTGGATGTTATAGGTGAATTCTCTAGTCCACACTGGACTTACTTCCTTCTCTTATTTCTTGCAGGATCATGAAATAAAATATAATAGAAAAGAACATAACCTCATACTGTTGTTTTGAACACTCTATATTTTTTTATATCTGTATTTGTCATGTCTCCCCACTAAACTGCCTTAATGACAGGGACATAATTTACTTTTTTTCTTGGTACTCTTTTCCTATAACTCCTAGGGTGCTGTTTGATCTAGAACAGATGTTCAATAACCACTTGTTGATCAACTGATGATTAAATTTGATTGAGATAGAACCACATAGCTATGATTCAGAATATGGGTCCCTAACAAGAGTGAGAGCCATCTTATCCTTGGTTCTAAAGAATGTATATGAACAGCTCCCAGGAATGAAAGGGATATTCTTTTTCATTTTTCCACTTAGATTTCTCTTCTCCTGCTTAAATATTGAGGTGGGATAGAGAAGGGAGAATTCCAGAGCCACTGGCAGGAGCTACATATCAAATCATCGCTGTCTAATAATGTCACCTTCTATGACGAAGCTCCAGTTTGATATACATGGAAAGACTACATTCAATGGTTATGATATGGAGTTCCTAAATGAATCTGTGACACATGATACCTAGTAGGGTAGGTATATATCTGGCCTCACAAATCTTGGTGGGAGGGGGTATGGGCATTTAAGTGAACTGGGGATTAAGGAAATTTTAAATTAAAAGTCTTAACTTCTTTTTTTTCCCCACAATCCCAAAATATCAAATGTATTCAATATATTCACTTTGCATAATTTCACAGTTAATATTTAGAGAGAAGATATTGGTCATATTGGAATTTTCTCATGGAAGCCCTACTCCCTAGTGCAGAATACTAGAGTTCCATGGACAAGTTTTAGATGATCTGTTCGACCTCACTTTCTGACCCAAATTCCCTCCCTTATTTAGACTAAAGCAGCTGGAAATCCTGGCCTTCAGGACTGTCCTCTGACTCAGAGGTGGAAACTTGTTCCAACTCACAAGTGTCTCTTACCTAGACCCCAAACCTAAAATTTGAGGATTTCCAGGGATCATTTATATAGGGACAAACCAGATATTTGAATTCTCAATAGTTCTTATTATAATGTCTCCTACCCTACCCTCCTTGATTTAGACGAATTCAGGATATTGTAGTATTCTTATTTTCTTCATGAATACTCTAGTTGGGCTGTTGACTCAAATCTCTGATGGTTTTATAAGAGTAGCTACAGTTATGGTAGAAACTGTTTTAATGAATCCTATTTGCTCAAAAAATAGGGATACAATTTAGCACAGCTGATCCCTCTTTATCTGCTCCCCCCACATCCTCCTGAGGCTCTTTGATGAAGAAGATAGTTACTATTTTTTCACTATTACAGTCTGCCTTAGTGAAGGGAGAGCAAGAGAGATATCTGCTGATGTGTTGCTTGACTGGAATTGCTTGTGAAGAAACATAATCCTCCCTCCTATTTTAGTAGTAAAATATTGCTAAAGAGGAGGAAATTATGCAAGCAAATATGGTAAATTTTTCCTCCCTTGCTGTGACCTCCCTCCTCTATATGGGGGAGAAGAAACGGGCATGTCACCAAGTAGATAGAGTTGTCATGGACAATGCAAACAATGGACTAGTTCATATGGAAAACCTACAACAATTTCATAAATGTGGAATAATTGGACTCCCACCCACTTCCATTTAGAATTTTCTGCTAATTTAAACCAATTATTCTCAGTCTATTTCTGTTTATAGTTCAAACTCAAAATCCACCTCTGACTGAAGTTGCAGTGGGATTGCTGTGCAACTAACTTGTCCTTTTTCTTGAACCAGCTTTTCTACTCCTTACCCTTCAGTGCTATCAAAACAGTGCCTGGACCTGGGATCCACACCAGGTCACTTCCTAACAATAACTGAAGAAGAAAGGGCAAGGACTTAGCATGAGTTCCATAATGGAAGAGAAACCAAGTGGGATGAAGCATAAAAATCAGAGGAACAGCTCATTCTGCTATTCAACAGGCATGCAAATATGCACATAGGTACAAGCAGACACACCTCTATCTATAGATACCCTCCCAGAGGCACACAAATAGCCACACCTGCTTCACCAAAGTATTTCCTCAGTCTTTCAGCATTGTCTAAGGTCCCACAGAAAATGGAATCATTCCGGGAAGGACAAAGGGTTACTTAAGGACAGGCACACAGCCAAGAATCATGTATCTTTTTACCTGAGTGTAAAAAGCCAACTTTCAAAATTGCTCTGTTATAAAACTGTGTTCCTATTTTCTCATAGATGGGAATTTTTTTTTCTGCCTGAGATTTTCTGTAAATGGGTTATCCAGGCAGGTAAAAACCAGAAAAATAAACACGGCTTCTGTTTTCAAATTATGGAGACAACCATGGCTGTTAGTAATCCTTGAGCAGAACTGCCATGCTTCTGTTAGCTGTATTCCATATCCTTCTTTCTCCCTAGTAATCTTTAATGTATGGGATGCATTGCTTTTTTATCAGAACCTTCAAAACAGCATTTATAGGGAGCAGCAATCTGCTATATAAATTTGAGGTTTGATTCTCTTGGCAACAACTACAGAGAGAAAAGACATTCAAAAACAGTTGAGACCATATTGTTGAAAAAAAATATTGAATCCAACTCAAGTCCTCCACACCCCCACCCTTACCCCTCTCCCCTAGAGCTGGCATAGGTTATGGCTGCTGAGTCTGTCAACTGGAAAATTCTTCCTAAAGGGCAGAATTCAGCATTATGGATCACAGGCAACCAAAGGGGGAGGGGAGGAAGGAAATTGCCCTCCAAGCTGATAAAAACCCATCTGCCTCTTCTGACAAGGCACTGCCATTCTTCACAGTCTCCCATCCTGGAGACATTTAGAGGGTCATAATTTCCAGTTCCTTTTTCTTCTTTGCTCCCCCCTTCCTTTGTTGAGGGGGGTCTAAGAGGAGCTGGTTGCTGCAGCCTAAGCGAAGACAGCCTAAACTAATTCATCTTGTGACCTTTTAGTGCCTTCACAGTAAGGTGATTTAATAGCACTTAATCTGTCAAAAATCTGAAGCTTTATAATAACTGTATATTAAGCCAGTTTTTATGGAGCATTAGTTGAAGTCCTTCCAGTTTACAAAGAAGAGAGAGAGAGAGAGAGAGAGAGAGAGAGAGAGAGAGAGAGAGAGAGAGAGAGAGAGAGAGTTTTTCCTCATTAAAAATTGTATTTACTTCATAATGTATTCCTCTACAATGCCAAACCTGAAAAAATAGTCCAGTTAAGCTACATTATGTACTGCACTATCCCTGAAAGAATAACCTATTGGATTATGGGAGTTTAAACTGGAGCAATCTCATTTGCTTTAAAATAGTACTTCCTACTGAAAGTTAAAAGGTCACCACCTTGCTGTCTTTTCTAGAGACTTGAGGCACTTTTGGCTGATCTAAACTCCAGGAAGATAGAAGATATATATAGATAGATATAGATATAGATATAGATAGATAGATAGATAGATAGATAGATAGATAGATAGATAGATAGATAGATAGATAGAGATATCTATAGATATAGATTTATATGGCTGATTGAGGGATATCTTTACTGGAACTGATCTCCTCCTACCCCTTAACTTGGAAGCACTTTGCATCTGCTCAGTCTCCTCATTTTTCTTGCAAATTGGAGGAAGTCCTGAGGTTCAGAGGACTACAACCAGGGTAATGAAAGAACTTAAAAACCGTTCTTTAGGAGAGAGAATTGAAGGATCTAGGGATGTTTAGCTTGGAGATGAGAAGACTAAGATGCCCTTCTCCAGGTGTTTAAAGCATTGTCATGTGGAAGGGAAATTAGATTTATTCTGCCTTGTTCCAGAGGGTAAAAGTAGAATCAATGAGTGAAAATTGTTGGGAGGCAGATTTTGACTTTACAGCTTGAAGTCAAACTCCCTAAAATTAGAGGTGTTGAAAGACAGAATGGACTTCCTTTGTGGATAATAGATTCTCTGTCTACAGTAGATGAGCATTTGTTTGAATTGTTTATAAGGAATTGGACAGAATATTACTTGGACTAAATGACATCTGAGGTCAATCAAGCTAGTCTGAGATTCTGTGACTAGTCTGCCCTACCTGAATATCTCTTCTCTCTGAATTCCTTTAGCACTTGGAGTTACAGATTTTGAAATGTGAAATTGGATCAGAGCTTCAGAGGTCATCTATTATAACTTTCACATGCTGTTTGGCAGGTGATATAGCATTACAGTTCATTCAACAAGTGCTTATTTCACTTAAGAAATTTATCACATAACTTAAAATTTAGTTGTGTGTATGTGTGTGTGTGTGTGTGTGTGTGTGTGTGTGTGTGTAAGTGTGCACGGTCTAACTAGCTAAAACAGAATCTCTTTGATGGGAGGAATTTTATCTTTGTTTTTTTTTTTTTCATCTACCACTGCCACTGCACTGTGACTTGTACATAGGCATGCTTAGGATAAGCTTTTTTTTTTTTTTTTTTACTAAATAATTGAGAAAATAAAAAGAAAACTGTTACATCTGTGTTTTCTTTTTACGTAATTGAAAGCTTTCCATCCTCAACACTCTCCACACACCCAAAAGGGGATGGAAAGGAAACATGGCAACTTAAGTAGGAATGTTCCCAGGAACCAAATCCACTTCATAGAGCCTTCTCAATTTCTAGAGAGCTTTCTAGCCTCTGTGCAACATTCAAGAAGCAAAGTAAAGTGGCAGACCGTTCCTTTTGATTCTTTTTTGGGGGTGAAGGGGTGTCTTGTAGACACAAAACAAGTTGGGAGATTTTTTTGCTTACATTTCTTCTGTCTTTTGTCTTTAAGTAATAAAGATAATTGTTAATTTCAAACAATAAAATATAGCTATTTTTTCTTTTCCCAATTTTGTGGTGATAAATTTTCTTTTAGAAATTTCTTGGATCAGATTTCTTGGAAAACAAACTTCAGCATTCTTCTTCTTTCGTAAAAGTGACCTCTGAATATCATGGCACAAATCAAAAGCATGGTTTTATTTAAAACACTTCAAAAAGCCTGATGGAGCTTTCATTCAAATACTTGTCTTTGTTGAGAATTTAATTCATGTACTGTGCATGGCTATTATCACCACTTTTAGAAGCACTGTATTTCTAAGAGTTAATGATAAAGTTCAAATACCCCTGGGAAATGTAGCACATAGAACCAGTATTAGATGTTGCTAAATAGGTAGTTTATTTTAGAAGGGGGGAAGGAATGAATTTCACATATCAAAGTAATGGGACAAAGAAAAGGTAAACTGAGGATGGGAGAAAACAACTCTCAGAGATCATATCAAAGCAGGGTGCAATAAAAAAGGACTGGTGGGAAGGGGCTAGGGCTAGACTGTAAAGGAAGGGGTTGGGAAAACAAGGAGAGGAAGCAGAAATAAATAGAAGTAACTTTAAAAGCAACAAGGAGAGTTTTGCCTACTTCATGATTTTTATGACAGGACAGTCTTGCTTAAAAATAGACTAAAGTCCCTTCATTAAATGGCTTTGTTACTTAAGGATTTGGTCACAGGATGGATCAAATTACATTGTGATAAAGTGGAGTGGAATTTCATAGAATTTGAAGTTAAGAAAAATGGTGCTATCAGAATGATCAGTCTGAATACTGAAGCTGTAAAAGAAGGCTGGAGAGGAAGAGGAATATGTTTAAAGATGTAGAACATCAGAGGTACAAAGAACATTATTCAGTTGTGTCCAACTCTTTGTGACCTCATTCTTGGCAAAGATGCTGAAGTGGTTTGCCATTCTCTTCTCCAGTTAATTTTACAGGTGAGAAGATTGAGACAAATACAGTTATGTGACTAGCCCACAGATAATAAGTGTCTGAGACCAGGTTTGAACTCATGAAGAAGAGTCTTCCTGACTCCACTATGAGCATTCTTTCCACTGTGCCACCTAGCTTCCCTAAAGGAATATTAAAGAACATCCATTCCAAACTTCTCATTTTGCAGATGAGAAATATGAGAGCCAGAGAAGTAAAGAAATTTGCCAAAAGTTGTACGGAGAGTTGCTGACAGAACCAGGATTGAAATTTAGCTTTCATAAGTGCCATTACACAACATAGCCTCTTTCAGTATGAGTTACCGTCTTTTCTTCTTGGTCCTCTTTCCTCTTCCCATCACATTCACACTCTTGCAACTCACTAACTTTCACTTCTAAGGAAGAATACTCTCACCCTCCCCGCTTCTTGCCCTATCCCACCAAAAGTCTGGTCAGTAACATGAGTATTTAAGTTTTCTCCCTTCTATTTTGCATCTGATCATGTGGAAACAGAGTGATGGATCTGATGACATATTCTAGGAACAAGACAAAAGCAGGAGGGAGATGCTGACCCTGTAACACTGATTATAACAGACACCAATTTGGAGGCACAGGGTTGCCAAGCAGACTGACCTTGGACCCTCTACAAAGGGAAGAGGTTGAGCTGGGACTAGCTGTCCATCAACCTCTTTCTCTCTCTTGTAAGCCTTGGAGTAACTAGAAATGCCTTGCAGGTGGGAACAATTGTATTACCATAAGCTGCCAATTAGAGAGCCTCCCGGGCAGACTGATCAGATCCCTTTACTGGGGCTGTTGATGATGAGCCAAATTTTGTCCTTAGATATGCATATCCAACTTGTGCAGAAGATAAAGGGAGTTGGGGAAAGGAGACTGGAGAGAAGCATCAGCCAGTGCGTTTGGCACCTGAGGGTTGCTCACAGACAAAAGCTTTTAGGGAGGGGAGGATTAGAAATTAGTAAACTGTGCAGTGTCCAGAGTTTTAATGAGTTCCTTCTAGTTAAGAAGGAACTGACTTTTACTTCCTGGAAGTGTGCTTTGGTTCTGGGATGCTCTAGTAAGAGGACCAGACTCCATTAATCTGGAAGGCCATGTGACTGAACAAGGAAAAGAAGCTGCAACAAACTTTGTAAAGAGTGAAATCGGTGACAAAAGAGCTGAGGCAAAGACTCAGGAAACAGTGGTGGAGAGGGCTTTGAAAGTACACAAGATATATAGTGAAACCTTCACCCATATCTTTCTAAACCAGAATGTGTTTCTCTGGAATTCCAGCATAATCTACTACACCATTCCTATTTCTTTTCTCCAGCTTAGTAAGTGAAAATTCTATCAGTCATTCAGTAAGCATTTATTGAGCACTGACCATGTACCAGGCGCTATGCTAATCATTGGGGATGCAAAGGAAAAAAGGAGAAATCATCCCTGCCTTTAAGGATAATTCATGGAGAAGACAATATAATACTGTGTGTATGAACACATGTGTGCTCATATATGTATATACAGTGTGTATATCTAAACATATATGTTCAATTATAAATTGTTACATACCAGAAAAATCTAGGGCTAACTTATGATACCAATGATCTATAAGATTCTCGGGCAACAAAGATTTAGCCATGGTCACTGGGTGTACCTGAGACATAAAAGTGGGAGCATACTTTCCCCCCAATAACAAGCATTGAGACAAAAAAGGTTTTCTGACTTAAATTTTCGATGAAGGTTCTGACTTTTCATTCAGAACATGCAATTTCTTTCTGAACCACACACACATTCACATGAACAATTTACTGACAGTTTGCTTCCATTTGCTGTTCCCTGAGAAAGCAGGCTGGCACCAGTGGCTCATTGTAGCATGGGCATTTCATTGGGTAGAACTCAAACACTAGTGGTTCCTACTAATATGTAAAGAGAGAGTGTGGAGCTGATTATGGCATGATCTCTTTGTGTTCCAAATTGACCACCATAATCAACTCATGAAGGTCATTACAAAAGTAGGAGTTGTGAATTGTTTGAGTAACAGTAATGTCAACAGGAAAAAAAATACTTTGACTCTTTGAAGAGCTGCTCATCAAACAAGCATGTGTTAAGAATCAACTATATTCCAAGCACAGTTTATGAAGCACTTCATTTACAGCAGTACCAAGTATGGGAAATAAAAATATAAAAGCAAAAACGATGGTACCTGCCATCAAGGAGTTTACAGTCTATCAGAATAGATGAGTAATTAGACAGATAAGCTGAATGAAATACGAAGAAGGAAGGAAGGAAGGAAGGAAGGAAGGAAGGAAGGAGGGAGGGAGGGAGGGAGAGAGGGAGGGAAGGAAGGAAGGAAGGAAGGAAGGAAGGAAGGAAGGAAGGAAGGAAGGAAGGAAGGAAGGAAGGAAGGAAGGAAGGAAGGAAGGAAGGAAGGAAGGAAGGAAGGAAGGAAAGAGGGAGGGAGGGAGGGAGGGGCAGAAAAACTATTTGATTTACTTGTGACTTACACATTTAAAGCTTCAATGAATCTACAAGCTCAGTGGAATCTCTTTGATGTAAACATTTCACCCAAGAGTGCAGATTTCAATCCCTTCAGGCTTTCTCATACTATGAGATTCTTACCCATGTTCACCAGGAAATCCTACATAAGGGCCCCATCTCATGTGCTACAGACCTTCTTTCAGGTCTTTAACATTATATAGGTACCAGTTCAACACTTAGGCTGCTCCCTATCATTCCTGCTTCTTTTTATGTAGGCAGGTCATCTCTTTTGCCAATCAAATCTAGTGGGCATCTGATATGCCACTTATCTCTATTACGCTTTTTCCAAGCAAGTCATGCATGACTGTATGTTTCCCACTACTTAAACATTCTATATATCTTCCAATCAGGGCAGTTTGGTGGCACAGTGTATAGAGTATTTGGTCCTGGAGCTCAATTCTTTCCTCAGATAATTACTAGTTTTCTAAACTGGGGGAAATCACCTAATTGTTCTTAACCTCATTTTTCTTATCTGTAGAACGAGATGCAACTCTTAAGGCTGTTGTGATATTCAAACAAGATAGTAAATGTAAAGTGGTTTGCAGGCTTTACAATACTACATAACTACCATCTATTATTATTACTCTTTGAATCACAAGGAACTTTGACTCTGAAGATTGTGGTAGAAAAATTAGTGGTATTAAAAAGATGAATTTTTATTTTAGTGAGCAGTACCAACTGCCTTAAAAATAGTTAAAATCATCATTTATTCATTTCCCACCCTCAGCCTTTTCAGCCTTAATTCAACCTTTGTTTCATAAGGAGAATTCTCTTAAAACATTCAGATCTTCTTCATTTCCACTCACCCTCCAAGATTTTTAACAGAGGTAGATAGACAGGCGTTGTCTTTATAAAAGTATATAAACATGTATTACATATCATTTAAAAAGTTGACTTGGCAGACAAGCACTTATGAAAACTGCTGTATTTGAAATAAATAAATAAATAAACTGCTTATTTCAGATATCTGTACATTTTAAAATAGCACTTTAGGTCATTTATGGAGATAATTAATGACTATATGACAACTTTCTTCAAACTGGAAGAGCTGAAAGGTAATGTTAATGATGCCAATATCAATAGGTCATTTGGTCTAAATTTGTCTACTGATAGAGATACTTTTGTTTTATAGTTTCCATCTTCTCTCACCTGTTGCACATTCTCATCAAAGGTGCACATTAAGCAGAATAGTTGCTCTAAGTTAGGGTTGAGTTTGTGACCAAAGAACAGTAGGAGAGAGAGTGGAGGCATTCTGAAAAGAAGCAGAGGGCTACACTCTGAGTACATACATATTTGTTTGACTTTTTTTGCTTGTTTGCTTTTTATCTTGGATAAATTAAGCTCTCTCTCTCCGTTATATCATCAGTAAAATGAGGGAAAATTCACTCAATAGTGCCAAGATCTTTTCAGAGACTAAAATTTTGTATTTCTATATATTCCTAGACATTCCCAAGTTGCAGGATATTAGTTGGGGTGTCTATGGGTGCAGAGAGATCTAAGTGACTTAGAAGTAACATAGGGGTAACCTAAAATGAACAAGGGAAATGGTTGAGTTGTGGGGAGTGGAAACCTTATCACAATTTCAGTGGAATTGCCAGCTCTCAGGTAAAGAATTTGCTTAACCAATGCAAATTAATACCTTTTTTTTTTTAATTTTTAAGATTCAAGAGCTGCCTAGGACACTGAGAGAGTAGAAGATTTGCCGAGGGCTCCATATTCCATATGTGATAAAGGTAAGATTAAAACTCAGGTCTCCCTGACTCTGAAGCTAGCTTGTTATCCATTGCACCATACAACTGACCACATGCAAACTAAACCAATTCCATGTACTCTTGTCTTTGCTGAGCTATATATATCTGTTAGGAAGTTTGCGTCAATCTCCCTTGATCTTGAGCTGGGGGAAATATAAGAGAAGAGGAGGACGTTGGAGCTTGGTGATGTCTCCCCTCCTTGTAGATACATAGCTAGCATGTTCCTTGAGGAAGCATGAAAGAGATCTGGTACTAAGGATAATGAGTCCCCAGCTCTCAATACCATAACCAGTAGAATGCCCTGCCCTTGTGCTCCTAATACATTGTTTCCTGCTGGAATTTGTGCCATGTCAGGATAAACATTATGAAGTAATATTGCACACAATGGGGAGGGAATTAGCGGTGCAAATCCCATTAATGTAAATGAGACTTTGGTGGTTAATTTCCCATGCATTGACTGAATATTTACCCCAATTAGTTATGTTAAAGTTTCACACTATACTCTGACCACATTTCCAACTGGGAAGGGGATATAGGAGGGGGGAAATTGCACTCAACCTGTGTCCATAGTCCAAGGAAGCTTGGAGCCACCTAGATAATTTTGTCTTCTCATGTACTCTCAAAGTGGAACTCTTTGCCCAAACTTTGAAATACACAACCATTTGGAAATCATTGTTTTCATTAGTTAGCTACCTGCTGGGGCATTCTCTTGTAGAGGACAGGTTTATTTTGGTTTATTAATTCCATTCTGGTGAATAATGACATTTCTAGCCTTGTTAGACCTGTAGTTTGTTTTAACATTGCTATTACTTAGATGACTGTAAGGGTACTCCAGATAATGGGAAATTAGAGAAGATACAGGAGTGATATCAGGCAGAAATGTAGCAGGAGAGATAAATCCACATTGGAGTTTAATTTTCAAATAGCAAAATACTGGGTAAATGAATGTGGACACTCTAATCCCATGGCATTTTTTGTGCTTGCTTTCTAGGGTACTTTTCACATTGTAATCACATTAATAACTTATGTTTATATTGCATTTTACAGTTTAAGAAGCATCTTCCTCACAGTAGATGACATGAGAAGCCAGGTTTTTGTTGGTACATTAGAATGAGTGATGGGTCTGAAATCAGAGGAACTAGATTCAAAAATAGCTCTGATGCTTACTATTTACATGACCTCAAACAAGCCACTTAATGTCTCTGTGCCTCAGTTCCATATCTTTAAAAAAAATGTTGAACTAGATGATATGTAACATCTCTTACAATACATAATCTAATCTTCAAAATACCATAGACAACCCATACTGTCATTCACAGGGATATGATCATTCATATTTCTATCCACATTGCCCTTTGTTGCTTCTACCACCCCCCAAAATACACCCACACTCACGCACCCCCCCTCACACACTAGATGACCTAGTTTCCCATTTCACTGAAAGGTAAAGGACATGACATGAATTACCTTAATCACTATTCTCAAAATTTCTCCGCATCATTACCCTATCTTTTCTCCTACAGAAAATATAGCTCCATTCTTCATCAAATCTAATCCCTTTACCTGCTCCAATTCCCTACTATTTCTTTCTGGGACTTAGTTTTGGAAGCTCTTCCTTCTTTGGACTATGAATTTTCTTTCTTTTTAAAACATAGATTTTTATTGTTAGGTTTTAGTTTTGTGTTATTTACATTTCACACTATAGCCTTCTTCATATTCCCTCCCAGAAAGTCCTTCCTTATACTAAAGAAGTAGGGGAAGGTGGGATATTCAGCAAAAATGATCAACATATAGAAAAACCTTGATGTTAAGTAGTGCTTCATCCTCATGGGTCTCCAATTCTGCCAAGGAACATAGGGGAAGAATTATCACATTTCTTCTTTGGGCACAAACTCGACCATAATTTCACAGCATCCAGCTTTGATGGTTTTGCCATTGTTCTCTCTTTTTATTCTATTTACGTTGTTGTAGTCACATATGTGACTCTTGCCTGGTTCTGTTATTTTCCCTTTATATCTCTTCATAAAAACCTCTCCATGTTTATTTTTTCTTCTGAATTATGTCCGTCAATTCTTACAGCATAATAATATTTTATTAGTCATTTGCCACAATTTGTTTAGCCATTCTCCAACTGGACATCTACTTTGTTTCAAGTTATTTGCTACTACAAAATGTGATGCTATAAATATTTGGACATTTAGGGTTAGGGTCCTTTGTTTTTTGTCATTTACTCTCTTGGAGTATTTTCTTAGCAGTGCAACGTCTGGATCAAAAGACAGGGGCATTTTATTCACTTTATTTGCATGATTCTAAATTGCTTTCCAGAATAGAAGGTACACCATTAAGGAATTAGGTATAGCTATCTTTCCATAATGCTGTTAATCTTGATTATTTCTGTCCTTTCTCATCTTTGCCTATTTTGGGGGTATGAGGTAAAATCTGAGGATTGTTTTGTTTTATTGTTTGTGATTTGGAACATCACTTTGCATGGTTATTAATAGTTTACAATTAATAGTTTACAATTCTTTTGAGAATCATTCATAACTTTGGGGAATCATTTTTGGTATATGTCTATTTGTTTTATATCCTAAATATGGGACTCTTATCAGAAGTATCTGATGCAAAGCTTTGTTTTTCTAGTTACCAATGTCCTTTCTTATCCTAGTTTCATTAATTTTGCTTGTGCAGAATATTTTTAATTTCATGTAATTAACAATGATTGTTTATCTTTTATGTTTACCTAAATGTCATGTTCATTTAAGATTCTACATCTAGCTTATAGCTGGGGAAAATATATTGCTCACTTTTCTTTTTTTATGATATGATCTTTAATATTCAGGTAGGGTATGCATTTTGAATTCATCATGGAGTATGGGAAAGATATTGGCCTAAACTTAAACCATATTGCTTTCCAATTTGTCCAGAAATTCTAATCCTACAGGCAATCCTTTCCTATATAATTTATGTGTTGGGTTTTGAGTCAATTTAATAAAATTCTTCCTCATATATTCTTTTCCATCTATCTATTTTTCTATTTTTTAAAGAAGTAATAAATTATTTGAATGATTGCTGTGCTGTTACTTAAAGTCTGGAAGGGCTACTTTCTCTTTTGTTCCATTATTTCCCTAAATATTCTAGAAAAATAATTCTTCAAAATGAATTTTATCCTTTTTCTAGCTTTGCAGAATGTACTTTTGGTAGTTTGATCGGCATACTATTAAATTTATAAATTATTTTTGGCAATATTGTCATTTTATTATATTTTCATAGCTTGAGCACAAGTCCCACATATTAATTCAACTATTTTAAACTATTCTTTATTTTTAAGGAATAGTTTTAATTGTATCTATGTATTGTATTTTGGTAAATTGTTTCTCAAGTATCTGTGAATTTTGCAATTATTTTGAATGTGATTTGCCATTCCATAATTACATCTTGGATTTTAGTATTATTATATAGAAATATTTACTTGTGACTTTTGTGGATTCATTTTGCTGCCTATAACTTCACCAAATCTATTGATTTTCTCAATTAGTTTGTTTTCTGATTCTCTAAGATTTTCTCTTTTTTTATCAAAACATAAATCATGTCAGCAGCAAAGAGGTGCAGCATTGTGTCTGCTTTGTCTATCTTTATGCCTTTATTTTTTTCCCTTGTCTTATTTCTCCCATGCTATGCTATTGGTTACCCATTCACCATTATATACTCCTTATCCTCCTTTGTCAACTAGATCACTACACTTTTCTATTTTTTCTCCTACCTCTCTGTTTTTATTTTTATTTCTGTGAAGAAGACTAGAGTAGGAACAGAATTTGCCAGAGAGGAATCTGACTAGTCTATGCAGTGAGCATCTTTGATGATAAACCAAGGTAGAGTAGTGTTTGAGTGAAGAGAAGTGAACAAACTCAAAGCATGTTGCGGACGTAGACTTGGCAATAGATGGAATATGTGGAGTGAGGAGTAAAGAGTTAAGAGTGACTCAAATGTTGCCAGACTGGATAATTAGAAAGATGGTGGTGCCCTCAATAGGAATTGGGATTTTAAAAGATTTGTGTATTTGGAGAAAATAGTAATGAAATTTGTTTTAGATATATTGAGTTGGAGCTCCCTGTGGGATTTCCATTTCAAACTGTCTAATATGCAGTTGGTAATTTAGGTTTGATCTAGGTAGATCTCGGAGGTACTTGTGAATAAATGATAAGCCTATGGAAGCTAATGTGATCACTACTATGTTGCAGAGAAATAAGTGAAAAGGATCTAGGACAGAATCTTTCGGACATGCTTACAGTTAGAAGTTCTTTATGGGTGAAGGTCCAGCAGTAGACTCTAAGAAGAAGCAATAAAGTAAGAAGAAGAACTGAGAGAGAACAGTTCCAAAACATGAAGGAAAAAAAACAGGGACAAAATATCAGGGAGAAAAAGGTAATAAACATATATACTTTGGAAGGTCAGAAGGCGTAAGATTGAGGAATTATTTTGGTTTTTCCACTTCATCTGAAGAACAACTCAGTTAAATGAGGTAGGAACTCAAATTGCAAGGAATTGAGAAGGAATCTACAGGGAAGCGTGACAACTAGAGCAGACAGCTTTTTCTGGGTGTTTAGCTGTGAATTGTAAGAAAGAATTTAAAATGATAACTTGGGAAGATGGTACAGCTAAATTGGTGCTTCTTTTTTTCCTTTTAGGAGGAGGAATATCTAGGGGCATCTATTTATAGGTATCAAAGAACGAGCCAGAAGATTAGAGATAGGGAGAGATGATTGTGGGGCACATCTTTTGGAGGAGGCGGGAGAGACTAATTGTCTGGTGAAAGTAATTCCAGAAGAGACAGGCTAAGATTTGCCTTGTGATCATGGTTCCCACCCTGGGCTTGCTTCTGGCTAAAGCAGAAGGTGGAAAGGCCAGCCAAGGAGGTGCAGAAACAATAGGCTAATAAATGGGTCCTCAATTTTGTTTTGTTTCATTTTGCTGTTTGAAATGCATTGTGGTAGATTCTTCTTATTTCTCTTCTCATGTTACTGCTTATTTTACTGAATCCTGGACACTTTCACTTGTTTATCTGGTTAAAGGAGAATTAACCTTCAGATATTTTTCACTCGATGATCTTTTCAGGATCCTCCTTTAACCTAGATTATAGCAAAATGTTCAATGATTATGTTTTTATGGAAAAGAATGAGAACCATGTGTTAGCTGGAAGAATATCATTAAATTTTCTCTTCTTTTGGAGGCAGGGGGCAAGTGACTTGCCCAGGTCCACACAGCTATTAAGTGTCCGAGGTTATTTTTGGACTCAGGTCCTCTTGACTCCAGGGTCAGTGCTCTATCCACTGTACCACCTAGCTAATCCCTGGTAGAATAATCATTAAAGGCTCAGATTTAGGGCTGGGAAGAACCTCAAAGGCATTTAATCCAAATCCCTCATTTACATATAAGGAGGTTCAGGGAAAATCAATAACAAATCAAGGACCTATACCTCCAAATTCAGTGCCCCTACATCTGCACTATACTGCCTTGCTGAGTGGCTAGAGGAAGAAAAGCATTTATTATGGATATTGTCTTGGAAGGTATCATGCATGGCCCCTAGGGAGCTCTACTTTACTCTGTGCTATTTAAAACTATAAGATTAAGGTTCTGAAATCTTACTGATGCCATATTAATAATGGTGTAGTAGTTAAAGCATTGATTCTGGATTCAAAAGATTTGATCCAGCAAAGGAAGCTGAGAAGGAGCAATAAACAGGTACAAGAAGAGTTCAAGCCATTTGTTGACATGGCTAATATATGTGACCATGAGTAACTCACTTAACTTTTCTGGACCTGAGTTTATTCTTTTGTAACTTGAAGGGACTGGAAAAGATGGTCTCTAAGGCCCTTTCAGGTCCAGACCTGTTTCCCAATGAAATGTGAGGGCCATTTGAAACTTCACATCAAGGAATGTATATCTGCATTCCCAAAGAATGGGAAGGATATATATTTTCATATTTTGGGGAGGATTTTTAGCATCACCTCAACTGAGATATTGGATTGAAGGAGACTGTTGGGGCCAGCACCAGGAATAACACATTGATCAGCCAGTTATCGTCATCCAGTCATTTCGCTTATGTCTGACTCTTCGTGACCCCATTAAGGATTTTCTTGGCAAAGATACTAGGATGGTTTACCTTTTTCTTCTCCAGCTCATTTTGTAGATGAGGAATTGAGGCAAATTAGGTTAAGTAACTTGCCCGTGTATGACTCCGACACACAGTTACTAATGTCTGAGGCCAGATTTGAAGTCGCAGAGATAAGTCTTTTTGACTTCAGGTCTAGCATTCTATCCACTGCACCATCAAGCTGCCCTTAATCGACATATCGAAGTTCAATTATATCATATCTCATTCAGACTCCAATCTGATTTACACAAGGAGACCATACTGCATGCCTGAAGTGAGTCGAGGGTGTTATTAAGTGATTGGTGTGTTCTAATTGAGTAAAGGCATGAACTAATAAAATGATTACTATTTAAGATTCTTCTAGATCCTTGATGTGATATTTCTTTCAAATGCACATGTGGTCTCAGCTCAGCATGGAGACCTCCACAGGGCAGTATTGTAGATTTAGAAAGAGAACGAGTTTGCAGCACCTAGGTTCAAATATTGGCTGCAGCAGCTGTTGCGCTATGAGCAAGTCATTTCAATTCTGAGGCTACTTGTTCATCTGTAAAATGGAGATAAAAGTGTTTGCCTTGCCACAGTTGTTGGGAGTAAAGTTCCTTGTAAACCATGAAGTACACCAAAAAGGATTTGCCAGGATTATTCCTCATTTCAGGATCCCTACCTATACAAGCCATGCCTCAAATATGCATAAAAGTAAGAGCTACTTCAAACCAACATAATAGGGAAGTCATTTGACCAGGGCACCCTGGGGATGGTTCACTAGATGAGAGTCAAAGACAGTAGTTATTGTCTGTGAGTGATTCTATAGTATTGAGACACGTATAAGAGCAATCATTCCCATTGCAGTTTGCACATTCCTGCAAGTTCCTCCAAGACAGTTTGCAGGTCAGTAAACATCTTAACTATGCCTTTGCCTGGAGCATCAGTGTTAATGCTGTCAGTTTTGTGAATGCAGCCTGGCGCATCCATTCATTCTGGAGGGCTGGGCTGCAGCCCTGGAAAAGGGGGATGCCTTGATTCCTGGTGTTAGCCTGCCCCCCATTGAATCACTCTAGTGCTGAAGAACGTTAGTGTGCTGCTTCTCTAGGAAAAGTTACTTCCCTTCTTTGGATAAATAAATTTCTAATAGCCTTAGGCGGATCAGGGCTACCTTTGAAGTGCCCCTAGGAACAATGACTAAAGGGCGTCTGAGGTTCAAGATGCTAGACTGGCTGAGAACCAAGATCCTTACATTCTGAACACAATGTGGAGCATAGCTTTGGGGATTTGGTTTCCAATGAAGAATTTGGGGATCAAATAATCATTCAAGAAACATGCGCCATACCCTTCTCTAAGCATCGAGGATACAATGTAACTCAACCCTTCCCTCAAGGTACTTAGATTTTATGAGATCGGAGGTGGGGGTGGGGGCACATACATTTGCATATTACACATATACATATAAACATGTATGTTCTTGTTATTCAGTCATTTAGTCACGTCTGACTTTCTGGTTTTCTTGGTAAAGATATTGGAGTAGTTTACCCTTTCCTTCTCCAGTGGAATAAGGTTAAGTGACTTGCTCAGTGTTAATAAGGCTATTAGAAATTTATTTATTATTAAATAAATAAGTTTATTTAAACTTAAGTCTTCCTGAATCCAGACCCAACACTCTACCCACTGAGCCATCTTGCTGCTTCCTATACGTGTATATGCATATGTATGTATGTATGTATGTGCATATCTACATACATTCATATAGGTATGCGCACAGATTGCAGATGTATATATTGTATATGTGTATCTATGTCTGCATGTGCATAAATTGCATGTATGTATGTAAATTGCATGTATATATCGACTGTGTAGAAATCACGAGGGACAAGATTTTTGCTTCTCTTGGCAAACTTCTAAGGCAGAGGTCCTTAACCATTTTCTATTCTTTTTTATTTTTTTTAATGTCATGAACTCCTTCTCCTTTGGCAGTCTGGGGAAACCTACCAACTTCTCAGAATAATTCTTTAAAATACTAAAATAAAACACAGTGAATTTTATTTAGATGATCACTACATGTGCTACTGTGACTGTGGACAAGAATCCCTTAGAAGAAATGGAGTAGCCCTCATAGTCAGTAAAAGAAAAGTAATACCATGGTATAATCTCAAAAATGACTAAATGGTATCTATCTTAATCCAAGACACACTCTTCAGCATCACAGTAATACAAGTCTTTCCTGTAACCATTGATGCCAAAAAGGCCAAAGTTGATCATTTCTATGAAGACCTACAACATCTTTTAAAAATAACACTCCCCCACCCCAAAAAAATGTTCCATATTCATCACAGGGAATTGGAAGGCTAACAAGAACAAAATGAAACAGGCAGAGACTAATAGAGTCTTGTCAATAGAACTCTCTGTTTATAACAAACACTCTTTTTCAACAACCTAAAAGGCAACTCTACACATGGACATCATCAGGTGGTCAATATAGAAATCAGATTGATTATAAACTTTCCAAAAGTGGAAAAGCTTTATACAGTCAGTTACAGCAAGACCTAGAGTGGATTGTGGATCAGATTGTGATCTTTGTATTGCAAAATTTAGACTTGAAAGTAGGGGAAACCGTCAGGTCATATAGGTACTACATAAATAAAATCCTTTATGAACATGAAGTGAAGGTAATCAATAGATTGAAGGGATCAGATATTGTAGGTAGAGTGCCCAATAAACTACGGAGAGAGATTCTCAGTACTGTACAGGAGGCAGCAGCAGCAGCAACAACAACAGAAAACTCCACAGAAAAAATAAAAAGAGCAAGAAAGTGAAATGGCTATCTTAAGAGAAAGGAAAAAAGGGAAAGATGCTCAACTGAACACACAATTCCAGAGAATAGTAAGGAGAGATAAGATTTTCTTAAATGAGCAATGCAAAAAAATAGACAAAAAAAATAGAATAGAAAAAAACACAGAAGATCAGATCACTTCAAGAAAATTAGCAATATCAAGGGAAAAAATGGACATGACAGAAGACAAAAATGGTAAGGATATAACAAAAGTAGAAGAGATTAAGAATAGGTGGCAAGAATACACAAAGAACCATATGGAAAAGTTCTTAACATTACCAAAAACCTATAACCATTATGGTGCAGTTATTAAAGTAGAGCCAGACATCCTGGAGAATGAAATTAAGTGGGTCTCATGAAGGATTGCTCTCAGTAAGACTGGTGGAGGTGATGGAATTACACTTGAGCTACTTAAAACCCTAAAAGTTTGATGATGTTAAGGTATACCAGCAAATTTGGGAAACTCAACATTGGCCACTGGATTGGAAAAGATCAGTTTATATCCCAATCTTAAAGAAATACAATGCCAATGAATGTTAACATTAACAAACAATTGCACTCATTTCACATGCCAGCAAGGTTATGCTTAAAATTCTGCAAGCTAAGCTTCAGTAATATGCAGACCTAGATACCACATCACACCTATGAGATTGGCAAATGTGACAGAACAGGAAGATGATAAATGTTGGAGAGGATGTGGAAGAGTTGGAACACTAATTCATTGTTGGTGGAACTGTGAGCTGATCCAACCATTCTGGGGAGAAATTTGGAACTACATCCAAAGGGCTACAAAAATATGCATACTCTTTGACCCAGCAATATCCCTTCTGGGACTGTATCCCCAAGACATCGTAAAAATGGGAAAGGGCCCCATACGTACAAAAATATTTATAGCAGCACTCTTTGTGGTGGCCAAAACCTAGAAATCAAGGGGATGCCCATCAATTAGAGAATGGCTGAATAAATTATGGCATATGAATGTAAAGGAATACTATTGCACTGTAAGAAATGATGAACAGGAAGACTTCAGAGAGGCCTGGAAAGACTTAAATGATTTGATGCTGAGCAAAAGGAGCAGAACCAGGAGAACTTTGTGCACAGCAACGACCACAGTGTGCGAGAGTTTTTTTCTGGCAGACTTGGAACTTCGTTGCAATGAAAGGACTTAAAAAAAATCCCCAAAGGTCTTTTAAGGCAAAATGCCTTCTACATCCAGAGAAAGAAATATGGAATTCAATTCGCAGAATGTAACAGATCATTTTCTTTTGTATTACGTTTTGGTTTGTTATATGATTTCTCCCATTCGTTTTAATTCTTATACACAGCATGACTATAGTGAAAATGTATTTAATAGGGATGCATTGTAGAACCTACATAAAATTGTATGCCATCTCAGAGAGGGGGGAAAAGTCTAAGTTATATGGTAGCGATTGTAGAACACTGAAAATAAATAAAATTAATAAAAATAAATATACAGACCTACAATTACCAGAAAAGCAGGCTGGTTTTCAAAGAAGCAGAGGAACTAGAAACCAGTTTGCCAACGTTTGCTGGATTATGGAGAAAGCAAAGGAGTTCCAGGAAAAAAAAATCTACTTCTGCTTCCTTGACTACACTAAAGTCTTTGATTGTGTGGATCACAACGAAACGTAGCAAGTTCTCAAAGAGATGGGAGGACCAGATCGTTTTACTTGTCCCCTGGGGAGCCTATATTTGGGTGAAGAAACAACAATTAGAACCGAACATGGAACAACTGATCAGTTTAAGATGGGAAAAGAATTAGAATAAGGTGATATATGGTCACCTTATTTATTTAACTTATACAGAGAGTACATCATGTGAAATGCCAGGCTGGATGAATCAAAAGCTCTAATTCTTTGCCAGGAGAAATATCAGCAATCTTAGATATGCAGACAATACCACTCTGGTGGTAGAAAGTGAAGAGGAATTAAACTTTTTGATGAGGGTGAAAGAAAAGTATTAAAAGCTTGCTTGACAGTTAACATAAAAAAAAACCCATAAGATCTTGGCAACTGGTCCCATCACTTCTTGGCAAACAGAGGAAAAAGAAATGAAAGCAATGTCAGATTTTATATTCTTGGGCTCAACGATCACTGCAGATGGTGACCACAGCCATGAAATTAAGAATCTTACTCCTTGGAAGAAAAGCTGTGGCAAATCTGGACAGCATACTAAAAAGCAGAGACATCACCTTGCCCGCAGCGGTCTGTATAGCAAAATCTATGCTTTTTCTAATAGCGATGCATAGCTCTGAGAGTTAGACTATAATGAAAGCTGTATACTCCAGAACTGATGCTTTCAAATTGTGGTGCTGGAGAAGACTTTCAAGAGTCCCTTGTACAACAAAGAGAACAAATCATTCAATAGCTAAAGAAATTAATTTAGATGATTTATTGGAATGTCAAAAATGGAAGCTGAAGTTTAAATACTTTGGCCACATAATGAGAAAATGGAACTTATTGGAAAAGACCCTGATGTTGGGAAAGACTGAACACAAAAAGAAAAGGGGACAGCCCAGCATGAGATAGATAGATAGTATCATGAAAACAACAAATATAAACTTGGTCAGACTTCAAGAGATAATGGAATAAAGGAGGGCTTGGCATGTTATGATCCACGGGGTCATGAAGAGAAGGACACAACTGAATGACTGAACAACAAAAAAACATAAGATTACAAGGCAAACCAACTATAGTGAAATGGAGTCACTGAAATTTTTTTAATCAGCTTACAAATCTCGAGTTGAGCACCCCTCCTTTAAGATGGAAGATGCCCTATCATTAAGGTACTAAACCACTGTAGCAATACACAAAAAGCAGAAATTGTTTGTAACATTTCTCTCAATCTTTATTCCATGGTTTTATTTCTTTAAGTATATTGCCAAAGCCACAGGCCTTGTTTATAGGGGACAGACCTAGAAAGTGCTAGAGTTGGAGTCATGAAACATGAGGTCAGATCACTGGCAAGAAATTTAACATTGCTTAGTCTGTTCTGTCATCTATAAAAAAGGTCAAAATTAATAATAACAATAGTGATGGTTAACATTTAGATAGTGCAATAAGATTTGCAAATTACATGATAAATATTAATTTGTTTTTTATCTTCACAGTTACCCTCTGAAGTAGGTGCTATTAAGATTCTCATTTACAGTTATGGAAACTGAGGCAGGCAGAGGTTAAAGTGACCTGCCCAGGGTCCCAGAGGTAGTAAATATTTGAGGCTCATTTGAACTCTGTTCTTCCTGACCCCAGGTCCAATGTCCTATAGGCTCAGCTACCCGTAAGCTACCTGTCTTCACAGGGTAATTTTGAAGATCATATGAAGCAATGTGTTTTAATTGTTTGACCATAGTTAAAGTGGTAGATGTGTCAGCATTATTGGTATTTTTTAGCTTTATTACCATGTTATTTTTATCTGTAGACATTTATAGATGACATACCTCATGAGAGATATCATAGCAAAGTAAATCAGTAAAATAAAACTAGTCACACAGTGAATAGATCTGAAAGAATATGCAATATTCCATACTTATAATGCCCCTTACCTCTTTATTATTTTTGTAATTAATAGAAATCACTTTTTTTTTTTTGCCCAATCACTATGCATATCAGTGGGGAGAGGGCAGAAAAGCACGTTTCTTATAAAAATGTGCATAATCTCAAGGAAAAAAATTCTCTCAAAGACTTTATTCACATCTATATAGATCTCACCCTGCCACTTACATCTGTCACATCTCTGTCATGTTAAGCATGTTTTATCATCAGCATTCTGGAATTATAAGTGATAATAATCATGACCACAATTTTTAAAGCTTTCAATGCTGTTTGTTTCCAAAGAGTTGTTATTGCACACTGTATATTATTCTCCTGGTTCTGCTTATTTTATTATTCATCAGTTTCAAAATTGTTTCTATTTATAATATAATGCAATGTAATATAATATAACAGAATAGTAGAACAGTGATATTATAACATTTATATTTGTAATACATTAATTTTAGAACATACTATATAATTTATAGTATAATTATTCATTTTTATAATATAGTAATATAATATGGCATAATATAATTTTTTAGTTTCTTTGCTTGCCTCAGTACATATAAATGCTTCCAAATCTTTTTGTAGTCATCTATTTCCTAATTTTTTATAGTGCAATATTACTCCATCGATTTATTCAACCATTCCTCAATTATTACAAATGCCTTTAAGCATACAATTTTTTCTACCACAATAAAATACTGCTATAAATATTTTTAGTAGAGGAATGCTTTCTTCTTTGCTTTCTTTTGAGTATAGACCTAGTAGTAGTAGAAGTCAAAAGACAAGTACTGTTTTGTAACTTTTTGTTTATAATTCCAAATTGCTTTGTAGAATTTATCTATTCAGAGATCTGTCTTTCTTCCTTTGAGAACACTCTCTTCATAACCATGAGCCACTTATGAATTAGGAAATAGATTGTAATTTCATAAATTTGAATCAGCTCCTTAAATGTCTCAGAAATGAGATCTTTATCACAAAAACTTGCTGCAAATATTTTCCTAGTTTTATTTCCCTTTTAATCTTAGTTTTATTAAAATTGCTTATGCAATTAAAAAACGTGCCAAAATTATCCACTTTTTCTTCTTTGACTCTATTTCTTGTTTGGGCATGAACTTTTCTCTCATCCATAGCCCTGATGCATATTTTTTTTTCTATTTCTCTTATTTGTTTAAGATATGACCTTTTACAGATAAGTCATGTACACATGCAGAGTTTATCTTTATTTAAGTTTTTGAGGTCATGATTGAAATCCATTTCTTACATGCTTCTACCCAGTTTTCCCCATGGTTTGTTGGTCAAATACTGAATCCATATCCAAACATCTGTGTTCTTAGTGTTTATTGAGTACTAGGATATTCTATACATTTGCTTCCATATGTTGTGACTAATCTCTGGTTTTTAAACTATCAAATTATATTAATAATTACTGCTTTGCAGTATATTTTGAAATCTGGCATTGCTAGGTCCACTTTGCTGTCATTAATTTTCATTACTTCTCTTAATATTCTTCACTTTTTTCTGCTGCATAAATTTTGTTATTATTTTTTCTAGTTATGTAGTTTAGTCCTTTGGCAGTTTGATTATCGCACTGAATTGATAAATCGATTTAAGTAGTAGTACTGCTTTTATTACGTTAGCTCCGCCTGTCATGAGCACTTGACTTAATTAATTTAGCTCTGTCTTTCCACACACTGCAATGTTTTGCAATTGTATTTATATAATTCTCCTATGTATCTTGGAAGATAGACTCTCAAATAGTTTATACATCTTGTAATAATTTTCACTAGAATTTCTCTTTTTTTATCTCTGCTATCTGTTTTTTATTAGTAGTATAAGGAAATTACTGATATTGCTATATGGTCTCATACAGTACAATATACCTTGAAACACTTCTTAAGTGCTTCATTTGAGAATCTTTGTGCATAATAACAAGTGAGATGGTTTGTTTGTTTGTTTGTTTTGGGATAACCCTTAGATTCAATCATTCAATAAGTATTTAGTGAATGATTACAATATACAGGTGTGGGCTACTGGAGTAAGTGAAGACATAGTCCCTGCCCTTATGACCTGTATAGTCTATTTAGGGGGAAATTACAAATAGAAAACAATGAAGTGATTAAACTCTATATAACTGAGTACAACTGCTAGAGTAGTTCAGAGAAATAAGTAAAATGGTGAAATAATTCAGGAGGCTTCCTGGAGAAGGTTGATTTTGAGCTGGGCAATAAAATATAATAATAGGTGAATAGAGCAGAAAAAAGGGGTGGTGGTAGAAGAATTCAAGCAGTGAGAACAATAAAAACAGAAGTGTAGAGGTAGAGAAAATAAATATGGTACATATTGGAGGGGTATTGAAGAGCTCAGAATGACTTAATAGAAAGGTATATATCCAGGAACAGTACGAGAGTCGGATATAAAAGAATTTCAGAATTAAGACCTTACACATCTGTTTCATTTTATTTGTAAGGAAATGGTGCTCACAGAAAGAAGTGAGTTGCCCAAGGCCATTCAACTAGTAGATAGAAAATCTTGGACTCAGACCCAGATCTTCAAACTCCAAGTTCATTACCTATTTCACTATACTTAGGTTTTCAAAACCCTGTGGATGAGAATGTTTTGACACTTAATCCTGGCGTTCTTCACCCTAGCCCAACATCCAACCTACTATATTTAACACCTTACTGATTATGCCTTCTTTTCAATACTTTCTCTAGGTGCAATAATACTACTATCCTAGTAATAGTAATTTTTAGTTAATGTGCTACCTTAAATTTATCCATTCTGCATTATTTTCAAAAGACTTCGTATCCATTCTTATTTAATCCTTACTTTTTATTCCTTAATTTTTATTCCAGTTTGAGAGGTGAAGAAACTGAAGTTAACAAAAATTAAATGACTTATTCAAGTCATCCTTCTCCAAGAATCAATGATAGAATTGGAACAAAAACTGAGGTTTTGGCATCAATCAATAGCTCTATTCAATCTGCATTACACAAGTTGTCTCTTCAACTTTGTTTTTACGAAATACTGAAGATTTAGTGATGCACCAACTCTTTCTTGCTAAGAATAGAAAAAAATAGTATTTTTACAATTACGGAATGTTGCAAAGGATAAGCATTTAGTAGGAATAAGTGTTGTACTTGACATTAAAAATATTTCAGTACCCCTGGTTTTAAACTCTCTTTTCCTGCTCTACCACTTGTTACTGGTGCAAAAATGAGCAAGTCAGTTTCCCCTTGCTGAGCTTTTAGTTCCTTACATATAAACTGAGGGAATTGTGTGTCACAGAGTTTTCAAAACCTCTTCCAGCGGGGATCCTACTTGGGATATTTCTGATTACTTTTGAGAAATTATTATTGTATTTGAAAAGAATGGATCCATAAACTTTATACAAACTAGCCATAAGAAGAAAAAAGAATATTTAAGTAGTTGATGAAATATTGAATGTTTATGTACCAACATTTAAAAACAAAGAGTTTTTACTAAATAGAATACATTCAGGATGATCCTGTCACATCCTCTAAATAGCTATATGTTTACATTGCTGATTTTAATAAAGTCTCTTTTGCAAACAAGGGTATAAAGTTCAGTAAAGTTATCAGGAAACTAAAATGAACCAGTGATAACTTCTAAAAAGGGTACAATGTAAGCCACATTTTGAAGTTCTGGGATGCATAGCAGCAAATTTACAAATACTGATTTAAGTATGACCAAATTACAATTTAAAATTACCCTACTTTCAATGTCTGTCTTTAGCACCTCATGGCAATAAGAAGATCCCTATTACAAAAAAAGATCTATGCTAAATAATGCTAAGATTCTGCTTTCTGTTTTCATTGTGTTGCTTCTGTTCATTCTGGAAGCTGTCCCATGGGAGAGCAAAAGAAGTCTGTTTCTCAGTGCTCCATATTTAATGACTTTTATCAATACCCACTTTAATGAAGTCCAAATTCCTTTAAGTAGTTTTTAAGGTTGATACCTATAAATATATCAAAAACAAACTGCACCTGATTCTGTATAGACTCGAGTCAAAATATAAATGATTGAAATTAATATTTCCCCATATCTAGATAAAAGTAAATGACCGATCAAAATGATGCCTTGCTTTATTCCCAATTGATATGATTTTCTAGCTTAAATTTTAAAATATCATTTTCATTTTAGTCAGCAATTTATGTCATGATTTTAAATGTTTAGGTATTCTAAATGTTTCTCTCCTCCCCTGAATCCTATAACAACCATTTCATCAAATAAATAATCAACAGATACTTATTTCCACTATCATTTTTCTGCATTTATTCTTTTATTAAACTTACTAGCATTTAGTATAAACATGACATTTCTCTGAGGGGAAGTTCTATTCATGCCTATGGCTATAAATGAATACAAAACCTATACCCAAGAAACAATAATGAACAGATTTGCAGATTAGCACATAAACTAACCATCTTCAGGAAGCGAGAATCTCTTCCTCCTTATAGTCCAATATCTGCCCAATTGAATTTTATTTATCTCAGTTCAGTTCATTTAAAAAGGTACTTACTAAGTGCCTATTCTCTACAAGGCACTGAAATAGAACTAGGAACACAGAAATAAAGATAAAAGTCAGGTGGGTGCTTTAGAATTGCCTTACGTGAATGGGGAAACAAACACCCAAGTGTTTAGACCTCAGTCACATATCTCAGAGATGAAGAATTTGAATGTCAGTTGCATGGTTGTCAGGGTTGTAGTCTTTTCCCTCAACCACAGTAAGAAGTTTGAATTACAGTTCAAAGAGAGCCCTGGTGATATAAATTATGTAAAACAACCATTGCAGGATGTTAAACTGAACTGGAGTCAGTCTGAATTTAACTGCCCAGCAAATCACTGAAAAAGGACTATGGCAATATCTTTAATAGATAGTATAAATACTTGGGACATAAAACTGCCTATTCCACTTATTCCCATTACAGTAATCCCCCTTTCCAAGTCCTGATTAGACATGGATAAACAGATTTTTTTGACCTCTGTTCATTGAGGCATCACAGTTTTTCTCTATATTTTGTCTAGATCTCTTCCCTCTTGTCTAATTTGGATTAAGCTTAATTATTCGACCTGGAAGTTCTATGTGTGCATGATGAGACCCTTTTCTGCTTCATGCAGGACAACTGAAAAAGTCTCTTGTTACATTTTGTTTATTATGAATCTTTTCAAGCCAAGAAATAACCAATGTCCCATTTCAGTAAGAATGAGTTTTTATTATCATGTGTTTTTTCCCCTTCAACTGCCAGATCAAATGTCATATACTTTCTGTGATGACGTTTTCCTCCTCCCTTAGACAATTCAGTGACCATTTGTTAAGCACCTACTGAGTGTAAGGCACTGTCCTAGCCTTTCTTGATATAAGGCAAAACATGAAAATGTCAATTTCATCAAACTTTTTTATATGAACTTTCATCAGTTTATATTCTACTGATGGGATATGTCCATAGAGAAATAAATAAGGAGATGAAAAGCAAATACCAAATTATTCCAGAACAGGGAGACCCTAACAACTAAAGGAAATACAAAAGGCCTTGTAAAGGAGGTAGTGCCTTGAAATAAGCTAAAGATTTAAAAAGAAGAAATAAGCTCTCCCTCCCTTCAACATTACTTCCACTCATTTATCACAATGATTTTTTTTGAGTTTACTCTCCATGTATCTGTGTCACCTACCTAATTAGCTTGTACCTTTCTTAAGAACAGAGATCATTTCTTACATTACTTTGTCTCAGTGCCCTGCATGTAAAGGACTCAAAATAGATTTGTTTCCTAGCTGACTGATTTTAAGGAAAATTTACTATCAAGGAAATCATGGGAATGAAGAGGGAAGTACATCCAAGTCCCAAACCTATTCACCAACAAAATACCAATAAAAGCTTGTGATGCTACAACACATCACAGAGGTTAACAGATTCCTGCCCTTGGAAGGAGTAAACTCCCCACCCTTGGATTTACACAAGCAGCGGCTAAATGGACATATTTCAGATGTGCTATAGAAGAAACTCCTGTAATACATAGCAGGCTAGAGTAAATTATCTCTAAAATCTTTTGCTGCTTTAACATACTATTCAGAAGATTAAGATTTTGCACTGCCCACACTAGGGAGCATCATCACCAGAATCTCATGTTGCCTGTTCTCTTAGAATCCCTTATTTTCTTCAAAATTCTGCCCAAGATTGACCTCTTATAAGCACTTTCCTGATTTAGTGCTGCTATTTGTTCCTCCTCTACCAATAACAACAACAAAAACCTTGTTTATATATGCATATATGTATAAGCGTGCATATATGTATGTATGTATACATGTGTGTATTTGCATAAGCTTATATGTGCATTTTTCCCCCAATAAAATGTAGATTCCTTGAGAACAGACATTTTCATGTTTATCTTTGTGTCTTTAGTACTTAGCAGAGGACTTGGCACATATTTAGCAATTACTTAAAAGAAACTTAATTAGTCATTAAGTAATTATTTCATCTTTAGTAAGTAGGCAAAAGCATTCAGATACATCTTACATGCAAACACACATGTGAGAGTGGCATGCAATGATTTAACACCTGGAAAACAAGTGAATCAGAGAATAAGGCAGGTCCCATCCTCTGCCCTCACTGTACCTGGCATCTAGTTGCTAGATGAAGACTAATTTTTGTCCTTGGATGCCTGAGTACACCTTCTACTGAACTAACTTAAGTGAAAGTTCCAAGGGGAGAACATGACCCTAAAGATTTATCTGACTGTGTGACCACATTAGATCCTTTCAAATCCTTTAATTTGCAAAAAGTCCCAAAGTCAGTGAACCAAACAAATAAAGGCTCTCTCACCATACCGTATAACTTGGGTGATATTTATGGACAGGGAGAAGGTCTGTGTTCAGTAATTTCCTAATCAACTAAGAACAAATGGAGAAAGCAATTCCATGAAATAGGAAAGGGCAAGACCACCGAGCTATGACTTATAAGTCAGTGGAGAAATGTTAGTGCCATTATGTTACTGAACCTCCTACTCCAGTTTCAATATAAAATATGGAAAATGCCCCAAGGTCATTAAGTTGAGAGTCTTATGACTAAGAATCCTATAGCAAAACATGCTACAGTCAGAAGTAGTTTTGCCCCACGTTGCAAACACTAGCCATGTACATCACTGACTTTATTCTCAGATTTATGTGACATCTTTCATGATGGGCTGTTTCTGATAGTCATTTCAAGTCAATTGTAAAATCCTGTACTTGAATATCCATGATAAGCCAAAGTCAATGTTAGGTATCTTGAAAGAGAAAATAGGTGCTGAATGCCTAAATATTGTATTTAAAAGGAATAATAAGTGGTACGTAAGAGATTTGCAGTTTCACATGCAATTATGTTTTTTATTATATTATGGGAATGCTTACTTTATTCCATAAATTAAAAATAAAACATTTTTTAAAGTAAAGGACCTTTCACAAAAGAACATTCAATGAAAAAAGTCCCAAAGCTTGTGAATCTAGTTGAGTCCTTCTCCCAACATAATGTACAACTTGGATGATATTTAGAGACCAATTTAGAGTTCTAGGTTTAGCAATTTTCTAATCCTTAAAGAGTATAAATCTGTATTTGCTAGAATAGTTTTGGATAGAAATCTATATAATCTATCCTCCTGCCTTCAGTCAAGTTCACATCTATACTGCTCCTGACAGATGAAAATTTTTCCTTTAAGAGCCTTGATTTCTTAACCTGATCCTACATTGAACAATCTTCCCACTGTCAGGGAGGGATTCCCTGATATATGTCTTAATCCTTTCATGCTACCTCCTAGTCTCTTTCAGAGGAGTGAGAATAATTTGTCTCCACATTTGACTTTTCTCCAACACTTGGAGGCTACTCTGCTTTTTCACTGTTGGAATAGTTTTGAATCTATAAAATTAAACTGTCAAACTTCTACATATCAGGGACTTCTATGTTGAAAAATGGGCAAAGAAATCACAGAATGTCAAGCTGAGGAGAGACCCTAGAGATCATCTAGCCTAGTTCCCTCCTTTTGAAAATGATAATAGTTCATATTTACATAGCACTTTGAGTTTTGCAAAGTGCTTTAAACATATTTTCTCATTTGATCTTTACAATAACACTGTAATTAAATGCCATTAGTTCTCCTGTTTTATAAATGAGGTAATTGAGGCTGAAACAGGTTAAGCAATTCACCACAGCCAACAAAGGTGAATCAGAATATAAATTTAGGTCTTCCTGACTAAATTCAACACTATCTTCATTGTGCCACATAGGAAAGACCATATCAATTAAATGATTTGCTTAAAGGTCACACAGCAAGTTAGTAAAAGAACTGGGTCAGTATTCTAACCTGGGTATCTTAGCTCTACAGTACATGGCCTGTTGAGAAACATTTGCCAATAATCTCCTCATCCCAATATTTTCTTTTCTCACTCTCACTTTCAAATGATTTAGAACCAGCCACTTTGGTAGCTGGTACTAGAAAGTAAGTGAATATATACGCATGTTAAGGGCATTAGCAACATCAGCAGGGGAAGGAAAGATGGATATGTTGGGATAAATTTTATAACACAAGAGACAAAGTTGGAAGGCCATAGAAGTATGCACTCTTACCTATACTGCAGATCCAACTTGGGAAGAGGAGCTCTGTCCAGCATGGTGGGGAAGAGACAAGCAGAGTTCTTCCCCAAGTAAGAAGTATAGCCTGTAGCATTGAAAACAAATAGATGTTTTATTTTCTTTCAGATTTATGTTTTTAATTTAGGTCCTTATACATTCATTTTCTCTTCCATGTCAGCTCTGTAATACGAGTAAGAGTGCTTACTTTTATGACCTCCCTTCTGTACTTTGTCTCTTGTATCAAAAGTTTTATCTCATACTATCCATATTCTCTTCCCTTGCCATATGTACAAACACTCTTCCTTTTTTGTGCACATAGAATACATTTTTTCCTACATTTCCTAATAGTTTTGAAGAGATGGGAATGATTTTTTACTCAAATCACTTATATTCAGAATTAGACTATATCATTCTCTTTGCCATTTGTGACTAGATTTTCTTACTAAAGTAGTACCCATAAAAGCACCAGTATCTGAGTAGAAAATATTTCAATATGTCTCAAAAATGGAAATGTATAGGTGGGAGGGATAGTTAGTATATTGGTTGACAGAACATTGGATTAAATTTAATGACAAAATTGAATTCATCTTACATTTGGGTTAAAAAAAATCATCATCACAAGTACAAGAAGGAGGAGACATGGCTGGATAGTAGTTTGTCCAAAAGAAAGTATGTGTGTGGGAAACATGGGGGGGTTTATTGAATTATAAGCTCAAGACAAGCAAAAAAAATGTATAACAGACAATAAAAATAATGCCATCTTGGCTTGCAATTAAAAAAGTATATTGTCCAGGAAATGAAGAATTCCCTCTGTATTTGTCCATATCTAGAATATTGTACTAAATTGTGATACCACCTTTTAAGAATTATATTAATATCCTAGAGGGTTCAAAACTAGAAACAATACAAGTTTCAAAAAGGTAAATTACATGTTGACTTAAGGCAAAACTTCTTAATACATGGAACTATTCAAAAGCAAACATTCTACCTAAAGAAATAGTGGGTTCCCCTTTACTATAGTTCTTAAAGAAAAGGGGGAAAAAAGGCAATGCCTTCATTGCTCAGTGATGAATTGGACTAGATGGTTTCTGAGATCCATTCTAATCTTTACTTTTATGTCTCTTAGAAGAATCATCATCATATCATAGGTCCCAGAACTAGGAACAACTTCAAGAGATCATTTGATTCAGTTCAATTCAACTAAACAAATATTAATTGCATACTATATATAAATTATTCTACTAACTGCTAAGGAATCAAAGATGCAAAATTACCTAATCCTTCCCATCAACAATCTTATAATAAAATGGAGGAGAACCTAAGCAGGAGACCTGGGAGAAATGTGGCATATCTACAAATCAATAAGGAGTGGGGAGATATGTGGTATGTTCACAAATAAAATAAAAATTAAATGTGAGGGGGCAGAGGAATAATCAAACAAATTTCTGTTTAAAAACAAAAAAGGCTGAGAAGAGTGAGATCACTTTCTGGACCAGGAAAAGCCTCATAGAGGAAATGAAGACAAAGTTGGTACTTGAATAAAGAGAATTATATCAACAATGAGAGAAGTGAAGAGGGTGTGCATTGGAAGCACGTATGGCACCAGATCAAGAAACAGGTAGCAGTCCTGGTTAGATAGAAGACAGAATGTTTGATGGGCCGAAAAATGAAATAAGCCTGAAGGAGTAGGTTGGTAGGTCTCATGGGAGGACTTAAATGCCATGCAAATATATTTATCTTGATTTGACCCCTTGCCTTCAGGAGGTCAGAGTTTTACCACCTCCATTTTTGTAAATGAAACAATTCTCTGTGTGTATCATCAGTTGAGGAAGCTTAAAGGAAGGAGGAATAGAACCCTGTCTCTTCCTAGAATCCACTCTCTCCTGGGCAGTATTCATCCCACTTTACCACAAGGACTCTTAAATGTGCAATAGGAAGGCATGACACACGCTTATGGAAACTTTAAAATCAATTAACATGTTGGTTTCTGAGAAGATATCGTAACCTGTCCAGAATAATAAAATCAGCAAAGCACAGTATTACTTTCCTCTATGAAAAGCTTGAATAAATAAGACATTTATAAAAATGAGTGGAAAATCTGAAATGAATATCCCAAGAACCATGAAAAAAATAAGCTAAGAGAAATTGAATTTTCTTTTGAGTTTCTAAGAGAGTGAGAGGCAGCAGTTGTGGATTTTATACATAATTTATAAGGAAAATTGTCCAGTTCACTCAGGTATACACCATATCAGTTTGTGGCAAAGATTAAGCAAGCTGTCTTTTTTTTAATTGAAATCAAATATAGGTATAGAAGAAAATGAATTCTGACCAAGGAAGAATGTGGCAAGTCACATGGAATTTCCATAAGGCTTTTTAAAAAATTTTAACAGAGTAACTTTGCCTCTCTTGTTAAGCAGAAATAAGAAAGGCCCCAAAGGCTCAATGCTCAGCTTAATATCTGGAGGTTTTCCGTTCTTTGCTCTTAAAAGCTGTTGCTTTTGAAAGGCAGAGTGGAATATTAGAAAGCCACCTGGACTCAGAATCAGGATACCTTTGTCTAAATTTTGGCCCACATGCTCTTTGATTTGGGGAAAGTCATTAATCCCCTCTCTATCACAGTTTCCTTATTTGTAAAATGGTGACCATAATATTTGCATTACATCCTCACAGGGTTATTTTGAGGTAGAATTTACTATACCTTATAGATGTGAATTAAATGGTTATTCCTGGTAGCATTCATTCAAATGAATTTTTCCACCTGCCATTTTTATTAACAGGAATGATTATTATAGGTGTAAAAACTGATTGTGATAGAGGGTACTAAGAAAAAAATATCTATCCTTAAAGTAGCTACCCCACTAATTGATCCTACTATTTGAAATTCCATCATTAAAAGTACTCTCTCCATGGTTTCTTTTTTAAAAAGTAAATACTTCTATTAGGGTCAATTTTTAAGTAATTCACATTAAGTTCATTGTCATTAGATCTACTATCCTGAGAGTAGACAAATATCCTGGAAAGTATGACAAGAATAAAAGCCTTGGTTGCAAAGAAAGAGGGATAGAGAAGAGGTGGGGCCAAAGAGGCAGAGTACAGTCAACAATCCAGCTGAACTCTCCCATATTCTCCTCCAAATGACTTTAAAATAACTCCTCAAATCAAGTTTTTGAATGGCAGAGCCAACAAAAGTTCATTTTTCTAGCCTAACACAACTTAGGAGATTGACATGAGAGGTCTGTGACACCAGGAAAAGAAGCAGTCAGGAGTGAAGGAGAGAGTACCAGTGGTGGGCTTTTGAGGCAGTTGACCATTGTGGAAGCAGCTTTAGGAACTCTCAGACCAGAGTCAGTAAGGGAGTTGGACAACTGATCAGAAAGAGAATACAAAGAACCTTTTGCTTGCATTGGGTTCCATTTGTGCTGATTAACAACTCTATTGCCCATTAGCAGTTCTGGGACCCAGGTCCAGTGTATAGAGGAATGCTTATGGTCCACTACAAGCCATCAGGGGTCCTGGATGGTGAGGGAGACTAGTACTTGTGGCAGCAGGAGATCAGGGGACCTGATCACAGTGAATAGAACACCAGCTCTGGAGTCAGGAGGACCTGAGTTCAAATCCAGCTTCAGACACTTGACACTTACTAGCTGTGTAACCTTTGGCAAATCACTTAACCCCAGTTTCCTTGCCTTCTCCCCTCCAAATACAAAAATAGCAGCACAAAAGAGTCCAAAACTTGGAACAATGCTTCTTCACACCAAGGTGAGCAAGAATCCAATTTTAACACAAAGTTCAAAGTCAAGAAATAGCCTGGAAATGTGAGCAAACAAGAAAAGAGAACTTGACCATAAAAAGTTGTAGTGGCAGGGAAGATGAAGATGTAAACTCAAAAGACAACCATATGAAAACACCTACAATCAAAGCCATAAAGAAAAATGATAATTAAATCCAAGACCAATAAGAATTTCTGCAAGAGTTAAAGAAAGATAGGAGTGGTAGAAGAAAATTTGGGAAAAGAAATGAGTCAGATGCAAAAAAAAGTATGAAAAGAGAATTAGCAGCTTTGTAAAAAAAAAAAAAAGCACAAAAAAACAATACCTTAAAAAATAAAGCAGAATTGGCCTAATGGTAAAAAAGACACAAAAATTCACTGAAGAAAATAATTCCTTAATAATTAAAATTGGGCAAATGGAAGCTAATGATTCCATGAAACATTAGGAAACAATAAAAAAGTCAAAGGAATGAAAAAAATATGAAGTATCTCAGTGGAAAAACAACTGATCTGGAAAATAGAAGAAGAGGAGATAATTTAAGACTTATTGAACTACCTAAAAGTCAGCAATAACAGGATTATCAACATCATATCTCAAGAAATATTGATAACAACCCTGATGTTGATGATCCAGAGGATAAAGTAGAAATTGAAAGAATCCACCTAAAAGAGGTCCCAAAATGAAAACTCCCAGGAATTCCAAATTTCAAACTTCCTTGGTTAAGGAGAAAATACTTCAAACACCTAGAAAAAAAAATTCAAGTATCTTAGAGTCACAGACAGGATCATACTACATTTAGCAGCTTCCATTTTAAGGAGCAGAGGGTTTGAGATATGATATTCTGAAGGGCAAAGGAGCTGGTAATACAAGCAAAAATAACTTAGCAAAAATGAGTGAAATCCTTCAGTGGGAAAATGGATGTTTAATAAGATAGAGAACGTTCAAGCGTTCCTGATGAAAAGACCAGAGCTGAATAGAAAACTTGACATCCAGACATAAGACTCAAAAAAAGTACAAAAAGGTAAACATTAAAGAGTAATCATGGTAATCATGAGAAATTTAATAAAATTAAACTGCTTACATTCCTATATAGGAAGATGATACATGTAACACCTAAGAACTTTACCATTAATAGGTCAGTTAGAAGAAGACTATATAGACATAGCTCGTGAGTATGATTTGGTTATTTTGGGATGATCTCAAAAAAAAAGTAAAAGAGAAAAAGGGTTGCACTGGGAGAGATAGAATGGGTACAGACACACACACACACACACACACACACAGAGTTGGATATAGAAATATATCATACCTAATAGGAAAATGGGAGGGGAAGAGGATTAGAGATATGGGAAGGGCTGATAATAGGTAGTGTACATTAAGGGAAATAGAAGTTTCCCTTAGGGGGAAGGTCAGAAGTAAAACAGATGTTGAGGAGGGACACTGAAAAGAGATAAAGAAAATAGGATAGAGGGAAATATACCATTAGCAATTATAACTATGACTGAAATTATGGAAGTAGAAAGCACAGAATGGATTAGACACACTTGAAGTAGAAAGATACACACAGAGTTAAAATAAAAAGTTGGAACAGAATCTATTATACTTTAATTGAAGTAAAAAAAAAAAACGTGGATGTAGCACCATGATCTTAGAAAAAGCAAAAGTAAAAATAGAACTAATTAAAAGATAATCATGGAAACTTCCTTTTTCTAGAAAGTACAATAGTGAAGTAGATCAAAAAAATTAGAAGGCAAATTTCTCCAATAAAGGCCTCATTTCTCAAATATATAGGGAACTGAATCAAATTTAGAAAAATAAGAGTGATTCCCCAATTAATAAATGATCAAAAGATATGAATTGGCAATTTTCAAAAGAAATCAAAGATATTTATATCATATGAGAAAAAAATTCCTAAATCACTATTGATTACAGAAATATAAATTAAAACAACTCTGAGGTACAGCTTCACAGTTATGGGAAATGGCAGGTGCTGGAAAGGATAAGGGAATCTAGTTACATTAATAAACTGTTGGTGGAGTGGTGAACTAGTCCAATCATTCTGGAATACTATTTGAAACTATGCCCAAATGGTTATAAACTGTGTATACCCTTTTACCCAGCAATGCCCACTATGAGGTCTATACCCCAAAGAGATCAAAGGAAAAGGAAAGGGGGCTATACATTATTTTAAAATGTTTATAGTAGCTCTTTTTGGATCGACAAAGAATTGGAAACTTTACAGACTTTCATCAATGGCTGAACAGGTGAAGAAATGAAGCCTCTATCAGAGAAAATTGCCTTCCAAATACTTTGATACTACTTTACTGATTATGATACCTTCTAGTAAAATGTAGTTTTCCTAATTGTCTTTTTTTTAATTAAGGCTATATTTGCTTATAATCATCTGATATGATTGTGATGGAATACTATTATGTTATGAAAAATGAGGAGCAGGATGGTTTCTGAAGAAAAAAATGGCAAGACCTACATGAAACTAATGCAAAGTGAAGGGAGAAGGGAAATCTCTGTGTACACTAATAGCTATATTTTAGTGGTGATCAGCTGTAAAAGACTGGGCTACTCTGTTCAATACAATAGTCCAAGACAATTCCAAAGGACTTAACGATGAAAAAAATTCTACCCACACCTCCAGACAGAGAATTGATGAACTCTGAGTACAAATTGAAGTGTAATTTTCATTCTTTATTTTTCTTGGGTGTTTTCTCAATATGGCTAATGTGGAGATGTGTTTTGTATGATTTCACATGTATAATTGATATAATTTTGCTTGCCTTCTCAATGACTGGGGAGAGAATGGAGAGAGGGAGAAAATGTTTCACATAATAATTTTTTTAAAAGAAAGTAGGGTAGAGCTCACTAAAAAGACAGAGGAGAAGAAAGGAGAAGAAGGGGCCAATGTACAATGTTGCCAGTTTCACAATTTTGCTTCATGGATCACAAGTCAAGAGAAAGATGGGCCAAGTCTATCACCTGCCATTCACAAAGATTATACAATAATATGTTATTTTTGTGCAGTACTTAATCATTCATAAACTACCTCCTCATCTCCTTTTACCCTCACACAATCCTGTGAGGTAAGACTACTATCCCAGTAGTCAGTCTACTGCCTCATATGGGTTATCTTTTTTTTCCTTTTAATGTCATTTTTAGTGACACATTTTCCCTTCTATGTTTTGAAGTGACTTTTTCAACTGGTGGGGAAGGAGAGACAAACAAAACCAAGCATCAGATCTCTAAGGACAGGTCCAGCTAGAATGAACTCGTCTTTGCCTCCCTCTTATTCCAAGTATTGGCAGTACAGTCTACACTATCCCCACGCTTCTGAAGTGCTTCTGTTATTCACTGTGTCTTTTGTCTTCTTTTTAAAAAAAGGAGAGATCCTAGTATTAACCTTCAACACAGAAACCATATCTTCTTTCACACTTCTCAATGCCTTTAGAGCTTTAACAATCCATCAGTCAACATTTCTGAAGACTCAATCATGTGCCCAGCACTGTGCTAGATATTGAGGAGACAGACAAAACAATGAAATAGTCCTTGCTCTCAAAGAGCTTTTACATGATATCAGTGTGTAATAGGTTCTTAGCAGACATGCAGGCAAAAAAAACTAGGTTCCTATTGTGATGAAAGATCAATTTATAGCAAGAAATGATGATTCGGACCCCCAATTCTGACAAATGATGGTTGACCCTTATCTTGGAAGGAAAAAAGAGAATAATAGATTCTTATTGGACACTGGTTAATTATTGTCTTTTATTTTGTTTTTATTTGATTTTAAAAACAAACTTGTTAAAAGAGGGAAATAAATAGCTCAAATGTGCTGCATTGGCTAGCAATATGTACACAAAATTACAAGGGTTTCCCCTGAAAGAATATTATAAGGAGCATAGAGAAACTCATTTGGAAGGAGGACTACCTCACTAATCTTTGAGGATAGCAGAGAGGAATGTTGCCTGAAGATGAGAGAAAGAGCTCTGAGTCCTTCCACACTTCAGTTAAACTTGCTTTATGACTCTTCAACTTTGACATTTCTTCTGTTCCTATGAGCTTAGAAGGACGCATTTCTCTAGTGAAATGTGGGCAACAATCTGTGTTTCTTTGTTTCTGTATTCTCCAGAGGGGGATTGTTTGGGCCTCATTTTCAGTACTCATGCAGAGGATTAGCAATGGCACAGGGTGGTAAGGTGGGACCTATGAATTCCTCTGTTCGTATGAAGATCTGCAATCTAAGTCTACTTGCATTATTGATTGTTCTGTCTGATGTCTTCATTCCAGTTTCCCTGGGACTCCACCAGAAAATTTTGAAATCATCAGGGACCTCCTGTTTTCCACCAGATGGTTCTCCTAGACGCCTGTAGGATGGTGCCTCATTCACATATAAGACAGAAATTATCCCACAAGTCTATTGGCATGCTGGCTGCATCTGTCTCCCTTCCAGGCCCTAACAATGACAATTAATGCAGTATCATAGAGTCATGGAATTAACTATTTGAATTGAACTTAGAGATCTTCTAATCTTGATTTTGTTTTTTGGAGGGTTTTTTTTTGTTTTTTTTTTTTTAGAATTTAAGCAAATGAGGCACAGAGAATGGAACTGACTTTTGGTCACATAGTGTAACAGCAAGGACCCCAGCATACATGGGAGGACACAATACAGGTTCACAATCTGCTTTTCTAAAAAGAAAGTAACTTTTGATGGGTCAATAATCACTTTAATCAAACTTTATATCAATAAGAGAAACAAAGTCCAACAGACAGAGCTTCCAACTGTCTGACCATAAGCAATGTATACATAGTTACCAGAGAGAGAAGCCCCAATATCTGGGTTTTCAAAGCCAGGGGGCTTTTTAGCAACTACCCAGAGTCTTGTCTGGCCAAACAAACACTTCCAATGAGTTAGCCCCAAAGTAAAACCTCACCTCAGAGTATTTCTACATTTTTCAGAGCTGGAGAGCATGACCCTCTGACCCAGTGCCTCAATAGAAATTAACAAAAGGTATTGAGGCTTATTAATGGACAAGGAAGATCTTTAATTCATCCCCCACCCACCATTGACCTTATGTCAACATTACACAGTCAGACAATACCCTGCATGCCAGTTGAACCCAGACCCTCTGATTCTGAATCCTACCCTTTGTTCCCCATTATGCACTTTCCACATTATATACTTTCCACATGTTATTATATTGTCCTATGAAGATACAACTCAGCATCAAAATGAAGAGAAGCATAAATTCTCTGCCATTTATCACCTCTCCGACCTTGGGCAATTTACTTAATCTCTCTGGTCCTGAGTGTCTTCACCTCTAAAATGATGGCTGTTAGACATCATAGTCTCTAGGTTTATTTCTAGCTTGAAATCCTATAATACTTTGATAGCATGACCTGATTAATTTGATCAAAGTAAGTGGCCTGACCAATAACACAGACACAGAGCATAATGATTTGGTGAAGTGTCATTATATTATTATTATTATATTATATTATTAAGTGTTATTATATTATCGCCATGACAAGACAAAGCCATGTTGCTATACTTAAGAAGAATCATTTTCTTATGTTAAATGGGAAATTTTAAATTTTTTAAGCCTCAAGGAAAAGTGAAGCTGAAAATTATCCAGTTAATTTTATCAAAGATGACCCTGAACCAGATAATTATCATAATAACTCACTACATTATAGTTATTCAGTATTTTCTTCCCAACAGGTTTGTGAGCTACAGATATTATCACTCCCATTTTACATATGAGGGACAATAAAGCACAGAGAAACAAAGTAACTTCCCCATGATCATTGATCTCTAAGTGATATGGCCAAGATTCAGAACCATGTCTTTTGACTCCAGGTCCAATTCTCTTTACATTATCTTTTATTAAAATAAGATTTTGATTTTTTTACATCTTCATAATTTCTCTCAATATTTCTAACCTAGCAAACCATCTTTCACTGTATATACTATATACCCTATATGTGTGTGTGTGTGAACAAATGGTACTTAAATTAGAAAAACTAATCATAAATGCTCAACTCATCAAAAAAGTCTGAAAATAGATAAAATGTGTAATATTTGTGGTTTTCCTACCTCTATAAAGAGATGGGGAGGGATAGGGTTTCAGTGTCTTTCCATTCATATTTGATATTTATAAATATCTTTTAAAAATAATGTATCTTTTGTTATAATGGCATCCTTTAATGGAGAGAAGGATGGTTTAATAGATAAATGTCCAACCTTGGAGTCAGTCAGAAAGACCTGAGTTTCGATCTTGCCTCTGACACTTACAAGCTATGAGACCATGGGCATGTCACTTAATTTCTTGGGGGTGTAGGCAACTTTCTTAAACTATAAGGTATGAATAACTTGCCATCATCTATGAGGGAGAAGAATTTCTACATAGGAAACTCCCTACAGTGTCAAAATCATGAAAGTTGCTCCCCACTCACACCTCCATTTAAAAGCAAAAGCATTTAAAGGAAAGGTCAGTACCCTTAAGGACATCTTTAATGGTGTTGCTTATCATAGGACACTCCCAAATGTATGGAATGGTGCGAGGTTGGGGGGGGGGGGGATTAGGATACATGAAATTAAATGATGAGTATGATCTTACCTTCAGCAGCTTGCTCACCAATGAGATTGATCAAGTATCCACTTATAACTACAAGGAGAGAACAATTGTGCATGGAAATTACAGGAAAAGCTCAATACGAGGAATAACTTCCTGACAGCTGCCTGTCAGGTCAAGGATAAATCTAAATGACCTGTGAGCTTAATTCAGACTGTTAGATTCTTCCGTTCTATGACTCTCAGAGTGATTCTGTGTAAATAAAAGGAAGGGAAATGGCGCCAGGCAGGCAATCTGTATGCATCTACATTTAAAATTAAAGGAGTTAGAGCTGGACAGGAATTTAGAGATCATCTAAATCAACCTCTCTCATTTGACAGAAGTTGAAACTGAAGTTTATGGAAACTGAATTATTTATCTATTGTTTACCCAAGGAGTAAGTGGACAAACTGAGATCTGAACCCAGGTCTTCTGAATCCAGTTCCTTACTGCAGGAGAGCTTCAATATGAATACTACAGACTATTCACTCCCTTATCCAGGTACTGAATTCAACTGAAAGACTGAAAAACTTTTAAGTTCAGTGAATGCATCTATGCAGCAATAAAGAGAAGAGTAGAAAGAAAATTGCCTAGATCCTTTGATCAGGTCATCCTAGGCAGCTAATTGATATAGTAAATTGGACCCAAAATACTAATAGTTCTGGGCAAAAGGACCCACTGAGCTTAGCAATTCCCCTTTAATACAAACAAAAGATGCTTGTTAACTCTGGCAACACATCTATGCATGGTCCTTCCAATAAAGCTATTGAAATAGAATTATAAAAACTGAATATGCTCAGCACTGTTATTGAGGCAATTTCCCCCTCGGGCCTAACTTATCCCAGGGAGTTTGTTAGCTACTTATGAAGATGCATTAAATCTGTCATGTCATTAGAATATCATTTAGCATCCCCCTATTCCTAACTTATAGACCTAAGTATCTAACATATCACCAGGCACAGACTCAGGCATGGAGAGAATGGAACCCATTAAAAGTAACAACTCTTCATGCCATTTCAAGATATGACCTCAAAGCTCAGAAGCTAGAGTGTATTGAATGAAAAATGTCTTACCTGCCAAGCCAATGCCAGTCAACTTCTCTGACTAGAGCATGGAGCTCAAGGTCATGGGGACATGGAGTCAAGTCCTAGGCAGACTTTTGCACTTTTCCCCAGGGAAGCAATCTGTCTAGAAGCCACAGACTGTCAAGGGGGATACTATATGAAAATATGAGAAGAGTTGAACAGAAATCTTCACCACTATTCAAAAAACTCAAAGCATGTATCTTTCTCCTCAATATGGGTCCATAGCACCATCCTAATAAAGGAAGAGAGTAGAGTACAAAACTATACCTCTGATGCCTAAGCCTGACTCAGAAATGGCTCAAGTTTGTGAGATTCAAAGTAGCCAATGTGGAATGGCTTATCTTCAAGACATTGATTCTTTAATTTTATTCAAAAAGCATTTATTCAGTATCTGATCAATCAAAAAACATTCATTCAGCACCTACTCTGTGCCAATTACTATGGTGAATTTTGATGATTCAAAGACATATACAAAATAATCCCTTACTTCAAGGAGCTCACATCATAGTGCAAGAGACAACACTATGTTGTTCTTTTTATCTTGCTAATTTCTTACTGTTGTAAGGGATTTCACAAGAAAACTTCCTCTCTCGATGAACATCAGCAATTGTCCTGCAATTTAAAATCTTGAAGAGTTCCTACACAGTCAATATGTATCAGACAGGGGACTTGAACCCAGGTCTTTTGGACTCTTCACTTCATCTACTATCCACTATATGATCCTCTAACTCTAAATACACACACACACACACACACAGACTCACACCTTTACACAATAATTCAGGGGCACTAGTGACTAGGGAAATGAGGCAAGACTTTTGGTAGGAAGGAGCACTTAAGCTTAGCTTTGAAAGAAGTTAGGGATTCTAAGGGGTAGAAATGAGGAGGGAGGGCAGGTGCCTGTGCAAAGATGGGAACCTGGAAAGTTACCTGTGAAGAACAGAAAGTTCAATTAGAGTGGAAGGTGTAATGTGTAAAAAATCTGGAAAAGAAACATGGAGTATAATTTGAAGGACTTTCAATTCCAAATAGGAGCTGATATTTTATCATAGAGGTAATAGAAAGTTAATGAAGTTTTCATTTCATTTTTAATTTTTTTGTGGTGGAGTAGATGGGAAAAGTTCTTGGTAATTTATTAGCACTGCATAAACATTAAGAGGATGGCATGTCAGACAGTCATTAGGAATATCAATATGGCATCTGTGTGGAGGATGGATTATTGAGAAGAGAGACTTAAAGGGGAACCACACGAGTGGGCTCTAGAAGTTCCTTCTTGAAGAGGTCATAGATCTGGAATGAAAAAAATCTATTTCTATATGCAGCCATTAAAGGGAATTTGTTTTGCTTGACTATATACATATTTCTTTTTAATAATGTTTTATTTTCCCCAAATTTCATGTTAAAACCATTTTTAACTTTTTTTTTAAAGTTTTGAGTTCCAAATTTTATTCTTTCTTTTGCCCCTTCTGTCCTCCTTCCCTGAGATGGAAAGTAATCTGCTATAGGTTATACATGTGCAATCACGTAAAACATTTCTGTATTACTCATTCTATATAAGAACACTTGAATAACAACAAAAAAAAATAAAGTGAAAAATAGTATGTTTCAGTCTGTATTCAGACAGCATCAGGTCTTTCTGTGGAGGTGGATAGCATGTTTCATCATGAGTCCTTTGGGATTGTCTTGGACCCTTACACTGCTCAGAATAGCTAAGTCATGATAGTTCTTCATTAAACAATTATGGTTCCTATGTACAGTGTTCTGGTTTTGCTTAATTCACCTTATATCAGTTCATGTAAGTCTTTCCAGGTTTTTATGAGATCATCCTGCTTGTCATTTCTTATAGCAAATAATATTCTATTACAATCATATACTACAGCTTATTCAGCCTTTCCCCAGTGGATGGGCATCCCCTCAATTTCTAATTCTTAAGCCAAAAAAAAAGAGCCACTATAAATATTTTTGTATAAATAGATCATTTTTCTGTGTTTTTTTTTTATGTCTTTTATTTGCAGATCCAGCAGTGGTATTGCTGGATCAAAGGGTATACATAGTTTTATATACATAGACTATGCATATTATATATACAGACTATACATATTTCTTAAACAAATGTGTCTGTCTTTTTCCCCCCAGTTGGGTAGGTGGTGAGGGGGAGGGCTAAAGGGAGGGAGGACAGCTAAGTGGGCAGTTAGAGTGTTGGGTCCAGAGTCTGGAAGACTCATTTTATCATGAATCCATCCTCAGACATGTGCTAGCTGTGTGATTCTGTGTAAGTCACTTAACCCTGCTTGCCTCAGTTTCTCATCTGTAAAATAATCTAGAGAAGGAAATGGCAAGCTACAACAGGGTCATAAAGAATCAGATATGACTGAAAATGACTGAATACCAAAAACTCTTTTACTTTTAATAAAAGACCTCTCAGGAAGTGGGAATCATCTAAATGCTTGTAATATTTTTTTTAAAAAATCACTAAAACTTAATTTTAATGAGGTCTAATACAAAGATCAATGAACTAATATTGAGGAGTAGAATCATGCCAAGGGAAGAGCACCCAGAATGACTCATTTACACACATTCCTTTCATCCCCTCAGAGCCATCATTTGTATACTTGGCAAAGTGAGTAAAAATAAAGAGCAAAATTGCAACAACAACATTATTATGTTATTAATATTATTATGTTAATGTTCATTTTGTTGTTCTTTAAGGTTTTGAAAAAATTTCCATTGCAATAAAAAAGTTATTATAAGCATTATTTAATATTTAATAATTCTCCCACAATCACATGAATACTGTCAGAACCTAATTCATACCCAATTGAAAGGACTGAAGGTCTGCTTCTCTATCCACTACACCACACTGCCTTTCACAAGCAGCCTTGAAAGGGAAAAGGAGTCATCTCTGTGTAACATACAACCTGAGAGCCTGAGTGGAAAAACTGGAAGATTAAGCCCAATCTGTCCCAATAATGGTAGTGTGTGGTATGGTTATTGGGCTTATGTGAATGAGTATCACATCATTTTTATCACTAGCTAGTAGAGTTTCTTCAGCTTTCTCAGGACCCTACCGAATTTCTTTATCTCCCAAATGAGAGGCAACTCTGTGGTGCAGTAGATAGATCACTGGGTTTACATTCAGGAATTCAAATCGAGCCTTTGACAGTAAGTAGTTGTGTAACAGAGAAAGTCACTTAACCTCTGTCTCAGTTTCCTCATGTGTAAAATGAGTATACTAATTGCACCTACCTCTCAGGCTTGTGAAGTTCAAATAAGATAATTGCAAAGAATTTAATGTACTGCCTGCACACAGTAGGCTCTCAAAAAATCATAACTCCCTTCCCCTATTTAAACCATAATACAGAGCTCAGAAAAATTTACCTTTCCAGAGCAATGGCTCTAATCCAGAGACCTGGGTTTTTGGTCTGGTTCTTATATATACATACTACTGTGGTACTATAAAACTGCAAAATGGCTGTTTATCCACTGGAGAAATCATTAAACAAATTGTAGTATGTGGTTGTAAAGTAATACTATTATACTCTAAGAAAAGAGTTTGAAGAATTTAGAAAAACCATAGGAGGATTTATATGAACTGACAAATATGAAGGAAACAGGATTAGGAAAATAATGTACATAATGACCATCATAATATAAATGAAATTAACATGAAAACGAGGCTACATGTTAAATAATTGTAATGAGCAACCTGGACCACAGAGGAAAGATGGTTAAGGGTATAGCCCTCCTTTCAACAGAGAGACAGGGGACTGTGAATACAAAATGTTGATTTCAGATGCATTGACTGTCAGTTCTGCTTAACCTTTTCTTTTTATGAATGGGTGCTCATTGGGTACTGGGTGATATATAAAAATGATTGTAATATTAAAAAATTAGAACATAAATAAAGTAATCCTTTAAAAAAATACAAAGACTTATTCTACAAACTCAGAAGAGTTGCATACTCTCGGTTAGCCTCATTTTCTAGAAATCTTTAAATGAAGAGAAAATAATCTATCATACCTCATAGGAATAAGAAAATAATCAAATAAGATGGCATTTGATGTAGTTTGGAAAGTACTATACAAGTGAAAGCAAAATTGCATCAAGTAAACATATTTCATTCTTGACTCAGATTTGACCAAAGACAGAACTAGGTTTGGGGGCAGGTAAATGGGGCAGGGGATAAAGTGTAGGGCCTGGAACCAGGAAAACTCATCTTCCTGAATTTAAATTCAGCCTCAGATATTTACCATCTGCGACAGAGAGCAAATCACTTAACCCTGTTTACCTCAGTTTCCTCACTGTAAAATGAGCTGGAAAAGGAAATGTCAAACCACTCTAGTATCTTTGTCAAGAAAACTCCAAATGAGGTCACAGATAGTCAAACACCCCTGAAAAATGATTAGATGACAAAAAATAAGAACTGGGTTTAGAACCCAGGTCCTCTAACTCCAAATCCAGTCTTCCCCCCAATCTGCCTCTATGAAGTAGCATGCTTACTTCACACAAGGTCATATGTCACAGCAACAGAACTGTGATTTGAAACTGGATCCTCTGATTCGAAGTTCTGAGAGGCTGACAATGTTTCATATTCCAGTTCTGCTTTTTGCTCTCTAATCATAATAATAACTCATAAATATATAACACTTTACATTTTAAAAACATCTTTCCTGGAAGATAATAAATGATGAGATTTTACTCACATTGGCAGAATAACACTGTTAAGCAAAATAGATAATTGCATTGTGAGTCAAAAAGGGGTCTAAAGGACTTGAACAGCTGAACGTCAGGGCATTCTGACATTCACAGTTATGACCCTGGAACCCTCCTCTCCCTTGGAACAATTCCCTATTTTCTACTTTTGCAGCTTTGCTCCAAACCAGGGAATGAATTGAGCATTCCAACCCATTCTTAGACTTCAGTACAACAGTTGCTGACGCTTGCAACCCCAAGCTGTCTTATATAAAGAACAAGCCACTGCATTGACCCCCTGGGTTTACAGTAAAAACCCCACCAAATCCCTGGTAGTATCTCAGGATCTCTTTGTCATGAGCACAATAAATTGCCTCACAAGAGCACTAATACTTTGAATTACTGTCAGCACCAATTCTTATCTGCCAGAAACTGATAAAATAATCAATAGAGTTTGTTTTGTTTTCCATTTTCTTTTTCCCAAAAGGAATCTTGAGCAATGGGGAGATAAGAATATATTCAAGCTTATTGGCCAGACTCAGTAATCTCCTGGCCAGAGAAGCAAATGGAAAACCAACAGAGACTGTCTCTTCTGTGCTCAGTAACCTTGTTCCAGTCCTTCCATCTTGTGGCCCTAAAGTTTTGCATTCCATAAAATGGACAGGTTGATAATAATTAGCAAAGAAACACAGCAGTCATTGGATCTCAGAGTTTGAGAACTGGAAGATTCCTTATATGTCTACTTCTCTATAAGCTCTGTAAGGGAAGGGCCTCTTTAGCCTCTTTTTGTATCACTGGTGCCTAATTAGCATGGTGTGTGGCACATAGAAGGCACTTAATAAATGTTTATTGATCGATTGATAGTGTAGAAATCCTGGACAAATAGTCATCTAATTTCCGTTTGAATACCAAGAATAGCCAGGAGTTCACTGCCTCCCTAGATAGCCCATTCTCTTTCTGGACATTTCCAACTGTCAGTGTTATTTGTATTGAGCAGAAATCTGTCTCTAACTTTCACACAATGACTTTAGTTCCACCCTTAGGAGTCACACAAAACATGTTTGTTCTATATGAAAGACTTTCACATTTGAAGACAGCTATCCTGCTCTCTGCCACCTACCCCAACTTCTGCCCGAGTCTCATCTTTTCCAAACTAAATGTCTTGGTTCCTTGATTATGACAAGTTATGCCTACTTCTTGCGAGGCCGGACTTGTTACTTTGTCCATTATATCCTTCCTGATCATCTCCCCCTGGTTGAAAGTACTGTCTTCTTTGTTTTTGTATTTGTACATCTGGTGTTTACTATAGTCCTTGGTACATAGCAAGTATTTAATAAAAACTTCATTTAGTCCTCAACATTTCCTTAGCAAGTCCTTTTTTGCTTCTTTCCTTTGCCCTTTATTCATTCAACTTTGTAATTTGCATGAATATCTACCCTTCTTCAAAAAAAAATATAAGCATTTTGAGGGCAAATATTGTATCATTTTAACGTCTTTTTTCCCCATTGCCTAGCGAGAGTCTTGGGAGTGGTAGACGATAAACATTTAAGGAATGAATGAATGAATGAATGAATGAATGAATGAATGAATGGTTTAAAAATATCCAGCCACACTGTTTGCTCTCCAGACATTTTTATGGTTGGCAATTTTCCATTTTAAACTGTAGTCCCCAGAGCCCCAAGTATTGTTCTAGTCTGACCAGAGCAGGATGCAATAGGGCCATCACTCCCTTTGATCTGAACATTACCCAGTCAGCCTCAGTTGTTTTAGGATCAGTCTGTTAGTTTATAGGAGCAATGGTTAAGTAGTAAATTTCATATATTCTTTTTTTTTTTCTTCACATGAACTACTGTTAAAATAGGTCTCACATTCTGTACCTGTGCGATTGATTTTTTTTTAAACCTAATCCATTTATTACTGGTGAAAAGTGCTTTGAGGTCCCTAGAAGAAATATCCTCTGTAAATTCCAAGGGAGGGCTTTTTAAAAAATCTATTTTCACTTCAGATGATATTTCAATCAACTTGATTGTTCTCTTACAACCATTGAGGCAGCACGATCATACCACTCAAACCTAAGAAGGACAAATACTGCATCCTTCCTGTAGGAATAGGAGGGGAATTGGGGAGGGGGTTGTATAAGATGGCTGAAAAATTATTTGACCCTTATGGCAGAGTAATAGACTGTTTGACCAGCAATTCTATATTTTTCTCTTACTACTGCCCTATCTGAGCCCCCAGCTCCAATTAGACTAATTCAATTATATCTAATCATCCCCTGAAAATGCTAGTCATATTCCCGGGGCAACTAGGCAGTGGATAGAGCACCAGTGCAGGAGTCAGGAGGACCTGAGTTCAAATCTCACCTCAGACTCTTGACACTCACTAGCTGTGTGACCTTGGGCAAGTCACTTAACCCCAATTGCCTCATCCGGGGTCATCTCTAGTCATTCGGATAAATATCTGATCACTGGACTCAGATGTCTCTGGAGGAGAAGTGAGGCTGGTGACCAGGATAGCCCTCCCTCACTCAAAACAAAGTCAAGTGCAAGTCATGTCATCATTTCTCCGATGGCATGGTCTTCTTCAGCAATAAAGGATGAACACACACATATTTCTATCCCTGCTTATATTATATTATATCCCTCCCCCTCCATGTCAACTCCAACCTTCCACACATATAATCTCTTGGCACCCACATCTTTGAAGGCCCAACTCAGTTCATCAGGATCACAGACCATGATAATTAAATTAAATAATTAATCTGGTACAAACCATAACAGAACAGGAATCTCTCTTACAATAGATACAATTGTCATTCATTACCTCTTTACTTGTAGTCCTTTAGTCAGGGAGAATTCACTTCCTTCTGAGATAATCCATTCTGCTTTTTTGTTTAGTACTAATTGCTATGAAAGTTATCCCCACCTCTTCAAATTGAAACTAAATCTGCCTCTTTGAAAATGCTCCATGTAACTTAGACTTTTGCCCTCTAGAGCTAAATCAAGTGAAGTGAATCACTCTTTCATATAACTGACAGCCATTCACCTGAATACACATAGAATGTCTCCCCTAAGTCTTCTGTCCTTCAGGTTAAAAATCCCCAGTTATTTTGCTAGTCCTCATATAGGACCTCATCACCCTTCATCATGGTAGCTGCCTTCCTCAAGATACTCTTCAGCCAACCAGCGTTCTCCCTAAAATGCAGCTCTCTAAGCTGAACATATGATTCTCCATGTGAGCTGACCAGGAAAGAATATGAGCAGAATTATGCCTGCCATAGTTCTGGGCATATTGCCACTCTTCATGCCATATGAGAAGGTAGGAGCTTTCTTGGCTATCATATCATTGGTTCATATTGAGTTTTTAGTCCACTGAAACCCCAAGAGCTGTTTCCCATGAGCTAGTGCCAAGTCACAGTCTCCCTGTGATGCATCTGCAAAACTGATTGAACATAAGTATAATGCAATATGAACTCAAGTATACATACATATCCCATTAAATTTCAGTCAGTTAGATTCAGTTCATTGTTAAGATGTGTTTAGATCCTGCTTCTGTCATTCAGTGAGTGAGCTGTCTTTTCTTCTCTTTCTGTACCCTGCAAATTTGATAAGTATCCTATCCATACCTCTATCTAAGTCAAGGGTTTTTGTATGTATGTATGTATGAATATACATGTATATATGTATATGTGCATAGAGTGCTGGACCTGGAGCAAGAAAGACTCATCTTCCTGAGTTCAAATCCAACCTCAGACAGGTTCTGTGAACTGGGACAAGTCACTTAATCCTGTTTGCCTCAGTGTCATCTATAAAACGAACTAGAGAAGGACATGGCAAACTGCTTCAGTATCTTTGCTAAAAATAATACGAAACCAATGGGATCACAGAGAGTTGGCTGTAACTGAAAAATGACCATACAATTCCTTTTATGGGTAGATAGATAAACAGATGAATGAATAAAGAGATAAGTGGTATAGGTATACATATATATATATAATATATTATATGTGTATGGGGGGTATATAATCTTGTTTATCAGCAGATATTTAAAGATATCTATCACCCAGGAAGATTTCTGTAGAATAGGGTGGGGATCTGAGGTGTAGGCAAAGTGATGAAATGAAAAAGAGAAATAGATGCAAAAGTCTGGGGCAATTAGAAATTCCTCCAGGTCAGGCCTTGTTTTATGATAATTGTTAGGATAGGCAATAAAATAAATGAGACAGATGCCTTTCTTTACATATTCTGGCTCTCTATTTACACCAAAAATGAACTAAAGGATTTTCATGCTTAGATTATTGGGGAATTTATCTTAAAACTCTCTGAGTCCCATTTATCTCCCAGCAAGGTTATTTGAACCCATTGGTATAAGGAAATTGTCCCAGCAGTACCAGACCAATGACCTATCTAGTCTAGTATCTTGCCTTTGAGAATAGCCAACGTGAAATAGTTTTGGGAAAAAAAAGACAAGAGCCCTTCCCTGAAATGCACCTCATTGTGCAGTATCAGCACAGGGGGGTATAGCGAAATCTCTTTCTGAGCTCAGCTGGTGACCAGCTTCTGCCCTGAAGCATGAGGACTGATAGCCCTTGTAATTCTTAGCCTAGCAAGTGTAACTGCCGGCTCCTTTTCAGAGCATGATTTCCTTCCCCTAGTGTCTTTAGGAAAAAGAGTTGGGCATTTACCACCCAACAAGATTGTTGCTATTACATTATGGTGGGTCTATTAGAGTTAATCCATTAACAAAGCGGGGAAAAGTCTTTTGGGAGATGGGGAGTTTAGTTCTAAAAACAGGATGCTTTACTATCATTTCTCCCCAAATTTCTGTTATTCTTAGGATGTTATTCTTTTAAGTGAAAGCCCTTTTGGATGCTGCTTTAGCCTATCCAAAATCCTCAAAAGAAAAATAAAACAAAACATAACAAAACATGATATTCAGCACTTTGTCTGTCTGAAACTCCTGGGCAAGCTGGCCTTGGGCATTCACAGAGTGATGGGCAGCCTAAATAGTATTATCTGGGATGTGGCGAGAAAACCAGAAACATCACCCCAGTGGCTCTCATATTGCCGACTATTCCCACAATTAGCTATCAAGTTATTTTGGGTTGAGCCCTTGAAACCTCATGTTAATTATAAAGATGTTTTCTTTTATGGCTATGAATGCAATATTATCAGATGAAAAATGCATATATAAGGACAGAGATTATTTTTTAAAAATGGAAGTAGAAAGCACAATGCAATAGAAAACAACCTAGCAATCAAGTCAGAGAACCTGAGTTTCCATCCCATCTCTGCTTCATTCTACCAGTGGTCTATACTGACCTTGAAAATTCATTTAATTTTCCCCCAATCCCACCTCAAGCCTCAAATTCCTCATTTATAAAATTAGGAGATTGGAAAAAAGAACCTTTAATTTCCCTTTGAGCTCCAAATCTAGTAAACAGATAATGGGAAATGATAGTGAATAATTAATTAGCTTTTATGAATGTAACACATAAGTAAGTTTTTTTCCTCCCAGTATAAATAGCTATAAATATATGTTTATTTAGTTTTGTTATTGTTTAAAATTAAGAGCATAATAAATTATTACATAAACTAGGTTATCTAGGATGTATCATAGTTTAAGTCATTATCAACTGTTCATAACTCAGAAGAAATGAGTTTATCAGATTAGTTTACCAGTCTTCTATCAAAGTAGCTCTTAAGGGAAATGAGCACTGTACAGAAAGGATTGAAAGCCTAAAGAATAGATCAATGGCTTAGGAGATCAGGCCAAGGTAGACATCTCATATGAGATTTGCCAAGGGGTAGCATGATAATGCTGGAGACTGACCTGGATGGATGAGGATAAATGGAAAAAACAATATAACGAATAGAAATAGACTCTACAGAGTAGGAAAAAGGAGCACGCAATTGTGGGAGTCAACTAATATAAATTTTAGTCTTGGTTCTCTCATTTAGCTAAGTTGGAAGAATCATTTCTCTCTGCTCCTCAGGTTCTTAATCTTTAAAATGAGAGGGTGGGCTAGGTTCTCTCTAAAGTCACTTCCATCTCTAGTAAGGTAGGATTCTAATTTCATTTTTTTTTAAAGAATTTCATTTTTTTAAAGTATTCAATGATTTCCTATGAAACCACAGATCATATTGAGAAGAAGAAAGAAACAACACAATGCCAAAGGAAAGTTTTCAAACAATTACATTTTATTTTTTGAGTATCTGATAGATATAAAGCACTCCTTATGTCACTGTAGGACATGCAAAGTGGCATGATCTTACTCTCAAAGTGCTTATATTTTAGATGAGTAGATATGGGAAGACAACCCACAGAATGAGAGCTCCTAGAGAGCAGGAACTGTTTTCCATTTGTCTTTGTATCTGCAATGACCAGAGTAATGCTCTTTCATCGAGAAGTTGCTTAAAGAATGTTTGTTGAATCATAAGTCCCTTAGTGGTGGGGACTATTTGATTTGGAATTTTATGAGACCATCACCTAGCTCTGTACTGAGAAATACTGGTGCAAAGACAAAGAAGCAACCAATCCACAACCCCAACGCACTGGGCTACTGACCAGTCTGTATGACTGACTTCTGCCTCAGCATTTATTAACACCTCAGTGCTCAAACCGAGTTACTGTAGCTCCACTGGACAAGCAGCCCCTGAGGCTCTCAGTGAAGTGCTCTTCATCATTCTCCATCAATTTGCCAGAGACAATTTTTCTCTCATGTTGCAGACCATAGGATCTTGTGTCAGCTGAGTCACTGAACTTTTGAAGCAATTTCTTTCACACCCTTTTAGGGCCCTCTGTATGTAAGTGTACTGTCATCTATTGTATCTGTCCTGCCCTACTAAAGCAAAATTATTTCAACATGCAAATCTTATGGATCCTTTAAGACCCCATTCATATACTTTTTTTCCCTCCATGAAATATTATGTGACAATTACCATCACCTCCCTTTCCTGTAAACCCTTCTGCTCTTCTTCAACTCAGCACCTGATCAGAAAGTAATGTAATCGAAAGGTAGCAATTAGACTGGCAAGCACAGGAGACATTGAGGAGCAGAGTGATAGGAAAGGAAAAGGGAAATCAAAGGAAGTAAATTGAGATAGCTAAGAGCTATCATGAGTATTGATTAGAAGTCTAAGCTCAGAGAAAAAAAATACAAGACCGAGGGGGAAATGGTGGTCAACATAATCCTGAAGAAGACCCAAATTTTAGTTTGGAAGGCAAAATGTAATCTTACTGTTGACATTTCATTTTGTTCTCCAGGACAGAAAAGAGTGAACTATTTGGTATATGGACTCTGAAAAACATATATAAATCTGCCTCCTTAAGAAGCTGTTGCTTCTATTGACCTCAGGCAAGCGCATGGAAAGAGACTATCGCTGGGGGATACATGTAGAACCTGATAAATATTCAATTCAATATATTAGAAAATATCCTATGTGTTACACTGGGGATGCATTTTGTGTAGAGTTTATATTAAATGGAACCCGAGTTCCCTTTCAGTACTCAAAATGGGAGGAGGATGAAAGGGAGGAGGAGGTCAAGAGGAATAGGTCAAAAAAGAGAGGAAGAAAAAGAGGAGAAAGACAGAAGAGAGAAGGAAGGGAGGAAGGAAGGAAGGGAGGGAGGGAGGAAGGAAGGAAGGGAGGGAGGGAGGAAGGAAGGAAGGAAGAAAGGAAGGAAGGAAGAAAGAGAGAGAGAGAAAGAAAGAAAGAAAGAAAGAAAGAAAGAAAGAAAGAAAGAAAGAAAGAAAGAAAGAAAGAAAGAAAGAAAGAAAGAAAGAAAGAAAGAAAAAGAAAGAAAGAAAGAAAGAAAAAGAAAGAAAGAAAGAAAGAGAGAGAGAGAGAAAGAGAGAGAGAAAGAAAGAAAGAGAGAGAAAGAAATGAATAATAAGGGAAGGGAAGGAGGAAGGCTAAGGGGGAAAGGAAGGGAGGGAGAAAAAAGGAAGGAAAGAATGAAGGGGGGATACGGAGAAAGGAGGCATACCTTCTTATGCTGAAATTATTTCCAGATGGAAATTTCAGACTTTGTAAGGCAAATACATTTTTCAGACTTTATAAGACAAATGTACTTTGGAGACACAGAAATAGTGTTTGAGGTAGACGACTATCCTGCAGTAACTACAGAGTGCAAACTTGATGTCCAGGTCAAATTCTTACTTTCTGTTACCTCTCAGATCCCACCTGTTTTCAATTTCTATTGATTTTCTTTGTAAAGTCTCTTGCATAAATTCCTTTCTCTCCTCTAACAACACAACCACACTGATACAGGTAATCATCACTTCATGCCTGGACTGTTGTGATAGCCTCCTGGTTCCTTACCCTCCTACAAGTCTGTCTTCATTCCAGTCTATCCTCCACTCAGTTATCAAAATGATCCTCCTAAAGTGCAGATCTAACAATTTTACCCTTTTACTCAATAAACTTCAGTGGCTCCCTGTCACCTCGAGGATAAAATATAAAAATTCTCTGGCAATCAAAGCCCTTCATAGCCTCCTCCACATGCCACCTTTTCCATCTTTTTATGCCTAATACCGCACTACATACCCTGCAATCCTGGAATCAAGAAGAACTCAGTTCAAATCCAGCTCAGATACTTATTGGCTGCGTAATTCTGGGTAAGTCACTTAAATCTGTCTTTCTTAGTGTACTCAAGGGCAAAATAGGAAGAAAATAGCATCTCCCTCACAAGGCTTTTGTGAAAATCAAATGATGTTTGAAAAACATGTAAAACAGGGTGTGGCACATGCACTTAATAAATATGTGTTCCTTTTCTTTCACTTTTTCCCTTCCTGGTGACGCTGTTCTCCTCACTATTCCTCAGATAAGAACTCTCCACTCTCCTCTTTCCATTCTCCATCAGTGCAAAATATATGAATTTTATGATATTGGAGGGAAATTTCTGCTATTCACAGCTTGACTATAGTATGAATGAAGAGGCAGAGAAATTGAGATAAACTAGGACCAGGACTTTAAATTGTCTCTCTAAACCTCCAGCATAAAATATAAAATCCTTTGGCATTTAAAGCCTTTCATAACCTGTCTTTCTCAACCTTTCCAGTCTTCTTACACCTTACATTTTCCACCACCCCTACCATTCCCAAAAACACTGTGATGTAGTGACATCGGCCTCAATGTTCTCCCTCCTCATCTCCATCTCCTGGCTTCCCTGGCTTCTTTCAAGTCCCAGTTAAAATCCCACCATCTACAGGAAACTTTTTCAAATTTCCCTTCATTATATACCTTCCCGCTGTTGATTATTTCAAATTTATCCTGTACATAGTTTATTTAGACCTAGCTTTTTAAATATTGTTTTCCTCATTAGAGGGGAAGCTGTAAGCTCCTTGAAGGCAGATGTTATCTTTTGTATTCCTAGACAATATCTGGCACATATTAAGCATTTAATTATTAATTATTGATTGGCATAGGCTGCACCAAAGGGATATTCTAAGGCTTAAATGAAAAATTAAAAAAATAATTAAACTTCTAAATATCCAAATGTTTGGTGTGCTATAGACAAATATCTGGTTTGGGGCTGAATTCTTCAATATTATTCTAGATGGTTGATTCTGTATACATCCACATACTATCCAAATTAAGCCATCTCTATAACAGGCACTTGAGATGTTAAGCTATGGCATTTCAGTGACTATAATACTCCTAAGTGTGGTGTGGGGTGTTAAGGAAGGGTCATCATGTATTTTCAAATAGCATCAGCTATCACCAGTTCTTAGGAAAGGTATATTAGCTCTTTGGTGGAAAGGTCAGGGAGGCACTATGAGAAGAACTAATGTATTCAGATACTATAGTAATTTACCAAGGCCTTAAAGAAGTAAATAACCCTTCCGATGTGCCTGCTTGATACATTTTTGATACCCTTTAATGTTACAAATTTTTGATTTGTGTCATGGAACCTGTAGAAATAATCATAAGAAGAAATTACTCTAAGCAACCTGAACTCTGTGCCTTAGCTCTCCCTTGGAGGAGTATAAGCCCTCATCGCAACACATCACACATATCACAGATTTGCTTGTTTCTCATTAATCAGGAGTTCTATTCAACGATGAAGATCTCATTGTCCCTTGTGACTCTCATCCATGTCCTCCCAACATTTTGCCACAGGTGTGTTGCCTTCTTTTTCACCTTCACCTGATGTCATGAAAGTATACATGGAGCATTCTGGTTATCTAGTTGTCATCCCTCGCTCTTGACACAGAACCAGCCCATCTTTTCTCTCAAATAATTCTTTGTTAAAATCCTCTATCCCTGCTTTTTGAAATTTCTTGTTGATTCTATGTTGAAGCCTGCTCACAACCCCTGTGCTCCTTTCCGTTGTTCTCTGTGTGATGCTCCTCTTTAGTTCTTTCAGCATGGTGGTGTTGAAGGTCCCATTGCTATGCAGCAACATCACTAAAACTGTTTATTGAAAATATGGACCTTTGCTGTTATGGAAAGTTTGGTGTTAGTCTTCATCATTCTCAGGGAGTGCCTTAGGACCTCTTTTTCTGCTGGATCACTTTCTTCACAGCAGTAGATATTTTAGCAAGCATAGATCTTGTTTTATTCCTTCTGGGATATCATTATGTAAATAGCTAATATACAATAACTTAAGAATTTTTCTCCCTTTTTCCCATTTCAACATTCTCCAGTCAATTCTCTTCTTCAAGTAGGATGAATTTATTGTCTAATCAGGAATGCTTCCTCTAATAGTGAGAATTATAGCCCATACAAGTTTTCTAATTTCTCTCTCTCTCTCTCTCTCTCTCTCTCTCTCTCTCTCTCTCTCTCTCTCTCTCTCTCTCTTTATATCTCTCTCTCTCTCTCCCTCTCTCTCTCTCTTATTGTTTTCTGGTGGTCTGCTTTACCTTGTTTCTCCTTTTCCATAGGCAACAGGTTAAATCTGACTCACTCTAGTCACGTACCTAGGGACAACCCATGCTGCATCACCGAAAGAGTTACGATATATATTTTTAGAGATGAGTTATTGGCTCAGGTAAAAAGATTGAATTTATTTAAAAATACTTTGAAATTCTCCCTCAAAAATTAAGCCCACTCTCACATTCTTTTTAAATCCAAACTCACTGTTTATCTAACAAATAGCCATTATTTCAAAGAACCATGTCCATTCCTTGAAAGACTTAAGAACTTTCATCAATTCAATGACAAATCACAATTCCAGAGGAAGAATAGGAAGCATCCTACCCAGAAAATTACCCCAAATTCCAAAGTATTAAGAATAAGGCATATGTTTCAATATGGCAATGAGGTAATTATTTTTATTTGATTATATCTATTTATTAAAAGATTTCCCGCCCGTAGTGGAGGTAGGGGGGAGTGAAGTGGAGAGAAAATAGATTTTATTTATTTAAAAGAATCAAATTCATTTTTTAAATTGCCTGTTTAAGATATATGCATTGCTGGACCAAGTCCATTCAGCTGGACAATAGACATGCTTTATCCTCTCATTTTTTTTTTTTTTTAGTAAATACTTAGGTTGAGCTCTTTGAATCATAATGGATCTTATTGAGGAGGCAAAACAATGTTCTGATACTTAATGCATTTAGCACAACGTCATGTTCAAACAAGAGTATTTGAGAGGAGTTCACAACATATAGGAAAGGATTCTTCCCTTTGGACTCTACACTGAACATCACCATGGCATTGGCAAGTACATTGGTTGACCTGTCTCCCTGTGTTATTCCTCACCTCAAAATAATAATCAAATGAATATTAGTTATTCATATCCTTATATATTTTTGAGGAATTAGATTGTGACATGTATATGAGAGAAAAATTTTTTCAGAAAAGTCTTTAAGGTGACATTTTGCCTTCCCAAAACAAAAAATAACAGTGGAATTTTCCATTCTTTATGCCTTTCATTCAATTTTGTGGTTGGCAAGATGTACTGTACTTCACATTTGTGAAGGTCTAATTATTCTCTTCCAAATCCTTTATTAAAGATCACCCAAAGTACTTCTATACATTATTTTCATGAAAATTTTGTAGAAAGGTGAAAGTGAGTGTTGAGTTGATAATTATCTTATTTTCTCAGTAACTTTTGGTGGGGTGGGGAGTGGCAGTAATGATAGCTTCTGTGTCCTCTACAATGTCCTATTTCAATATATTAAGCACAATACCTAGAGCATAGAGGGAATTTAATAAAACTTGTTGACTGACTGAAAGCCTACCTCCGGGCATGAATGTGACTGTGTTTTCAAAGGCTATGCAATCAAAGCACAAGCTCTCGCAGGACAGTCTCTAGGAAGTAGAAAGAGCACTGACTCAAGTCAAAGAGGATAGGTTCAAATCCACCTTCTGGCTTTTACTGCCTGTGTGATTAAGCAAATCAATGAATCTTTGTGGGTCTCAGTTTTATCATAAAATGTCTCTGATGTCTCTTCTAGCTCCAAAAATCTTAGATGACATCATCATACAATCTTGGACAAGCTTCAAGTATAATCTCATTAGTAGCTAGTGCCTGCTTTCCAAGGATTAGAGCCCAGACTCCTTGGGAGTGACTTTCTTGGCCATAGCAACCCATGAAAAAGATAAAAATACAAAATAGCCCTCCATCCTGAGTAACCTCTGCTTTCTTCCTCTTCATCACCATTTCCCCTCAATATTTCTACAAGCATAGTTCCATAAGGGGAAGCAGAATTTTTAAAACTATAAGTATCACTTAACATAGTAAGTAGATTTTACTTTATAGATATTTTTAAATGTGAGATCTCTATCCAACAGCCAATGAAGAGATATATTACTAGACAAGAGGGACTGAATCAGATCAATTTTGATGTTCTTGATATGAATGAAAGCACAAGAGAAAAAAGATGTCACACATAAATGGAAGAATGGCTCACAGATCTTTCTTAAAGCATTAGAGGAATTTGTTTTATCGTACACCCAAAGTCAATAAGACATAATTTCATGATGCATTTGTTCATTTTGTAACACTGTGACCAGGCTAAGTGTTTGCAAAAAGGCGATAGTTAAAGTAATTTCAGTTCCTATACTGACATCTATTATAGATGATGAAAGAGTAAGGAAATTAATTCTAAAAGCTTGATAAAACACCACAAATTAAATGAAGATATCCCTTGGTAACAGACAGCATTGTGTAGTGGATAAAGAGCTCCCCTGGAATCCAGGAAAACCTCGCTCAAGTTGTATTTCTGTCACATATGGGTTGTGTAACCCTGAGTAAGCCATTTAGCCTCTTAAAATTCCAGACAACACTCTAAGTTGCAAAGTGGGTATAGATATATCATGATAAAGAGAATTTCCTCACCACTGAATTTCTGAAACTAATGAAATGAAAGATCCAGTCTAGAAAAGAAAAGAAAAAATACCTTCTTGACTTCAGTACAAATACAAAGGAGGTGAAAACAGCAAAAATAATTTAGAAAATATGGTTGAAGAATAAGGAAAGAGAAAAAAGATTGTAAAATATGCAAGAACTTCATGACTATATGTAAGGAAAACTTTCTTTGAAAAAGAATCAGTAGGCTATGGAAATAGCAAGGACTAAATAACATCACCAAAAATGGAAATGATTAAAATTTTAAAGAGCAGAAAACGTTGCATTAGTTTTGGGGAAATCATTCCCCAAACAGCTGTCTATACACAGGGCACTGACTTCTTTTAGTGGAGATTTCAATTCAAACATGTTAAAAGAGAGAATACAAATGAGAAACATACAGCATGCATTTAAAACAACAACCAGTAAGTAATTAACACATGATAGAGTAAAGGACATCAATATCAATTATCACAATTTTATACAGAAGGTTAATCAATGTAAATCAACTGGAGTAATGAGAGTGTTGTCGTTCAGTTGTTTCAGTCATGTCTGACTCTCCGTGACCCCATTTGTAGTTTTCTTGGCAAAGATACTAGAACGATTTGTCATTTTCTTTTTCCAGCTCATTTTATACATTAGGAAACTGAAGCAAACAGGGTTAAGTGACCTCTCCAGGGTCCCACAACTAGCAAATGTCTGAGGCCAGAGTGGAACTCAGGTCTTTCTCATATCAGACCTGGCACTCTATCCACTGTGCCACCCAGTCACCCATAATGAGGATACCAAAAGAGTAGAACAATTGCTCAAGTCAGAAATACTTCACCTAGCAGAGAGTTCTGGCCACCAAAGGCAATCTTCACTTAAGATTCAAATTAATTTATTAAATCTTACCAAAGGAAAAAAAAAAGAGTCTGAAAGTACATGAGATACATCCCTTTACAAAACAATGAGAAAAAGCAAAGGGTAAAGAAAATTTACCATGAGACAATTAAACTATGTCATCAGAAGACACTTAAAAATAAAGCTGGAAGAGAAAAATAGCAAACAAAATATTTTAAAAGATTTTAACAATCTCCTTGGTATCAAGGGCAATGTCGTTAACAAGTTTTCTTGGGGCAGCTAGGTAACACCATGGAATAAGTGCTGCATCAGCCCTGAAGTCAGGAAGACTCATCTCAGATACTTAATAGCTTTGTGGACCTGAGCAGTTCATTGAACCCTGTTTGCCTTAGTTTCCTCATCTGTAAAATGAGCTGAAGAAAGGAAATGACAAATTGCTCCAGTATCTTTGCAAGAAAACTGCAAATGGGGTCACGGAGAGTCAGGCACAACTCAAACAACTGAACAACAGCAACATTTTCTGCCCATTATGATATGCAATTATGTGGACAACCTATACTTTGTCTATCAGTATATATAACTTGGAAAGACATCGCAAATGGATAGTGAGTAAGGCTCAGAACAGAACGGAAGCAGGAATTTGGGCTGAATTGACTTGAGGCAATTTGAGTGTTCTTTTAATGACGCTGTGCTCTTAACTGAAATAAAGGCTTTTTCATCTGTAATACTAGAGAGTTATTCTTTAGTTATGAGTAGAACACTATAGACTCTGAAGAATAGATGTTCAGGATCACTGAAAGGGAAATGGAGAAAATCAAGCTGGCTGTAAGTGGACACATTACACAGGAGAAGCTAGGTAAAGAATGTCCGCAAGGGAGTGTAATATCCAAAGATGGTCTGATCACATAGTGATAGGGTCACACATGATGAGAGGGATGGCTAGCAGAACCAGCTGTTCCACTGGTATCCTCATGATGTCAAGGGAAGTTTGAGAAAGATCCCTAATATGTTAGGTAGGCAAGCTATGCAGAATACGAAAGAACAACCATGTAAGGACATGACCAGGTGATCAGATGAGTCGGCATGACTAGAGTCTGTAGTATTGGAGTACGAACACACGTAGTAAAGTCCACAGACCTATTAGAATATTTAAATACTATCCATAATTTTTTACAAGCATTTGTTCTCGTTTCTTTTAATTACTTTGAGGATTGACCCTTCAGCATCCTAAAATCTATACCACTTCCAGTTCAGGCTTTCTTTGTGTATATTTGGTCTAGTTCAGCTGCTTTTCTCATCTTAATATTATTTTTTTCCTAAGCCTGGGAGGCCCAGTCTTCTATTGTCTGCACAGCAAGATTCTTATCTTCCTTGAAGGTTCAGCTCAGAGCTTTTATGAACCTCTCCCTGTTCCCAATTGTTAATGCTGATTTTGGCTCAAATTACCTGGTATTTACTTATATGTGCAAATGTTATACTCCCCTAGTAACTTTTAAGTTCCCTGAGGGCAAAGCCAATGTTGTCTTCTGCTTCTCATCTCCAGCACCTAGCACCTAGACTTGTATCTAATAATTGAATTAATGAGGCCTAAAGAATAAAACTTCAAGGACACAGCTTCACAGGAATGACAAAAGGATGAATTAATTAAAGTCTATAACCCTTCAGATTCTTTCCATTTGGGCATCCTATCTTAATTTTGCATCAAAACGACTTTGCTTTTTACTTAGATCATTTAATTTACATGTATTTTTTTTTTTTTGAGGAACCATAGTAAATGCCCAGCACTGTACAAGACACAAAGAAGGGGATGAAATTCCTACATTCAAGGTGCTGACTATCATTGGGAGATGAGGCTTACCTGGATGAAAGAGTTGTTATTGTTTTAATCAGTATATAATTAAGTGCCAAATTGAGTGGTCCAGACAGGAACCACTACAGGTAATCAGAGAAAGGAGAGATTAATGTGTACTTCAATAGTCTAGAAATGCATTATAAGGAGTTGGGACTTGATTGGAACCCTGAAGTATGACTAAGCATTCTCCATCAGTACTTTTATACGACACAGTGAAGAGACTCCAAATTGTAATAAAAGCAGAAAATATGGCCAAGGTCTCACCTTGTCTTCTCCATAAAGGACAGCAAATGGTAGGCTGCACTTGAAGTCACCACAGTATACACATTTTAATGCATTTAACTTTAAAAGATCAGGAGAGAAATAGTTGAGGAAATGCACTCTGGGTTTTGTCATGCTTTTAGATGGTGACATTGGCACTTTTAAAAGGAGACTGGGTTCACCCATCCAAAAAGTCAGCAGTCTGAGTTAGGGAATGCTAATTCTGAGACCTGGTTCTCAGAGACAGTTTAAAATCTCAGTGGGAAAAGCAGTGAGGAGGTATTCTCCTCCCTTTCGTAGAGTCTCTGGAAGAGAGCTGAGTGAAAACAAAAATCTCATAGATTTTGAAATATAAAACACAGTCTCTCAGTTTGTATTGAATTTGATACAATCTAATTGAAATCTGATGATTAAATTCAGGAGTTGGGAATCATGGACCTACTTTTTTTTGTTCTTTCATTTCCAACCATAAAGCTTAATGAAGGGGAATTCAAGATCTTATGGAGAATTAGAGACCAAAACTGGCCCCACAAATCCCCTAAAAATAAAAAAGAAAAGCCCAGATGGTCTGGATACCTACTTTTAAAAGTTGGCTGCAGCTAACATTGCACAAGCCCAGGCCATTATTTTTTAATCTCTCATTGACAAGGCAAAGCTTCCCTGCAGACTGGGATTTGGGACTTGTTATCTCCATTTTATTGGTCTCTCCGCCAAGAATAGCAAGGCTGATAAAGCACTAACTTCAGTCAGAAGGGAAGGGGGAATGGGCACTGAAGCCACAGGAGACACACACACAGAGAAGAGTCACTCACATACTCGGCAGCAGCTCAGGGTACGTTTCTTGTTTAGTATCTGGAGGATGATGGAAGTGAAAACAAAGAAAGAAAGACCACTGGTTTCTTAGTAGCTGCAGGATGAAAGTGAAGAAAAGGAGGAAGAGAAGAAGGGAGGGAGGAAAGATGAAGGAGAAAAAAGGAAGGAAGGAAGGAAGGAAGGAAGGAAGGAAGGAAAGAGGAAATTTATGGAAATTTTTGTTTTCTTTTTCTTCCTAGTTCTCTGCTCACTAATGAAGGAAGTTTTATTTATTTTCCTTAAGACATCATATTCTTTCAGACGCTAAATTCCTTGAGAAAAAAAAAAAGGATTATTCTCCTCCAACATCTTGGAGTAAGAATTTGAAGAGTCCGTGAAAAATTGAAATAAATGGAAGGAGGAACACAATTAGTCCTTCTATATATAAAGTATATAAATCTATTCTAGATAGGGTCTGGAAAAGATGGAGGGAGATGAAATCAGAAAGACCAATTTCTGTGAAACTCTTCAAAGAGCTTCAAGTCCAAGATGATATTCAGTGCTATAGCAAAATCTCTTATAGCAGGAGGATTTCCAAGTCCATACATGATGACTTAGTTTCCTTACTGAAGTAGCATTAATTCCTATAGAACTTAATTGATTCATGATTCACTAATAACTGGGATCTACTTAGCTTATTGCAATCTGCTGTGCCACTTAGTGGCCATCTTCTCCCAATCTGGAACAGTGATCTTCTAGTCCTATACCTCCAAAGACCATTATGCATCCATCCAGTTTTGACTCCCCTTCCACTGCTGATCTTGATTTGTGGATGAGTAAATAAACACGTAAACCATAGTATCTAGCTGGTCCCAGAGCATGCTTCTTATCCCATTTAGTCATCTGACAAGAAACCAGGGACACTACAGTGTTTGCTTTATTACTGCATTCCACCAGTACCCTTTTGTAATTCTTGCCCCTTTTCTTCCAGTGAGATAAGAAAGGATTTCAACAATGGGCTATGATATGATCCTACTCCTCTAATAAAAATCTCTCTTCTTTGGCCCCTGCACACTACAAGTGGCAAATACTCCTATTAGAATTTTGTTTTTCACATCACACCTATAAGATTGGCAAACATGACAGAACAAGAAAATGATAAATGCTGGAGAGGATGTGGGAGAGTTGGAACACTAATTCATTGTTGGTGGAGCTGTGAGATCATCCAACCCTTCTGGAGAACATAGTTCCTTTTGGAACTATGCCCAAAGGGCTACAAAAATGTGCATACCCTTTGACCCAGAAATATCACTACTAGGACTGTATCCTCAAGAGATTATAAAAATAGGAAAGGGTCCCACATGTACAAAAATATTTATAGCAGCACTCTTGTGGTAGCCAAAAACTGGAAGTCAAGGGGATGCCCATCAGTTGGGGAATGGCTGAATAAATTATGGTATATGAATGTAATGGAGTACTATTGCGCCATATGAAATGATGAACAAGAAGACTTCAGGGAGGCCTGGAAGGACTTATATGATCTGATGCTGAGCGAAAGGAGCAGAACCAGGAGAACTTTGTGCACAGCAACGACCACAGTGTGTGAGAGTTTTTTCTGGTAGACTTGGAACTTTGTAATAACACAAGAATTTACTGAGAAAAAAAAAAAATCCCAATGTTGGTCTTCTAAGGCAAAATGCCTTCCACACTCAGAGAAAGAAATATGGAAGTCATTCACAGAATGTAGCAGATCATGTTTGTGTGTGGGTGGGTTTCAGTATATTATGTTTTGATTTGTTATATGATTTCTTCCATTTATTTTAATTTGACTACATAGCACGACTACAGTGAAAATGTGCTCAATAGGAAAGTATATGTAGAACCTATATAGAATTGTATGCTGTCACGGGGAGGGAGGGGGATAGTGGGGAAAGGGTGGGGGGGATAAAATCTGAACTTTAAGGAAATGATTGTAAAACATTAAAAAAAAATAAAAAAGTGTTCATAAAAAGAAACAGCTCGAGCACCAACTTCTACATGAAACTTTTCACATTCTGCTCTCCTAACTCTAATTTTCTCTCCAAAATTACCTTACATTTAACTATTTTGTATTTATTCACTTAATATTTGTGCAGTATGTGTACATTTTTGTATATGTTTATTTCTGCCATTAAAATGTAGAATTTTTTGCAAAAAAAAAAGAATTTTGTTTTTGATAACAGTAACTGTCTTGTTTTTATACCTAGCAGAGAGTCTGACATATAGTAGATATCTAAATAATGCTTTGCTTATTCATTCATTTATTCATAATTTGAACTTCCTAAACCTTTTGGCAAGGGACAGGAATGAAGTTTACTTTTAAGGTATTAAAGATTAAAAGGAAGGAGATTTGTGAATTATAGCCCATTATTTTTTCATCACTCATTAAAGTTATTCAGGAGACATTCATGTTTCTTTTATTGTATTTGATCCTCAAATTAATCTGTTATGTCAAATACTTATCATTTAAGAAATGAGTAATAAGTCCAAGATAGGAGATTCATCTTGTCTGTCCAAAAATCATGTTCTTGAGTACAAATCCAGCCTCAGAAATTTTCTAGCTGTGGAAGTCACTTCACCCTGTTTGCCTTAGTTTCCTCACCGATAAAATGAGCTGTAGAATGAAATGCCAAACCCTCCAGTATCGTTGCCAAGAAAACCACAAAAAGATATGACAGAAATTACTGAACAGCAACAAAGTCCTTGAAATATTGCTATTTATCCTGTTATAGCACAAGTTATTGTAGTTGGAGAATCAAGACTAGAACTCACATTCCTGGACTCTTAATCACCTGTTGCTTCTACTAAACCATAGCTGAATAATATAAGCAAAATTGTAAAAAATAGAATATGGAGGGAATTGAGACTACTCCACAGTGCAAATAGCACTCACTAGCTTGGCACTTCATTGTGTGACCTGGGAGAAGTCACTTGATCTCTCTAACTCATAGTTCCGTCATCTCTAAAATGAAAGATGTGGTTAGCTGACATCTAAGATCCCTTCTAACTCTAAAGTTATGATCCTGTGGTCTGTAAAGGCAAATAGAGAGAATCTGGGGCTCCCATTTAGTCTAACTAGTGAGGTTTGACTATGAAGCAAAATACCAATACATGAATCAATTAAGCCATGGTATTAACAGCCTGCAAGATTCTCTGTGACTCCTCCATTTGATGAGGCAGCTTCTCCCACAACTTCCTACTAAGGAGTCAGGCACCATTTTTGCCTAGATTTCTCCAGAAGTTAGAAGGCAGAACTCCAGAATTCTCCATTACATCCTTTTGTATGTTGTCTTTCCCCCATAGGAATGCAAAACCCTTAAGGGCACATATTGTCTTTCTTTTTTCTTATAGTTGCATTCCCAGGACTTAGTACATTGTTTTGTATGCAGTAAATACTTAATAAATGTTTACTGATAGAGTGACTGAGTGACCTAGTTGCAGCATCAGTGCTACCACCAATAATAATCTTTTTATGTAGCACTTTATGGTTTGGAAAGCACTTTCCTCACAACAATTCTTGAAGAACAGAGGATTTCACAGTCTTATACACTGAAAAATATCACCTAAAGAGCTCCTGGGAAAATGGTTAGATTCATGAGGATAGGGTTAAACTCCCAAGTACTTGAAGCAAGGATTTTCTCTTGAAGACATGGGGGTGAAGATCTCCTAAACTCAAGAGAGAAAGAGTCTTTGGGTAAAGAACGATGAATGTGTCTGAAATTTGCATTTAGGCTGCTGTAACTGTAAGCACCCTGACATACACGAGTTGGGGGGGCTAGGGAAGCACTAACATTTGGGTTTTCAAGGTGGGGTACCCTCCTTAGAGGCTTCCCAGAGTTTCCTCTGGACAAATAAAACACTTCCAGTCAGTAAGCCCCAAAGTAAAACCTTACCCTCAGAGTATTTATGCATTTTTTAGAGCCAGAGGGCATCACAACCCTTGAGAACCAGTTCCTCGATAACAAAAAGTCTGGGTCTTCCTACAAATCTTCCTAGGTCCATTAATGTGTTGGGAAGCTCTTTAATCACATTAAAATAATTAATAATACAAATACATATGCTGTTTCTAGTTAAAGAAACTCTTGTTTCTGTACTTCTAGTAAAAACTCTTGGTTGATAAAGGCAAGATTTAATCAGAGGCACTTGATTATACTAAAACAAAAATAGCAGAAGATCCTACTTTACTTGCTATCACAGCCACAGAGATATAACAGTTAACATTTTTATACTTGTAAAACTTTGTGCATCTTATGCATATGTGACACAAATTTACAAGTCTTAAAGAAACATAGTTTAACATTATATAATAAGCACTTAGAGTAAAAAGAACTGAACTGCTCAAGCAACATCATTACTTTAATTCAGTGCATAATATAGAGTAGGATACAATCATAAGATCACCTATACAGACCTCTTTATTTTAGAGATGAGTAAATTGAGATGCCCAGAAGTAAAGCAACTTGCCTAAGGCTATACTGATAGCAAGCAGTAGAATTAGGTGACATACGTTCTTGAAGTACTCTAAATGCAAACTCAAACATGATTTTCTGAGGATTTTGCAAGAAAAAATTAGCTGTTACAGGGGAGAAAAGGAATTACTGGAACCATCCAGAGGTTTATTTGAATGTTCCAGTTCACTTTCAAAACATAGTCCAATAGCTATCATGCCTATAATAAATTCTGATTCAAGAATACATCCTTTGATCACGGTCCTCAGTTAAAAAAAATAGTAGGGTGACATTTCTTAAAAATGCTGAGGCTGATACACAAATTTTACATTACAGTACAGGAAACTGGACTTAGAAAATGCTTGCATGTGCTTACAATTCTCATCAAGACAGAAGTTTCTAGTTAAACAAATAATTAGATCTTAGTGTCAAGTATAAAGTAACAAAACTTACATGTTTCCTAATTGTTCTTCCCTGCAGCAGATAATAACCTGTATTTGGTCATTAGCCATGACACACGTTTACAGGCACATACAGGCACCAATTGCTTATTACTTTTTAAACAGATAACCCAAGAGTGGATATTTGCTGTCAAGACAGCTGCCGCCTGCATAGCTCACCAAGGCAGTTTGCACGATGCCTGCTATTCCATTTGTCACAGATGCCTTTATGAGGGTACAGAAGATACAACTTTGCCTCATTTTTCATTTCCTGTTATCTCTCAGATTGCAGTCTTCAGCTACTCTGTTTTACTGTACCTCAACTAGTGCAGACATTATCAGAGCACCACCTGCTACCAACACTTGCTGCTGAAGTTCTGGCAGCATTTCCATTAGAAGGAATTTTTTTTAAAGAATCTGTGAAAACTCCATCTAGGCTGAAAACAACAAGGTCGATGGTTAAGTCTACACAGGCAGTAAAGAAATGAGGCAATTATTTTGATTGTTCAAAGGCAAAAATTGTCTTACTTTTGGAAAAAACTACTTTTAATTTATCAAAGCTCTCCCTCATTCATTATTTCATTGGATCTTTACAGCAACTCTCTTACATAAAGAAGGTAACCCTTATCCCCATTTAAAAAATGAGAAAACTGAGACAGGTTAAATAATTTATTTTTTGCTGCATAGCTAGTTACTAATAAATCTGATACTAAAATTGTTCTGATACCCACCCCTAGACACAAATGTTTTTTTTCTTCTCTTACTGATATCTAAATATTTTAGGTAGAGGTGGATTTCGGACACCAATGCAATTCAAATAATTGATGTGGGTTTCTACTTGGATTGGATGAATGGCAGAGTATACAACAGGTCTGCAAAACAGACTAATACCTTGTAATTTTACACATACACTCAGAAAATTGATCTTTCTTGTCATAATTAAATGAAACACTTTAGTATTAAAATGCCTTTAAAATTATTTAAAATACAAAGACATTTAAAGTGTCCAAATTAAAATGTATAGGCAAAGATTTGGCTCTTTTAAGAATGTGTTCAAAAAAGGATCTAAACTAGGAAATTGCCTGAAATCATAGCAGAAGTTATAAAACTGCTCTAATCAATAACATCCATTATTTGCAAAGTTACTCATAAAGGCAAGTTGGAAATCAGAGTTGGGGTGACAGATTGAAGGGGGAATTTTATTTCCTTATTATTTTGCTTCAACTGATAAAAGAATATATATTACTTGAAAGATAAATCCATATGCATTTATATAAGCAATGTATATTTAATGCATATTTATACTGTTATTTTTATAAGCTTTTTAGAAGAATATTCTAATTCAATTTAACTCCCAGACTTCCATATTTAAATGAATCTATTGCATCATTTACATGAATACCTCTTCAAAAAATAAAAATTGTAACTCCCCAAGTCTATCAATTTTGTGCAATTTTTATCTATATCCTTCCATAAATACTTGGGTCTTTCTTTTGATGTTAGGTCAATACAAATGAAGAATATGAGTTATTTATGAATTATGTATTATTCTTGCTGTGACAAGTTCATCCTTCCTTCTAGTCATTTTTTTCTGATGACATCATTTGTGTCACTTTTGAACTTTTTTGTCATTTGTGGTGTACTGCAGTCTGTTCATCTCACCCATGTGCTCTCCATTTCCTTTTGGATGAGCCTGGCCTTCACTTCATTGGATACTGTGACATCAGAACCATTCAACATTCCTGGAACAACATTAGCATTAAGTGAATGGACTTTTGTCTCAGGAGAACCTTGGAGTCATTAAAAGGATCAGACAATTTATAAAAGGCAACCCATCCCATTTTTCTCCTCTTGCTTAATTCTGGGCCCAGCTCATTGTCTTTTGCAGTGTCTGTCCAAGATGTATGTACTGATGGACAAGCTCTATCTGTTGTCCACCCAACTGTGTATCATACTTGTATTAAGTACTTATTATGCTTAATACTGTGTACTTCCAAATGGCGGTATGTGGTTTTTGTCACTGAAACCATTACCAGTGGTAATGCCTGAATAAACATATATGGTTTAATAAGCTCTCTTGTGACTAGAGAGGAGGGCAGCTATTTCAAATGATAGGCATAAGGTCCTCAGCAATAAGAAATAGTCTGTGCAAGGGCTGTCCTGTAGCTCTAACTGTATTCTAGTGGAAAAAAGAATTATGGGTACATACTTGTGAAATGATTGGCTGAGATTGAGGAATTTATTAATTAAGTATAGAACTATAGGACCAAGAGGGAATATTCACCTGATGGAAGAATTTATTTCATTACTCTTCCTATATTCCCAGTTCTTGCCTGCTAATTCTAGTTTGAATTCTAGCTCCATCACACACTAGATGTATGATCATGGACTACTATTTAAACTTTATTAGCTTCAGTCTCTTTATCTATAAAATTAAGTGAGTAATACTTGCACTATCGAACCAACTGGATTGTTGTGAGGAAATCACTTTATTAACTTTAAAGCACTAAAAATGAGTTATTTCTGTTATTTTTCTTCAAGTTGTCCAGTAATCTGCCACAAAATATTGTATTCCCTTTCATTTCACCATGGAAACATTTTCTGCGTCTCTTTACAAGCCCAAAGTATCTATAGGTAGTGTGACAGATAAAGTACTAGACTTACAGTCAGGGAGACCTGAATTTGAATCCTGCCTCAGGCATTTACTAGCTATGTGCCCCTAGTAAGTCATTTATCTCCTCAGTACCTCAGATTCTTATCCATAAAATGAGGGATTTTTACTCAATTGCTTCTAAGGTTTAATGTATGATTCTTTGATCCCATCCCTTCCGTGACAAGTAACTAATCAAATAAATCAATATCCCCTAATATGCTATGGGAGAAATCTAAAAGATATCCTCAGTATTCCTCTTTCCCCTTTAAGTAATAAGTATTATGTCCAAGTGCCCAGCAGCCTCATGTTTCTTCCTGGCTGCCTAAAGCCCCCAAGTATGAACTCTTGTTTTCCTCTCCATGCATCAAAACACAGTACCATTACGTCATTCCATTTCTTCAAGTCTCTACCTCAGCCAGCTTTCAGTCCCCACCAAAGCAACCTGATACACTGATTCGTTATAAATGCTAATGGATGACTAAAGCTTAACGAATTTCACCTGTGTTTTTTTTTAAGAGGCATTCACATTTTAACAAGGAGAGGAATATAATTAATTTAATTAATGGTGGAAATGCAGGTACTGTAACAAGTTACTGGGAAGATATTTATAGAGGAAGAATTACTGGCATATCTCAAATAATCACATAAGCAGCTATCCATTCTGTCTATGACTTAACTAACCCCTTACCCATCTGTGATAGAAGTGGCCTTCAAGTAAATGGGGAAGCAGAAAAGGAGAACAAGGATGACTACTGGGAAGCTGTGCATTTGCTTCCTCCTAATAGAAGCAGCTTGCCGTGGAAACAATGGCATATGCTGTAAACCACAGGTAAAATATTGTCCTCTACTCCAGGGGAAGTTCTACCTGGAGCAATAGGGGGCTGTCCAGATGAAACTAATTTCATAGAATTGTAAAAATCAATTGATAAGTATTTACTAAGGGGCTACTTGAGCGAGACCCTACAGATATGAATACAAAAAAATAAAATCATCTCTAATTTCAATGAGCTTTCATTCTAATGGGGGAAACAATTAATTACATATAAAATATGTTGAATAATTATAAATTCAGTAAATATGCATATGTGTATATATAACTATGTATTTATATACAGGGAGTCATTAATTAATAAAGAATAATTAATACAATGTACTACTGGAGAGAAAGACCTAGCATTTGGAGGGGATAGTGGCCGGAAAAACTCTATAATGGAGATGGTGTTTGAACGGTATCAAAAAAATGGAGAAGCATGGTGAATATGCATTTTGGGAACCATTATCAGCAAATGCAAAGCACAGAGATGGGAAATACTGTCATAAGTGAGGGACAGAAATCAATTTTCTGGAAGACTATGGGAGGGGCTGTAGTCTCCAAAGAGGCTGGAAGGAAAAGTTGGGGGCAAGTTTTGTAGGATTTTTAAAGCTAAATGGAGGAGCTTATTTTTTGTTCTAGATGTAATAGGAAACAACTGAAGTTGGTTGAGTAAGGGAATCATATGTTCACGTCTACCTAAGGAAAATTCCTGTAGCAGTAGGGTGTACTAAGATGGGCAGGGATGGGTAGAAACGAGACAAAAAGATCAATTAAGAATTGAAGAAGGCGGAAGCTGTGAGAGTAGAGAAAAAGGGTCAAGGCAAAAGACATTAAGAACGTAGAAATAGCAAGATTTGACAACCTTAAAAGAAAATGTTAAAACTAGAAGGTACCCTAGTTAGATTATCATCAATCTGATTTTATAAGTGAGAAAAACAAGCCCCAGAAAGGTTGGAAACTAATGACGGCCTCTACAGGATTAAGGACACTGCAAATTTTCTTGGATATCTTGTAAAACCCTCACCATTTTCCAGGTTGTTAAGTATTCTGTCTAAACCAGACAGTGGCCTTAGAATATTCCCCTTGTACCAAGTGATGTTTCTAGTAGGAGTACGGTTTAATGGAGCCAACTTAGGACACATAAGAGGAGATTATTAAATTTTCAGTATGAGTCTTTTCACCTCTGAAATTAGCAAATGCTACAAATTGTGGTTATTTGTCATTTCATTGCTTTTCTAGAGCAGGAGTTATAAAAATATAATAAAACAAAATCTTATCTCTTAGGCTATGAAATAAAACAGAAAATGAGCCAGTTTTGCCCCCTGGACTATTGTTAGCTGATTCCTGGTCTAAACTTAAGAAAGTGATGAAGAAAATGTTAATGATATGTCCTACTAAGAGTCAGTTCTTAATCATTTGCCAGCACATCCCTCCAGTGCTGAGGAATCTTTCTGTATGTCTCCAGCTCTTCTGCCTAACAACCCAAATCTCTGACAATTTGACCCTTGCCATTTCTAGTCCCTTCCTGAGTAGGAAGTCTCTACTCCCTGTCTTTGTCTCCATGATCGAGAAACCTTATCTATCAGATTTACAGTTTGAAAGGATGATTTCAATTCTGACCTGACAAATAAGGGAATTAAAGTTACAGAATGTTGTAGTACATTGAAAAAGAATCTGAATTCTGGAGTCAAAAGACATGGAATCAAATCCAGGGTCTGATGATTGCAACCTGTATGACTTTGAACAAGTGACAACCTCTCTTCAGTCTCAGGTTGCTCATTTATAAAAGTAGGGAGTTGAACTAGATGATTTCTGGTGTCTCTTACAACTCTACACCTATTCTCCTATGACTCACCCAATTAAATCAGTACCAGACTTGGGATTTCAACCCATGTTCTCTAACCTGAAATCCAAGACTCTATTATATCATGAGAATTAGACCCAATAAGTGCCTTGTGTAATGTGTTGCTCTCTGATATCTCTGTTTATAACCTTAACTTTCCAATATCCCTGTACTACTAGACAAATCAAAGTAGATGCTTTACTTCCACTCTCCATGTCGGCTCTCTCCTCAAATTCCTTGCCCCAAATAATTTTTCAATTGAATTGTGGACCTGAAGTAATTGGATTTCAGTTTGAGTCATTTTCAGCACCTGCATTTCATGGGTAACACCACATGTCTCACTAAAAGATCATGGGCACTTTGGGGAATGGGGATTTTATCAGTGGGCAAGTAGCCAGTCAATTGCCCTTAGTGGGAATGAGAGAAGGTAAAGATAGAGGGTCCTCACAAGTGGAAGATTTGCCCTTTCCCCAAATCCATTGCCACCATTCCCCAAGGACCTCAACACTTATAATAAGGAAAGTAGCTCTCCCCTTCATGTGAGCAATGACCTTTTCTTCTTCCCCATTTCATTTGCTTCCCTTCCTCACATGCAATAACTCCTGGATATCACATTCTGTGGGCTGTGAAATTTGGGTACGGAAATCTTGGGTAGCACACTGAGGTCCTGATATTTTGTTGTTTATAAAAAGAGGATAAAGGGACATAAAATGTAAGTGAATCAAGCCCTCAGCTAGCATTTAATTGATAAGAACTAAAGCTAATATTAGATAACAAATAAATGGTCTGTTGCACAGGCATTTAATTAAACACCAAATTAATGCAGTAATGACCTACTGGAACTAACAGCCAGGAATGCTTTACTGCAGCTTAGCATCTGGATACTTTCACCTTCCACCCCCCTCCCTCTCTTCATGTAAAGAAACATTAAAAAGAAATACATTCATTTATAATTGATGTCCTCTGTATTATTCTTCATCCCTTCCCTTTTCCTCCCACTCCACTTGGGACTTCATTGTGTCTAAAATCCTTCTTTTATATATAACTTACTAGTAGACCCAGTCTTCTACTCAAGTCCCTCCCACAGGATCATCCCAACTAGGAGATTGGGAATTCTGTGAAACTCCAGGCCCATACCCTGTGGCTGATTATATGCTGCCTAAAGATTAATTGCAGACAGTGTTTTAGATAATGGTCTCAGGGAAGAAGCATGCAAAACCATGGAGAGGAGCACTGGAATCAATACACAGTTTTATCTGTACAAGCCTATTTCTATCTAAAAGCTTTCAATCATACAGTAAAGTACATGATAGGTGTACGAGTTTAATTTTACTCAAGTATATTCAAATCCTTTTTGGTTTTCTTACAAGGATATTGTTCTTTACAAACACCACCAGTTTTCATTTTGATCCTTTATCCAGAAATGATAGATAAGATTGCCCTATGAGACACTTTTGGGTGAGATTAAAGGTGTCTGTTCTCAAGAAGCTTATGTTATAATTGGGGGAAGAAGGGTGAATCTTGCACAGGGATTTTACTCGTTTAGGACTAATTTAACCCATTTACAATACACCTCAGAAGCCACTTAGATAAAACAAATAAAAATATTAAGGAGTGGGGGAATAAAGGAAATGATGAGGGAGAGATAGAATAACTGAATAGGTTGGAGTTACTTCAGAAAGTTTGTGGAGCTGATGAATCTTTAGCAGAATTTTGGAGAGACAATACCAATCAAAAAATCAGCCAACAAGAGTCAGGAATCTGCTTGTTTTGACACACTGGACTTGGGAGAAATAGAAATGCAAAGAGGTAAAGGTGCCATCACTTTTTTTTAAAATGAAGTTTTTTTTGTTCTTTTCTATTTCAAAGGTATTTTATTTTTCTAATTACAGCTAAGGACAACTTTAAAATGTTTTTAAAAAAACATTTTCAGTCCCAAACTTTCTCCCACCCTCCCTTACCTCCTCTTTTCTTAACACAGTAAGAAATTTGATATAGGTGATATATGTGTTTTGGGAGGGGAGAGGGGAAGTGTGTGCAATCACATAAACCATATTTCCATGATAGTCATGTTGTAAAAGAAGAAATAGAGCAAAAGAAAAATAAACATAAAAATAAAGTGAAAATAGCGTGCTTTGATCTGCATTCAGACACTACCAATTCTTTCTCTGGATTTGTATAAACATTTTTATCACGAGTCTAAAGGTACCTTCCTTCATCAAGGAGAACACAGTCTAGTTGAGGACATACATAAATATAAAGATAATGATAACCTTGATGAGAATGGCAGTGATGACAATGATAGTAGTATAACAGAGAATATTCTAGAACTTTCTCTTCCTTGGAAATTATACAGAAAATGAGCTAATATTTCCTGCTTGGTTTCAGTCTACTCCATGGAACTTGTTTCTCTGAGGAGTTTTTACTAGGTGATGGTTAAAAGTTGTATTATTGGCTAAGGTGCTAGAAAATCTTGTTTATTGGGGCATGCTAATAAAAAATTAGATGGAATAAAAAAGAAACAGCCTGCCCCTCTTCTATTATCTTTTCCTTGTAGGCACGACAGGACTACTTTGATCTGGTCCCAAGAGTTAGGTGGCAATGGGGTGGCACCTCTGCCTCCCACCTAGACATGGGAGCTGTGTGCACGTGACTGACTCAGATTTTTGTTTTGGTTTTGGTACTAATTCTTTCTTAATCCTAGACAAATGTATTTTCTAAATACCTAGATAACATTACAAGTTCAGGGAATGGAGTGGTCTCATCATAGCAGAATGACTGAAGAGGAAGTGGCCACTAGAAGAGCAATGGACAAAAATAATGGAAGTGGTTGCAAATATGAGGAAAGGTCAGTAAATCTATAGCTTCATGGTGAAGAGAAACACTGACCATAGACTCAACAAAACCAACAGAGAGCAGTACCTTAGGAGTACTTAATGAAGAACCCATGAAGGTAGAAAAAAGATTTTCACACCTAGTAATGGGAGGTATGCCTTTGCCTAATGTGTTTTCTCCATGATTGCCTCACTGTCACTGCAATTTAAGTTTGTGCCTATCTCCCCATGAATATTATATGTATTTGTGGGGGAGTGTTCCCCAAGTATTGGGAGTAATATTTACACTAACTGTCCAGTTGAATCTTAGTAAATAATTCTTCTAAAAGCTAATCAAACCTGATTGTCCATTTTCTAATGGAAGCATGGCAGGGTGGAGATGTAAGGGAAGCCATTTAGGAACAACATTATAAGCCTAGTCACTCAGATATACACATATAACAGAATAGTAATCAGCTTCCCTCTGGAGACCCAACTCACTAGTAAAAGTAAGAATTACAAATTTAGCCCCAGAGAAGTGCTATGATAATAATAGTTAACATATATAGCACTTTAAGGTTTCCAAAATGATTTATATATGTTATCTCATTTGGTCCTAACAACAATACTATAATATAGATGCTATTTTCCACATCGTATAGATGAAGAAACCAAGGTGAAGAGAAGTTAAGTGACTTCCTCAGGATCACAAATCTAGTAAGTTTCTGAAGGAGGATATGAACCCAAATCTTCAAATTGCTAAGTCTAGTGTTCTGTTCACTGACAAATTATAGTCAAGTTCCCGGAAAAAAGTGGTTACTGTGAGCGCAGGCTGGCTTCCTACAGTGTTGAAATTTGAGGTTTCCTTGAATGATAAGATTCAGAGAGTCAGAGAGAAGAAGGGAAAGAATTCTTAAAGGGAAAAATAAATAACATGGGGAAGGTTGATGAGGAAAGAAATCAAGATATATTTCAAAAAGAATGAAAAATCATGTTAGAAGAGGAACATTTATCTAGGTATATAAAAAAAGTAATAATGCTTATGTGGGATTAGAATATGGAAAGCCTTGAATGCCAAGTTTTAAAGACTGTATTTAATAATGTAGGGAGTGAGGATCCACTGAAAATCTCTAAACAGCAGAGCAGCATGATTAATGTTGTACTTTGGAACCATCCATCAACATTTTTCTTTTAAATTGAGCTCCTTTTGTGTACAAAATCCCAATAATTGACGTAGTTAATTCACATCCACTTTGTTTCAAAGACTATATAATTCTCTGGCAAAAAGAGAAGTGGGATTTTAAATTATCATGGCCTCTGATACTTTCCTTTTCTCCTGAGTTTATGTCAAGTTCTTTCATAAAACTCCTCAGCCATACTTGGTGCACCAAAGCTAGCAGAGGCAGGATGAAGACACACAGAGGGAGGTACTTTCATCACCAGTAGTTGTATTCCCAAATCTCAGTTCCTTATCCTGCCTTGAAGATAGTATCTTAGGGGAGTGATTTTCAAAAGTGTGGTCTGAGAATCCCTGTGGCTTCCTGGGACTTTTTCAGGGGGGGTCTGTGAGGTCAAAACTATTTTCATAATAACAATATGTTATTTGCCTATTTAAAAGAATCCTCCTCTCTTTTTCACCTATGTATTTGTGTGAGGCTTCTTTTCTTCATATACTTTACAACATATCACATTAGATTTAATACAGAAACAGAAATGAGAATTCTACTTTTTTCTATTAAACCAAACATTAAAGAGATTTGCAAAAATATGTGAAAGGATAAATCTTCTCACCACTTTCTATTTAAAAATATTTTTTCTTTAAAATGTTAACATATGTTTACTACTTTATTAGTAAACACGGATTTGTTTTAATGATTTTTTCAAATGTTTATCAGTTTTTATTTCTAATATGATAAAAACTGATAAATATAATTCATATAAGCAAAATTTCTTTGAAGTCTTTGATAACTTTCCAGTGTAAAGAGTTTCTGAAACCAAAATTTTGAAAACTGCTGACCTAGGACACTGGGTGAATGAAAGATATTCTATTGAGGCTAGAGACAGGGAGAGCAAGGAGAAGATTTTTTTCCCTTAGATGCCCATTCTTACTCATATACTAATATCCACAGTCTCTTAGATAAAGAGACCTAACAGTCTATTCCAAGTTGGGTATAAGTGACCTCTAAAGGTGCTACTTTCTTCAACATAGTAGGTGCGGAACTGGCATCAAAACTGTGAACTTAAACTTTCCTATCAGTCTCTCCCTCCATCCTATTATCTGGAACAACTTTTCCTTGATTTAAGTAGAATTGGTTGATGGACTAGCACCAAAAAATAGCCATTAATGAGTACATATAAACTAGTCTCTTTGGGCATCTCCAGGACTCTGTCCTTGATCCTGTGCCATTTGAAATTTTTGTCATTGACTTGAAGGTATACATAACATGCCTATACTATTCCCAGATGACATGAATAGGAGAATTGCTTGCATGCTAGATGTCAAAGTCAGCATTTGAAAAGACCTTGACAAGTTAGAATAATTGAGTAAGAAGAAATTTAATAGAGATAAGTATAAAGTACTACATTTGGATTGTTAAAAAGTCAGTTTCACAAGTGTAGTATGGGTAGAAAACAGTTCAGGTGAAAAAGATTTTGGTTGACAAGCAGTATACATCAACCATTTGACATAGTAAAGAAAATAACAATTTTCAGGCAACACTGAGAGAAATGCTGTACAGAATGAGGAATGAGATAGATCCACTTTATTCTATTCTGAATATATCAGATATATTTTTTTTCTCTAATCTATCTGGATTATTGTGTTCAGTACTGAGTGCCACAATTTAGGAAGGACTTAGACAATCTGTACAATGTCCAGAGAACAGTTCTGAGGCTAGCAAGGTGACTAGAATTTCTTTTTATCTAAGGACTGATGGAAGGACTTGGGGTGTTTAACCTGGGAAGAACAGTGGGGGAAGGTATGAAACTGTATGGCAGATAAGACCCATTCTGCTTGACCTCAAAATGGCCAAGCTGCAGATAGGCAGAATAGGTATCATGGAAGGAAAACCTCTCTAAAATTAGAGCTCTTCAAAAGTAAAGTATGCTTCCTGCAGAGATACTGTGTCTCCCTCGCTAGATGTAATCTAATGAAGGCTGAATGACCAAATTTTAGGACTGTTGTAGCAGAGGTTCTTGGTCAGGCACAGAGTAGAATAAGTGACCTCTCATTCCTTGTATTTCTGTAATCCTGTAATTGTGTTTGTTCCATACTCTAGAATATTAGTGTCTTATGCAATCTTCTCCATAGCATCCATAATATATTTGCTATAGCAAATTGCTTCAAATTTCTCTGCTTTATTCAAAATATTATTTTGTGTTTGAATACATAAAAGTCAGGCCAAATAAATCTAGTAAGTATATTTCCATTTAGGTACCAATTGTTGTCAATGAGAGGGCATTTTCATTTGAATACAATCTGGGTTTATAATCCTTTCACCAAAAGTCATAAATCTCTGTGTGGAATTTCAGGTTCCATAGCATAAAGGGGATATTTAGGGGGCATAGAGTTCTTCTCAAGATCTCTCAAAAATATTATGTTGCTTACTGTCTAGAAGACAAATCTGCTTTGATGGGGGAAAATATACCTCCAGAAAGGATTATTTTTGTTCTCCAAGGTACACAGCATTGACACCCCACACTTACATGTAAACTGATCAAAGTGGACTGTGTCAAGTTGAGAATAATACGCACTAATTCCCAAGGTGTATGGGGAAACTTTTCCCAATGAAATAGTTACCTGGACTGTGGGAGAATCTATTTCTGGAAAAATTTAGAAAGTTTTCCAAATGTCCTGTCTACTCTTTAACGGAAAGCATTCTATAAATTTTTTCACCAGATTGATAAGCAAAAGAAGCTTTAATTTAGCAACTTGAACTTTGTAATGTACTTTTCCTTTTTTTAATTTCTGCTTCTTACTATGTATTATCACATTTCATTTTACCTCATTTGCATTTCCCTGTTGCTATTTCCCCTCCACTTAAAAAATAAAAGTAAGAGAAAAACAGTTTAGCAAAACTAACCAAAACATCATCCAAAGCTTCATTTTCTGTTAAATCTGTTAATGAATATTATTGTGTTATCAAGTAGGAAGAGCCTGAAGTTCCATTATCTTTTGACAGATAAGAAAACCCTGGTCTAGAAGGGTAAATTGGTATGTCTAAAGCCATACAACAAGTTGGTAGCTAGAAATGAAAAGCGACTCATCTGGCTCTCTACCACAAGCTTTTTTTTTTTTTTAACCACTTTCCAAGCCAGCAGGAAAACTTTTTCAAACCAAACAATTTCAAACAAACTCAGAAAAGTCAGTTGTGTCATAAAAAAGGTAGATATTAAAATGTCTCCTCTAATTTTTGCTCCTCCGTCATATGTTTTATCCCGGGATATCAAATTGTTTACAAGCAATTACAGTAATTAAGCATAAATACACCCTGGTGAGGCAAATATTATTATCCACTTTTTAACAGATGGGAAAGCAAAGACTTGGAGGATTAGAGTGACCTGCACAAGGCCAAAGAGGGTGTTAGCTACAGATGTACAAATAGAACCCAGGAACTGTGCACAGCAGCACTCAGTTTTACACTGCCTCCCCCTCCCTTCTTCCTCCATTTCATTTCTTTAAATTTTGAGTGATTCTTTGTGTTTGAAAAGATTTGAAAAAGGAAAATCAGGGATGGACATCATGCAATGACAGCCTGAGAAATAATGCAAATAACAAAGCCATTGGGAAATGGTAGAGAATAGGTAAAAGGACACAGCCCCTGCCCTGGAAGCCATTTAGGTACTGTCCAAGGTTCTCACCAGAATCCCTGAGTTCCATACCAGGGGCCAATGATGGGGGCCAATAGCTTCTTTTTAGAAATAAGACAATTGGATTTTCTAGTTCTGCTTGTTTAGAACAAGCCTGAACCCATAAAATGAAGATGACTGGAACCAAAAACCAAAAACTGAGAGGAGGCAATTGGAAAGAATTCCGGTATTTGCACAAGCAATCACATTGCCCTTTCCGAAGGGCTTTGGAATTTGTAAGTCAAATGTATAGTTGCATTAATATCAGGAAAATTACAACCCAGGAAGAATGGCGAAAGACAAGAAGGCTAACTCCTCATGCTGTGCCTTCCTGCCCATTATCGCATTTGACAAGCAGCTTGAATTCAAGCATAAAGAATAGGGTAAAATAGAATCAGACAAGAATGGAACAATGGAGTTAAATGCTAATGAAAACAAATCAGAAATGAAAAATTGACAGGCAAGGTTCATGGCACATTCCTCACATCTGAAGCAGAAAAGCCAAAAAGAGAAAATAATAATAAATAATAATAATAATAAAAGTTTGATTTTTCCATTGAAGCATTTGGGAAATCTTTTAGCTGATTTGTCATGATTTATAAAAGTAAGATGGATGCAGCCTACAATAAGACAGGAAGAATTCTGAAAGCATCCCACAGATAGCTTTATGTAGTTGTGTATACAGAATGGGAAAGTATCAAAGCACCCATTTTTACTGAGAAACAAAAGTTATTTATGACCCTGGTCAATTTTGAGAAAACATATATAGCCACTATATACCAAACTTGATGAAGAAGGCAGGGCTTGGTGGTGAGGAGAAAGACTTATAAGGTGCATCTCACTGACCTTCCAGAACATTGTATTTGTCAGCCTCTATTTCTTCAGGTGAGTGGGGAAAAATAAGGTCATAAAGTAGAGCCATTCCAAGTAAAATCTCTATGAGGACACACTGTGGTCCAGGCACGAACATTCTCCAGTGGGACTACTCACAACAAGGCACAGAAGTATTTTTGACAAATTAAATTGTTTGAAACCAGATCTAGTGGGGGGAAGGTGTAAAAGTAAGGAAAATAAAAATATATATACTTCTATGACACAAAAATGGTTAAGTAACTTGTCCATGGTCACAAAGCTAGTATGTGTAAAAGGAAAAATTTGATTGGAAACTGAGGGGATGCTCACCGGCTGGGAGTGGTTGAACAAGTTGTGATATATAAATGCAATGGAATACTATTGTTCCATAAGAAATGATGAGCAGGTGAATTTCAAAACAATCGGGGATGCTGACTGAAGTGAGCAGAACCAGGAAAACATTGCATACAGTAACAGCAATATCTTGAGATGACCAACTTTGATAGATTTAGCTCTTCTCAGCAATACAATGATCTAAGACATTTCCAAAAGACTCATTTTTCCAAATGCTATCGATATCTACAGAATGAAGAGTGAATAAATAAATGACCTCACCTCTAAAATCAAAGCCTATTTATACCAACCAGGAAATTCAGAAAAATGCTATTTTAGAGCTTGAATAATCTCCTCACTTCACCTAGTGCTTAAGTGACCTCACTATGCATTGTGGCCTGTCAACCTAGTGACTTCCTAATGAAGTCCCCAGCTGAAAGAACCTAAGTTTTTCCATAACATTTGACTTTATGCTTCCCTATCTTGCACAAATATATACAATGAAAGGGTAAAACTCCTTGGGTAGGGAACGAGACTTTATTAGTCTCCATTCCCTCTTCCATATTCTGGTTTTCTTTTTTTCTGAAAACCAACATGAATATCATGCAGCAACATCATGTCACCAAACACACATCATAATTTATGTTTTATTGTTCAGTTTCTCAGCATCCCTTGAGATAGACCTTTCCTATCAGCCTTCCAAGTTACCCTTGGCTGAAAACCTCTTTCATTCTGTTGTTCTGTGGATGCTGCTGCTCTAGAATTCATTGAGAGTCATTTTTTATGGCTATTTTGTGGGCTGTGGGGGAAGCACTAAAGTATATGCATCTTTCTACTTAGCCATCTTGGCTCCATCATTCCCCCCTCTCCCCTCAATTTTTCTAATGAGATCTGTATTAGCTTTCTCTGAAGTCTCATAATCACCAAAAGAGACAAGGAGACTGTTTACCTTAAGTTCCTAACCCAGGGAGGCGGGTTATGACAACACTTGGAGATCAGTAAAGCTTAGAAATTCATTAGTAAATTGGGATTAACTGGCAGGAGATTTAGGTTTTAGGTCATTTCATCCAACTGTAAACTGTGAGTATAGGAGAAGAGAAAAATTGGTTGTATATATTTGTGCAAGATAGGGAAGCATAAACTCAAATGTTATGGAAAAACTTAGGTTCTCTCTCTTTTACTCTGTCCCTCTTCACCAGTGTTTTGATTTTGACCTCCACTTCCCTCAATCTACCCTCCCCTCTACCAACACTGGCATTTTCTTTCATGTTTCCCCTACTACTTCTTCCCTCCTTTCTTTCCTGTCCCTTTTCTTTCCCCTTTCTCCTCATACTTTTTATAATATATAGATAGAATAATAAGATAGATTTCTATGTCTGAGTGTGTATGTTATTCCCTCTTTGAGTCAAATATGATGAGTTCAAGGTTCAGATAATGCTCATCCTCCTCCCTTCATTCCCTCTATTGTAATTGGTCCTTTGAACTTCTTCATGGGATATAATTTATCCTATTTTCCATTCCCTTTCCTCTTCTCACAGCACAATCTTTTTTTTCAAGCCTTAATTTTTTGTATCATCATATTAAAGTCAATTTATACCCATACCCTCTATATATACCTCTTCTAACTGCTATCATAAAAATACAATTCTCAAGAGTTACAAGTATCATCTTCTTATGCAGGGATGTAAACCCTTTAACCTTATTGAATAACATGGTTTTTACTTTCTCTTTCCTATTTACATTTTTATGCTTTTCTTGAGTCTTATATTTGAAGACTGAATTTTCTGTTCAACTATGGTCTTTTCATCAGGCATGGTTAAAAGTTCCCTATTTCATTGAATTTCCATAATCTTTTCTTCTAAAATATTCTGCTAAATTTGGGTGGATAGTTGATTCATAGTTTTAATCCAAGCTCCTTTGCCTTCTAGAATATCATCTTCCAAGCTCTCTGATCCTTTAATATAGAAGCTGATAAATCTTGTGTAATCCTGGGTGGGGCTCCATGATATTTGAATTGTTTTCTTTCTGGCTGCTTGTAGTATTTTCTCTTTGACCTAACAATTCTGGAATTTGGCTACAACATTCTTTGGAGTTTTCATTTTGAGATCTTTTTAGGAGGTGGATTTTTTCAGTGGTTATTTTACCTTCTGGTTCTAGGATATCAGGGTAGGTTTTCCTGATAATATCTTAAAAGATGCTGTCCAAACTCTTTTAAAAAAAATAATGGCTTTCAGATAGTCCAATAATTCTTAAATTATCTTTCCTGGATCTATTTTCCAGGTTAATTGTTTTTTCAATGAAGTATTTTACATTTTCTTCTATTTTTCATTCTTTGATTTTGTTTGAAGGATTTTTGATGTCTCATAGAGTTAATAACTTCCACTCACCTAATTCTATTTTTTAAGGAATTATTTTCTTCAGTTAGCTTTAATACCTTCTTTCTGTTTGGCCAATTCTGTCTTTTAGTGAGTTGTTTTCTTCAGTGGATTGTTTTTACATTTGGCTAATTGTATTGTTTAAAGAATTATTTTCTTCAATCAATTTCTGTCCTTCCTTTTCCAAGCCATTGCCTCTTCATACCTCTCATTTCTTTTTGCTCTTCTACCTCTCTTATTTGACTTTTACAGTCATTTTTGAGTTCTGCCAAGAAGACATTTTGAGCTTCAGACCAATTCATACAAATGTTTTAAGTTTCAAATATATGCATTATGACATTATTGTCCTTTTCTGAATTTCTATTTTGGTCTTCCCTGTCACTGTAGTAACTTTCTATGGTCAATTTTCTTTTTTGCTTCTTCCTCAATTTTTGACCTATTTTGTGGCTTTTAAAGTTGAGCTCTCAAAAAAAAAAAAAAGTTGAGTTCTCCTCCTGGGGCACAGAGTGTAGTCCAAAGTTTCATGTTCTGGGGATCAGGGGCCTAATCATAGACTTTGTGCCCTGTGACCTCAGGCACTGGTGGCTTGCTCATTGCCCTGAAGTGGCTCAGCCTAGTCAGGCCTATTGTTGCCTGGTTTGCAGGGTTGGAAATTTGCTTTCTGTGCTGAATCTGGAGGTCTCACAAATGGCCTTCTGTCCTACTGGCTGACTAATCTAGGACAAAGGGGCCTTGGCTGCTGATCTGAGCTGTGGCTAAGATCCTCCCACTGATTTACCTGAACTCTATTCTGCACTGGGCTGTGCTCCCCTTTTACCCAAATGAGATTCACCTTTCCTGAGGTCCTTCTAAGTCATCTTAAGCTAGAAAATTGTTTCACCCCAACTTTTTGTAGGTTCTCTCACTCCAGAATCTGTTGAGAGGCTTGATTTAATGTTTTTTCTGAGGGGGAACTGGAGAGAGCTCTGGTAATTTCTGGACTTCTTTCTGTCATCTTGGCTCCACCCTCAGAAGATAGATTCTTGATGACTTTCTATTACATGGTAAATAAATAGCTACATTGTTTGATAGCCCCATGGAACTTCCTTGATGTGAACATGTTTCCATCTATTATATGGAATAGTACATTGAGATGTTTGATAAAGTTCAGAAAAACATTGTGTTGTCTTGATTTTTCTGTACCTTTCACTAAGACATCTTTTGTGCTGTGGCCCTGTATGGCACTTCCGTATAGTACTAAAGTTCAGCAAAAGTGGTCAGGTTTCCATTCTAAAGCAGAATAGAATCTACCAGTTCTCTGCCTATAGTTTTTTCTAATATTATATCAATCTATCCAGACCTTCTGTGTGTTTCCTATTACTATATTCTTCCCAAATTACATTCCTCATTCTGTTATGTCTACCTATTCTCTAAATATTGACTACTATGTGTGGACTCTCATACACACCAAAGGTTTATGGTACATGATGTTGGCATAGGTTTCTGTTTCTGAAAGACTATATTATAAAATCAATATTTATAAGAAAGTTAGAATCCTACTACCTGTGGTGGGGCTTAGGGTATGGAGGCACAGGACACCAAATGCCCAAGGAAGGCAAACAAAATTGCAACACGTATTGCCTCTTGACTGATGAGCACTTAATAAGGAGAATAAAAGTAGAAATAATAGGAGAAAAAAACAGAAAGAAATTTCTCTTTCAGAATTATAAATAGCATAAAAATATGTGTCTCAAGTCACAGAATCATAGAATTGGGGCTAGAAGAAATCCCAGAACTATCTAGTTATACCTTCTTTTTTGATAGATAAGGAAATTGAGTATCAGAGAGATTATGTGACTTATCCAGGGTTGCACCACTACTTACTGTCAAAGACAAAATTTGAGCTCAGGTCTTTTATACCTAATGCCTGGCACATATTAGGAATTTAGTAGATGCTTATCAATTGCTTCCTTGCCTGTTTGATTTATAATTCTTTACTCTCCATCACAAAAATACTAGATGCTTTTCTATATTTGACTCTCATTTAGTAATTAAGTCAACAAAAGTCCAGTCTAATATCCACCAGCAAGTCCTACCTAAATATCCTGTCTAATGCTACTCCATAATAGTGTGATTCAAAGTACTGAATGGTACAATGGATAGACCATAGGACTTAAAGTGAGAAAGTTCTAGATTTAAATCTCACCTTAGTTAGAGCTTAGTGCTATCATGTTCTCTAAGAGTGTTCAGAACATTGTTCATATCCAATTCTGACCATTTCACTATGCTCCAATTTTGTATTCCTACACTATTATGGTTCAAAGTAATCACCCTTCAGTTTTCTCAGGAAGCCAGCAAGTACAAAATATTCCACTAGTTTGTGAGCTCTCAGCATCTATGATCTCTTTAGAAGCTTTGTTGTGATGTTTCTGTAAACTAAAATCTAATCATAATGTCTTAGAAATGTGTTTTGTGAAATGCTGTGTAATGTTTTGATGTAATCCTGGGTGATCTCTCCTGTTTCCAGCAGCTTAGCTAATTTTGAGAATTGGACTCTAAAACACCACATTCACTGAGTAATTAAGATTCTTTAGGTGTTCCAGACTTATTAGTCATGTGTGGTTTGAACATAACATTGGAAGTTCACAACAGTAATAAAATCAACATATTTTATACAATTCATTTGATGAGGGAGACTAGCCAAGATGGCAGATGGTAGGAGGAAGTAGTATAGCTCAACTCCCTGATCACTATTCCAACAACAATCCAAGAAGAATGCCAGACCAAGTAGTGATTGGAAAACCAAAAGAGAAACTGAAGTGAATCATCTTTGTCATCTAAAATCACAAATTCAACCTTATAAGCAAGAGACCAGAACAGAAACTGTGGAACAGGGCTAAGCTAGGGTTATAGACACAATTTCCAGAGCTCCAAACTAGACTAACATTCTAGAGACACCCAGAGCTGATCTCAGACTTTTCCACAGTCCCATGTCAGTATCAAAGAGTCTTCTAGGGGGGCCAAGAATGGGATATCCCAAAGGGGTCAAGAACATCGACTCAGCACCCTGTGCCCTGAAGCAGGCCAAAATCTTGAAGACAAAAAAGAATAGAAAATTCAGACTCAATGCCCAGGTCATAAGCTAGGGAATACAGAGACGCCAAGAACTATTTTCTGACTCAGACCCCTTCCCAGGCTAGTATCTTGGGATAGCTCAGTGGAACCAGGAACAAAGACTAAATTCCCAGAACCCCAATATCTGAGTGACTCAGAGCAGACTAGACAAAGTCTACTGCCCATGAGAGCAGTGCAAGACTCTCTACAAAGGAACAGAATCTTAGTTTCATTCATATCTCCAAGCTATGTTTGCAGAGAGCAAACATCTGGAAAAATGATTTAAAAAATAAGACAAAGATCTATTATGATGTTAGGGATGCAAGATACAAAGCCAGAAGAGGGGAAAATACATCTATAATGAAGTCTCAAAGAAAAGCTTGTCCAGGTGATCAATTAAAATTCCTAAAATTATGCAAATGGATTTTTGTGAATTTAAAATGATATTTTAGGTGAAATGATAGTGGTAGAGGAAAGAATTAGAAAAAGAATATTTTTACAATGTTCCAATGATGTTGAAAAAGGAAAAGGATAGAGAAAAGGATACACTGGAGGGTAGAGGGGGAGAATGGAGGTAGAACTTATTTTCTCCCATGATGGCAAGTGAAAGGAAAAGTCTATACAAGTGAGGAAACAATAGGGTGAATAGATAGTCACTTGATTCTCATTTTGAACTGATGCAAAGTGAAGTGAGCAGAACCAGGAGAATAATTTATACTTTAACAATGACATTATGGAAACACTTATGAAAAGCAAGAATTATGATCAACAAAATGGTCAACTATGATTTCAAAGGACTGATGATTAGGAATGCTGCCCAGCTCCTGACAGAGAGATGATAGACTAAATAAGCAGAATGAGATTCATTTTTGGACAGGGTAAATGTTATGATTTGTTCTACTTGACTAAGTATTTCTTGATGGATTTTGTGTTATTATGTTTTATTTTAAGTGGAAGGAATAGACCTGGGAAGGAGAGAGGATAGATATTTGCTAATTATTTTTAAAATTACTTTAAAAAAATTAGTGCAATTCAGCAAACATTTATAAAGCATCTATAGTATGTGGGATACCTTGCTAGTAACTGGAAGAAGATGTAATGCCTGTTTGTATCAAAACTTTTTATGATAGCTAAGAATTGGAAGCAAAGTAGATGCCTAACAATGGAGGAATGGATAAACCAATTGCAGTATATGAATGTAAAGGAATATTACTGTGCTATAAGAATGAATGAATACATAAAAGCATGGAAAGTTACATATGAAATAATGTAGAGTAAAGTAAGCAGAGTGAAGAAAACAATATACACAGTAACTATAACAATGTGAATGGAAAGGACAATGGTACACCAAAAATTAAAAAATAAAGGTAACAAAATTACAGATCAAGGGGGACTAAAAAGAAGAGATATGAGAAGATACCCTTAACCTGCCCCTGAGAAGAAGTGACAGATCTATGAATGTTACACACTGCACGTATTTTCAGATTTTTTCAACACATTAGTCAGTTGTGCTGACTTTTTTTTTTCCAAAAATTACTGTTGGGATGGCTCTCTGAGAGGGGGAAGGATACATGGGATACTATGTACATAGGGAAGTATAATCAAAGAATTATCTGACTTCTGAAGATGGAAAAGTCATTAACAATTGTAAGAATCAGTGAAGGCTCCCTGAATGAGGCAGTATTTGGTCCAGTCTTTAAAAAGCAGTTTAATCATATGGTCAAAAATAAATAGGGTGAACAGAAGTCTAAAGGTGAAAAAAATAGGACAATTATAGGGAATAATGAACAGTCCAGTTTGGAAGAACCATAAAATGTGAAGAAATAGAAGTCATATGAGCTAACACAAAAAGAAATTAGCTGGTGCCATATTTTGGAGGATCTTGAATGTCAGGTAAAAGAATTTCCAACAATATGAAATATGATTTGGAGGAGGGAAAGAATTTAAGAGAAAGCTAGTGCTATAATTCAGTTAGGTTGTGACAAGGGCTTATTTACCTATTAGGTGAGACGCTTAGAAAGACATTGCAATAGATACAAAGGAATAAGGGATACTGATCCTTAAGTCAAAGAGTTTGTAATCTAGGTTGAGAAATGATATGCAAAAGTTAATTGAGCAAAAGATATAAGAAGTAGTGTTAAGAATTCAAAGATACTGCCCTGGGTTGAGCTAGTCAGAGGGAACTTTAAGTTATTTCATCTGATCTTTGAAGGATGGATAACATTTGGTTAGGTGAAGACAAGGTAAACTTCCAGGTGAGCAAATGGCAGGATTAATGGTGCTGCTGTCCAAAATTACTTTTGGAGAGTTCATATGGGGCAGCACAGGGATATAAAACTGGAGAAATAACTTAGGGACAGAAGGGGGGTCTTAATGAAATCTAGACTTTGTTAAACTTTTTCTGGACTCTGAATTGTCTATTAATTTTATTTTAGTTATTTATTTTGCTTAATATATTAATCACAAATTGTGGGCTCTAGAGATTTGAACAAACTGATGTTCAGTGACAAGTGCAACAGTAATGGTACTGATCTTGAACCCAACAGTCCTAATTCTAGGACTTAGCCCAGTGCCTGGCATTTGGTAAGAATTTAATAAGTGTTTTCTCACTGAATTCTGCTCCCATTTCCTTACCTGGAACAACTCCCTCCAAACAAGACTTCCAGACCTCATTCTTATCTTCATGCATGAGTTTTTCCATTAGAGTTTGGAATTATAACATAGGGTTGAGCTACTATGATTAAATAACAAATGACCACAAACTAACCTATACTATAGATAGATGGATAGATGATAGATAGATAGATAGATAGATAGATAGATAGATAGATAGATAGATAGATAGATAGATAGATAGAAAATAAATATAGTCAGCCCCATTCTATGCCTCTGATTCTTTCATCTCAGATTTCTTGCCATCTGCTCCACTGGGAAATAAAGATCCTTTCTGTAATCCAAGGGAACAATAATCAAATCAATATTATGTTGTTTTAATACTCTCTTTTCTGGTTATCCCCTCTTTCTGTTTGTTATCTCCTCCTTTTAGAACATAATCTCTGTGAGGATAGGATCTTAGCTTACTTAAGTATTCATATACATAGAACATAGCACAGTGCTTAACACGCAAGGTACTTAATAAATGCTTTTACATTCATATTAGCCATGTACAGTAGAGGATCATTTAACCTCTCTGAACCAGTCTCAATTGTAAAAAAAGGAAATGATAATTCTTAAGTATTCTTTCTTATGGGATTGTCACTTTTAGAATATAAATTGTAATGCATTATAGAAATACAGTTAGTTTAGTCTCAACCATTGTAACAAGTGGAGCAGCTAAGTGGCATTATGTAGATTTCAGATTGGGCTACTGAAATCAGGAAAACCTGAGTTCAAATATGGCTTCAGAAATTTACTAGCTGTGTGACCCTGGACAAGTCACTTAACCCTATTTGTCTCAGTTTCTTCATTTGTAAAATGAGCTGGAGAAGAAAATGGCCAACCACTCCAATATCTTTCCCAAGAACACCCCAAACAGGGTCACAAAGAATCCAACTAGACTAAAAACAATGACTAAACAACATTGTAGAGAGTGACTCTGGTTTTGGTGTGCTTGTTGGCTTGCTCACAAACAGGACGGTCTCTGCCACTAGGAATGATCTGTGACTCCAATGCTGCCCAGTTGGGATCTTGTATCCAGTTTCTAACTTAATGAATGTTTAAACATGTGTTGACTACCAGTTCATTATCTAATTACCTTGAAGCCCCTAACGATCCATCAAGGTTAAGTTCATTATCACTCTTCATGACTGAAGTGACTTTATAGCATAAGGATCCAGGGAAGAAAACATACTAATGTCATTCCTTTTTTTAAATTTAACTTTCTTCTCAATTTGAGGGTTATTTTTCCAAAATTGTTCGGTCTTCAGAAGTTTTCCTTGGTCAGCACAATGTGTGTCAGAGGTATCATCCACGCATTTTTAGCACCACTTTTCTCAATCACCATCCTCCAGACCTCTGGGAGGAGAGAATACATGGATGATAAGAAGCAAACATTTTGACAGGTTTGCTTGTTATGAGAATGTCTTCCCTGTCTACCTTTAAAAACTATGCAAGCTGATTACTTGCTGGTTTTAAGTAAAATATTGTTTCTCAACAAAGTAATAAATAGACACATATTTTTATTTCCCATGAGAATCTTTGAATTCCATAACCCTACATTTCCTGTCAGTAAATACTTTAATGTTCTGACATTCTTACAAAAATGGAAGGGCTTATTTCAATTCAATTCAGTTCGTCACCTATTGAACACCTGTTATACGCAAAGCACTTGTGCTTGCATTTAGGAAAACAGAAATAAAATTGAGGATCTACCTTTGAAGATCTTACAATCAAATGGAAATCAGAATAAGACATCTATACAAATAGATACATTGCAAAATAATTTACAATAAGAAAATGTGTTTGAAGACATTTTGAGGAGGAGCAAACTACTTTTAATAAGGGCACTCAGGGAAGAATTCATAGAGGGATGGAACCTGAGCTGGGCTATGATGGAAGATTTCAACAGCTACTGTTGGTTAGCTACTACAATATTGTAAGGAAGAGGTGATGTGGTCTGGACTAGGTAATGACAGTATGAGCAGAGCAAAAGGGATGGCCAGTGAAGATTTTGACAAGATTGAGCAAACTAAGAATTAGCACTGAAAATAAAAGAATTAACAGAATTTTAATATATACATTTGCTAATTATTATTCTCTTCTCTGAATATTAACTAGTGTTTTTTAGCTATATAATAGATGTGGAACAAGTATAGATAATATTGGTGAAAGTATGAACTTTAAAAAAATTTGCTCAATTTTGTCCTATATGATTTAATTAGAGTCTCCATTTTATTTCAGACTAAGAAACTAAAGTGTGTAACAACATGCCACAATTAGTTATGAAAATATTAGTTTATCACTACATAGATATTGTCTTAGACATAAACTCTTGATATAACTGTATCCTATTTCAATACACAAAGCCAAGAATCTATTTTTAAGGAACATAGAAGAGGAACACAAAAAAAAAAATGGAGGTCTCAGGTAATTAATTGTATTACCCCTTTCTCCATTCTCTCTAGAGACCACAAATCTATATTTCTTGAGATTCCCTTTTAGTACATACTTGAAAGACATCTTGAACTTGTCCACAACTATTTCTAATTTGTCTGATCTTCATCAGTCAGTTTAAAGGAGCATAAAATGTCATCTGCCTCATCCGTCACTGTGCGTGTTAATGTATTTATCTGATTCACTTCCCTTTGCTCTCTCAGCTTGATGCGATTCTGAATCTTTCCAATCACCTAATTTATTTCAGTCACTCTTCAGGCTTACTGAAGTTGAATTTCTCAGGTGGACTACTTGGAAATGATGCCATGCTCTAGCAGTTCTATAAGCAATTATCATCCTAATAGCCTGTAAGTTCTGCTTTGTATATTCTCTGTTGGTTGAGCGCCAGATAGAGGTCTATTTTCCCCTAAGCCCTTGTCTTACTACTTTAGGAAGGCTTCCTGATGAGGTCTGGTTTTACTTCTTTGCAAAGACTTTCCAACTTAGAGATGGTTAATGAAACTAGTATCTATGATTGATTCAATGCCACCAATCAAAGCTAACCTAGGAAACACATAGCCACAGTTGTCAAATTTACATATAGTACACAGAAAGTTTGTTCACCAATTGTGGTAACATAGTCTAGTACAGAAATCATCGATGCTTTATCAACCTAAACAGCAGCAGCAACAAATATTCATTTATTGTCTTTAGATAGTACAAAGGTCGGCAGGAAAGTTGAGCTTGGGTATACATAAGGCAGCAAATATTACCCATTTCCCTATGGAGAGCATGATTCTTTTTCATGGAGTTGATGGAGTTGAATGTATTCATTATATGAAAGTATGGAGTTGATGGGGTTGAATGTGTCTATCATAAGAAAGTAAAAAGAAACAAATCTTTCTTGTCCGATGTTTATAGATACTCACCTTACACTGCAAAAGGAGAAAGAGAATAGAGTCAAGAGAGACTGCCTTTGAGAGTCAGTGAAGCCTTGGGATGGGTTGTTACTGAGAAGTGTTCCCCATATTTCCATGTTGTATGTGTTCCTGTAGAAGTTTAGTGTTTTGAATCAGATTATAAATTGTCTGAGGTCTTCAATACAGTTAGCAAAGGTGCTATGTTGAATTGGTGCTTGTAAGGTAATAAAAATGTGCCATCACCACTTTGAAAACACCCCCTAAGTTATTCCTTCTGGTACAGTGACAGAGCTGAGTTGATTATGATTCCAGAGGAATTCGATGAGTTTTCCAATCAACTTAATGAGATTAAATATGTCTAAAGACATGTAAAGGGCACTTACCATGGATATAGTTATGGTGCCTGGAATCCTGCTGAATAAGCTCCCCTTATTGATTCTTGTGACTGCAGTTGTCTACCAGATTATTGGCTACTGAAAGTCAAAAAGGATGAAATATGTTTGGAGAAGATCCTTCTCTTCCAAGCATGGATACTTAGAATAAACATATAGAGTTTATATTCTATATAAAGACATATATGGAATTTTAATGAGAAACTAAAATAAAATGTTCTATTCATCATGAAGTCCAATAAAGTAGCATTACAATCAGACAAAGCAAAAAAAGAAAAATGAGCAATAAAAACAAAAGTAAATAAGGAAATTACAGTTTTAGGAACCATAGACAACAGGCCAATATTAATAATAAACTGATTCATATCAGGTCACATAGCTTCTTAATTCACAAAGGAAAAATTAGCCCAATTTTTAAAAAAAGAGCTAGTAACAAAATAATAGTAGGATACTCTGATATTCCTCTATCAGAATTGGACAAATCAAACATTAAAAAAGAAAATGAAAACAGAATTAACCAAGTTGTCGAGAGAATTCAGAGCTAAAAATTGCATGCTGTCTTCTAAACAGGAGCAGCAAAGAATGTATTTTTCAACATCATATGACAGTTTTACAAAAGTTGATGATGTAGGAGACCTGGAAAATGGCAGAGTAAGAAGAAATGATATAGTTCTTCTTCCCTCATGACTACTCCAACAACAAGTAAGAATTCTAGATTAACTAGGATTGAAAACTTGAAGGCAAAACTAAAGTGGATCATGTTTTTAGCTCAGGTTTCAAATTTGATCTCTAGGCAACTAAGCAGAGGAGGAACTGTGTAATAAGAGTAGATTGGTATTTTGGACTTAGTGCCCCAAACTCCAAATTAGGCAATCCATAGAGGAACAAAATGAAGTCAGTTTGGGACTCATCCACAGACCCAATCCAAAAGGAAGGAATTTATATCCTTTGACAAGGACAGATTTCTACTATGATCAAAACATGTGCTGGTTCTTGGTATAGAAAAAAAAAAAGAGCCTTCATTTGTTCTGCAGCATAACTGTCTAATAGTTAATGAGTTAGTCAATGGTGTTTGAAAATGTAACATATAATATTTGATAGGAACAGCCTGCATTTCCCAAAATGCTTGTACCCAGAATATGAAACTGATTGAGTAAATTCTAAGAACTTGAGTCCCTATGGTATTACATGTCTGCAAGAAGAAAAAAATGTGTCATATAGCCAATGTAGATGGTGAAGATCAATCAATTGATCAATAAGTATTTGCTAATTACCTACTATTATGTGCCAGGTACTGGAGATACAAAAAAAGCAAAAAAAAAAAAAAAAAAAAAAAAAGACAGCCCTTACTATCAAGAAGCTTACAATACATTCCATTTTGAGGGATAGCATATACAAGAAATATATACATATACATGTGTATACACATCTGTTTACACATGCATATACACATATATACATACACACATATATGTGTGTGTGCATATATATGTATCTGTATATACATATAGATACACATATATACATATACATATATATGGGGGGATAGCAATGCCCCTGAAGGACTGGAGTATTATTTATGCCTTTAATATGAATTAGACAAATTAGATACTTCTCCAAAACTTGTGACCCAAAATTGAAGCTCTTCATATATAAGGACTAAATTTAATTTTAGGATTCCTTCGTAATCAACTATTTATCTCTTTTTCTACTGAAGTTATTCCCTGGAAACATCAGATTTTGGCTCATCTGAGGGTCTCCAAAAATACAGAAGAAGTTTAAAAACAATTTCTTGTTAGGGGTCTAAGGGATCATGTGCAGAAACCAAAAATGTTGACTGAGACCACAGTGGCAGTGTTTAGAAACCTAAAAGTCCCAAAGTGTTGATGAGAGTCAATGAAACAAGAAGAAACCTAAGTTCAGTAAAGCTACATGTACCAGTCCCTAACTGCAAAGAAGCATCTGGGAAGACAATGACAGCATTCAAGACTACTAAAGTGTTTCTGAGCCCCCAGATATCAATCCTCCCTAGAGCAAGAAGAAATAGTGCTGAGAGCAAAGAGATTAACTAGAATAGTGTGGTCCTAACAGACAGTTTTTAAGAAGGATGACTGCATTGAAGGCTCCATTCACTTTTTTTCAGATTCTAAGAGAGAATCTCTTTCCTCACTTTAGAGTAGTACATTTTAAATGAGCTATTTGCCAAGACTTCTTTAATGGGAGTCATGAATGAATTCATTCTGAAATGAATGCTGAAATATAGACTTGATTTGAAAAACTTTGCTTTTCAAGTCTGTCCTCATTAAATAATCTTCTATTACAATGTTATTCCTACCTGGTGTGGTGATAAAGTGCAAATGGAATTTAGATAACTTTTAGATATTTACTGGAAACTGGTGGAGGGAGAAACATGGAGCAAATGACAATCATCTACAATACCATCACACTGAACTCTAGCCCATTTGAAGCTGACTAAAATTGAAATGAAAATTATACTCTCAATTTCTTAGGCACTAGTGGTCCTTAGGATGGGGGAAAATACACCCACCAATTTTCCCAGATTTAGAACTTGCCTTCCTACTGCAGAAGCAAATGATACTGCTATAGATTGAGAAGTAAAGAACTGTTAGGGAATATTTATACAAGCAAGGCAAAATGGAAGCAATTATCTGATGATGATAATAACTGAATACTGCCAAACTGGAAAGTTCACTCAAAAAGTAATCTTTTTTTTTTCTCAATAGCAGTCTGAACAATCTAGATAATGACCTAAAATCTCCCTTTCCTCTGCTCCTAGAAGTCATACCCTTTGGGTTTCAGAAGTCAATAAGTATTTATTTGGCAACTACTATATGTCCAGCACTATAGAATGGAGGACTAAAAAGAAACATAAGACACAATCACTTTATTAAGCAGAAGCTTAAAAGTTTAGGGTTATTCTCTAACCTGAAAGCATTTCAAAATCTCTTCCTATTATCTTAAAATACCATAGACCTTCCCCTTTATCCTGGACTATAAAATTCTTTGTCTCCCCCAATCCTGTCACCCATTTTTTAACCCCCATAAGTCCTCTACATAAGCGTAAATTTAGTAGGCCTTCTAAAAATTATATAAAAGATTTTGCAAAACATTTCTTAATAAAAATATTTTCCTTTCTTAAAAACATCTTACAATTTATTCTGGTATTATTCATTCCATACCATAAAATTCCAGAATTTTCTAGTCTCAAAACCCCTTGTACTTAATTGACAAAAATTACAAGAGGAGATCCTAAAGAAGACCTTTGCATTATTACCAAGTTTCTTCATAGCAGAACAATTTTAATAGAAACTTCCTTTTAAATAAAGATAATACTTGGAAGTTTATGATTTCTTAAATTATAGCACATGGTCAAATAGAATGACTGAGCTTTTTAACCCATTCATCATTTTTCTCTGGCAGTACAATTCTTAATATAACAACATTTAGATAAAAGAACAAGTTGCACAATTTAGAGTTGTAACAATGCCTTAAACATTATTATTATGTATTTAAAATGTGAAACAACCCATTATCAATTTAAGTGAATGCATTTCCAAATCACCTCACACAGAAACTAAGCTATAACCCACTGTATATATGTTTATAATAACCAAGATTTCAAATGGAAAATGTGCCATCATAGCAAATATCTGTAGTACCATCACTACTTGTTTATAACCAAATATAACAGTTTCAAATTATCAAATTGTTATCACATCTTTTAAAAAAAACATATGAACAAAATCCAGATTAAAAATTGCTTTAACGCCATTTCTACCTCACAATGGTCTCTCAATTTTTACATTCTAAGAGAAGTTTAGAAATACAATACAATTTAGAAATACAATAATAACACAAATAATAAACTTCAGATGACATCAATTGCATAGAAATTATTGATCTTATTATTTTTGGTATTTAAAGACCACTTTAAAGTTCTGTATATTTCTAGCTCTGAATAACCTTTCTTCTACTTCCTTAAAAAACTGCAGTCCAGTTTTCTTGGAGACTTCTGATAAAAATAAATGCTTTAGGCATTTCAACTCTTTACTCCTATTCTTCTGGGAGTTTTGCAAAAAGTTTTAATCAGATTAGCTAAAGGGTTTAGCCCAGACAAAAAGAATTTGAATCAATGCTGGCAAGGTGTGGCCAGCTTCTGTAATGGTAATTTCAATGGGAACATCTTTCCCACTCATTAATAGGTCACATGGAATTCTGAGTCACAAGGAGCCCATGGTGGGAGGATTTTGTGGAACAAGTGGAGGTGAAAGGGTGGAACAAGAATCAGTGGAGCTGGAACAGAGCTGAGAGGAAGTTGATCAGACTAGTCAGAGCAGGGAAGGCCAAGGAAAGCAGGCAGCTGGCTGTGAGTGAGAGAAGGGCATTTTGCTTGGGAGACAGAACTAAAACATTTATTCAAACACCAGAAAGCTGAATCCCAACACCAGAAAACCAAATCCATCATAGTAACAAAGAAATCCTTCATAGTAACCAAGAAGTCTATATACATTACCAAGCCTTTCCACAAAGCTAAGAAGGTGATGTCAGATGCTATAGAGAGCCTATACAATTGAGCTCTACCCTCAGGGTATGTGCAGTGTACTCTGCTTGCTGCCTGCCCTTGTGGAAGAGATGTAGGAGCCTGATTCTGGAAAGCTATGAGCCATGATGACAAGAATTGTGATTGCCTTATGGTGAAGAGATGGACTTGAGCTAGAACTGGGCCGAATTCAAAAGACACTAACCAAGCCAAAGTGAGGGCTCTTCCTCTTCCCTGAAGCTGTGTTCAAAGCAGGAGGCAAGTATTGCCATTAACCCACAATGGCCCCAAGTGTTCCATAAACACCTGTTGTTTCTTTCTCTCTTGTATCTACACCTTAAAGTGAAGAAATAGACAATGACTATAACTTTGTGAACTTACACCAGAAGTCCAAGAGCTTGAGTTCATGATGAAGTTTGTGGGAGACCATCCACAGGAAAGGTAGCCACCAAAGACATATATATATATATGTTGACTCATCTGACCTAGACCAGTGGGAGCAGAAATGCGGATTTCTCCATCCTTCCACTGTGCTGTATTTGGAAGTGAATTTAACGGGGCAATGCTATGGAGAAGCTGATTTAAGATTGAGCTTACTCTCTATCAGGGACTGAAGTGGTATAGGAGAGAGTGTGCTCTCTGATGTTAGGGGATAACATTTTGTAACTTCTCTTGTTATATATTTGACAGTAAATATCCTTTTTTATTAAAGGCAATTGTCATTTGGTTAAGTGAAACTGAAGCACTAATCGTCATCAGTTAGAAAGAACATGTTGAAATGAATACCCAAGCTGTTAGCATTAAAGAAACACATTCTAATTCCTAGGACTCTGAAGAATAGATGTATATGACCAAAATCTGGGAATACAATTCATCAATAGAAGTAGGACTTGAGAAAAGTAACCCAAAGTTTAAAGGCTAAACAGGGATAGAAATACATTAAAAACCAGAAACTTTTACAATATTCAAAGGAAGAGCTGATGATTGGAAAGGTCAGAATGTCTGTATGTTAGAGCTGAGTTCCAACAGACAGAGAATCAAGCTAGGCAATTAATATAAATGTAATGTATTACTCACTGAGGTGTCCAGAGTAGTTAGCTGTGTATCAGCCAGTATCATGGTACATTTCCAATGTGACCAGCTGGAGAACTCTTAGTGCTCATGTTGCTGAATTTACAGCATAACAGATGCATTGGTTTGTAAACTTCTTGAGGACAGCTTGGATTTTCTTAGTCTTTGTAAGCTCTCCATCTAGCAAAGCACCTTACAGTTAGAAGACACATAGTAAATATTCGTAGAATGAATAAATTACCACCAAAACTCCAACAGACTCCTAGGCACAAATATAAGAGTGATTTCTGGGTAGTACTATATACTCTATGACAAGGTAAAATCAAAAGCCTTCATTCTTTTCAAAAGCACTTACTAAGCACCTACTGTTTATACAGCTCAGTGCCTGTAAGGGGCCCACAAGTGTCAACGAGATGAATTTCATGCTGGTACAAAATCACCCATCTCAGCAAGCCAAGTACCCAGGGATCTGGGAGGGTTGACCCAGTTAGGACCTGGTAAGCCCTTTCATAAAGTTTCCTTCATGATAGCCACAAAATGACCTCATCTCAGCCCCATGTTGCTATGCGACAGTTTTCCCACTGGATTTCTAAAGTAGAACCTGCAACATAGCCAATACATTTCAAAGAACAGAGGTTGATGTTGTAATCTCTCCAGAGAAAATGGGGTAACAGTGACCTCCTGTCCTTCCAGAACTTTAGATTCTGTGTTCAACACTTAGAATCAATGCATATGGATTTTGGTTTAATTAAACTGAAGTGGCAATATTTCCTTCAAAGATATTTCGACAATTGCAGAAAAAGTGAAGTGATGAATCAGAGAGGGTCTTTAGCATCTTTTCCATAAAATAAAATTAAATATTGATACAGAGAGAAGTGCATAAATAGAGAAAATGTAATGCTCATCAGTTCAATTGGCCAATAGCAGCTGTAATTACCTACTTCCACTTCACCTCATTCTTTGGTCATCATTAATAATAGCGTAGTGATTATTTGGTTTGAAATACCAGAATATAACTGAGATCACAGTCCCCTGGGCAAGTTAGTGACTTTCATTTACAGTGACAAGATGATTTTTTCACTTGTTTCTCTTTGGATCCTACACACACACACACACACACATGCAGGAGCATACACCTCTCTGTGAACACAGGCACAACCAGGCCTATCCCTTCTGCTCTGTATTTTTTTAATCTGTTATTAATTATTGATGATAGCTAAAGTTCTTCTCTCTCCCCTTCTGCCCCTTCAGTTTTGTGATTGGGAAGGACGGTTATGAAGTCCTGTGACATTTACAAGAACCTATTCAACTACTGACACAGTTATGATTGAACATGTAGAAATATCATTTTGAAACCATTTCTGTAGGAACTTCTCTGTTAATTTCTGATGGATACAGTATGTATGTGTATATATACATATACACATATATATACATATGCACATATATACATATATGTGTATTTAGATAGGGATACATATATGTATATATTTGATTTGAGGCATCATATGAACTCTCTAGGTTAGCTTGTTCCTCTGAAGTAGTACACCTGAGGGAATTTATGGAGAGGAGGGCTTCACTCATTTTGAGGGAGCCTATACTAAAATGAGAAAAGATGATGATACAACAAACAAAATGAACCACAAAAGAACTATCCTTGTTCTCAAGGACCGTGAGTTATCCTGAGAGAGGGAAGAACTGCAGAGTTGTGGGGCCAGGGCAGTGAGGGGATTCTATCTGTAGTTGATAAGCTGAAAAGAAGCAAATTTTGGTGCATAGGTTGTTTTTTCCTAGGAGAAAAACAGCTCTTTGAGGGCAGGGAATGTTTCCTTTTTGTCTTTTGCATTCTCATCTTCTAGTACAATGACTTGTACAAAAGGGATATAAATGAATATTTGTTGAATTGAAATTCTACTGTGGAGTACAGCATGTAAACAATCCACAAATGTTAAACACCTACGATATGCAGGTACTGTGTGAGACTGAGTATTAGGTAGAAAAACCAAACAGTCATTGCCTTTGAGAAATTTCTGTTCTACTGGGCAGGTTAAAACATGTTCATAAATAATAGGTGCAGAGTATGTGCAAAATGAAAACATAGGATTGGGGGTGAGTTATACTAACAAATTAGAGGATCAAGAAAGGACCCTGGAAGGAGGTGATATGTATACTGAGACTTGAATAGAGTTTGTGGTACGAGAAGCAGAAGTATGGAGAACAGAAAAAGCAAACCAAGTTGGCAATAACATAAAAAACTAAAGGAGAAGACAATATTTAGAAGGAGGGAGTGATTAACTCTGCCAAAGATTACAAATGTAGTTAGGATGACTAACTCCAGATTAAAGTGTCTGGAGACAAAGGCACCGCATTTAGCAATGAAAAGATCCTTGATGACCTGGAAAAGAGCAGTTAAGTGGTAAGGTAAGAAATCAGATTTCAAAGGGTTGAAAAGCAAACTGGAGATGAGAAAAGTAGAAGCTACAGGAGTAGGCATATTTTCCTAGGAGGTTAGTTATGAAAGGGAGGTGAGATCAAGAAAGATTGTTGAAGTGGATGATAGAGTCAAGCTAAAGTGTCACCTTAATAAACTTTTAGGATTTAGGGATGTTTATAGTCATCAAAGAAAAAGATAGTAGATAAGGATACACTGAAAATAATTAAGGAGACAGAAGGTATAATTGAAGAACCAAACTTTAAGGAAAGGGATGGTATAAAAAGACCCAAAGTGAAGGACATTAAGAAGAACCTTCTCATTCTCCAAGACTGGAGCAAAAGAGGGAAAGACATGAGATGACAATGAGTTGATTTCAAATTTTGAATTGGGAAGGAAAGGGAACCTGAAATGGATGGCTTCAATTTTTTCAATCTCTCTGCTGAGAGAGAGAGAGAAGTAGTAGGTATGCTGTTCCTTGAGGAATAAAAACAAAATTTGGAACAACTACTGTTCAGAGAATAATAAAGAGCATCACAGAAAGAGTAAAAGATACAAGAGTGAGTTAAGATTGGATAACATACATTCATTTTACAAGCAGCATAGTTGTGTTGGCTTCTCCTAGTTGTGCTTCTGGGTATATGTGTTTGGGTGTTTTGATTAGATAGTTCCTATAGGCTAACTGAATCTTGCTGGGAAAAGAAGAGCTGGGGAGTCTATTACCAGTGCTCCCATTTACTAGCTGAATCATTCTGGACAAGCCTCTTAATACTCCTTGTCTTTATTTTCTTATCTCTAAAACGAGAGGTAGAGACTAGATTATTATAATGGAGAAAATAACTACTTGTATTTATATTGCACTAGAAGGTTTACAGAGTTTTCTTTCGAAGTCTAAAAGGTTAGAATTTAAAGACTGCTTCTTATTTTGAAAATGACCTTCCTGACACTTTGCATTCCTCTGTTGTTTTTTTTTTTTTTTCGGAGACAAAGAATATCAACTTTCATACAATAATCAGTGGGGTCTCGTTGTTTGCTATAGCTTTAGGAATTAGACTGCAGTCATTTCATTTGGTGCTTAGTGTTGTTGGGACTTGATTCTCATATATTTTCACTGGTCTATTAAATATTTTAAAAAGTTAGGATTTGCTGAAGTTTTCTGCTGGACGTAGAAACGTTCATTCACAGTGTCAAGGAAGTACCAGAGGGTAAAGAAAGCAATGTCCTATCTTAGCTTGCCAGAAAGCTTTATTGGCTAATGCTCATCTAGCCACATGATGGAGAGATAGACTTTACCTGGATCCAACTTTAAAGGCTCAGAATTCTGAACAATTTTCTCTCCTGCCAGTCTCTGTTTTCTCATGTATAAAATGAGGAAGTTGGACCATAGCTTCTAAAATCTGTTCTAGATCTACACCTATAATTCTAGGATCCTATAATTGAGGGCTTGAAAGTGACATTGGAGATCCTCTAATTCAACCTCTTTATTGTATAGATGGGAAAACTGAGGCCCAGAGTGGACTTGTCCAAGATTAATCGTTTACCCCTCCATTTCACATGTATTTGATTGATTTGTATCATTTTTAAAAATCTTTGATATTTTGTTATTTTAATTTTTTAGTATATTCCTCTACCCTTCCCTATCCCTTGTAATGACGAATGAAAAAGAGAGTGAAAAAGCAATTTGCCAAAACTTATCAAAATATCAACCAAGTCTGAAAGCATATAGCTACCCCACCCCTACTGTTTCATAGTTTCCCCCACTCCTACAAATAGCAGAGAGTAGAATATTTTCTCATCTCTCATCTTGGTACAAAATTATATAGCATTAAAATTATATAGCATTCAGATTCATTTTTTTTTCTTTTCACATATATTGTTGCAATTATTGTGTATATTTCTTGGTTCTGCCCCATTCACTCTATATCAGTTCATATGTCTTCCATTCTTGTCTGCTTTCTACATATCCATTTCTTATGGCTCAGTAACATTCCATTACATTCGTGAATGCAATATCATTCATTCATTCACTGCTTTCAGTGGCCACAGTTTGTTTATTCATTCCTCAATAAATGAGCACCTACTTAATTTCTGCCAAACTTTTTTTCTCATTTTCTTAAAAGTCCATGTCAAATCAAGCGTTCTTCCTTGAGGAATTGATGTTCTTTGGTAAGTAAAAAAAAAAAAAATGGGTTATTAATTTTGGTTGTTTCAGATTCTCCCTTCTCTAGTCTACTCCACTAATTTAATTTTCTATTTTTTTTTACCAGCAGCAAGCAATCACTATCTCTTCTTAATAAGCAATTTTTCCTTTCCCTATTTTATCACCTTTAGAAGTCAAATCAACAGTCCTCCATTTATCTTTCTCAGATAGGATTGCCCAAGAACAGTTTGCATTATGTCTCAATCACATCTATCTAGATTCTTTAATGACCTATTACCCTCTCATCTAAGGTGGACTTCCCTTACAAGAACTTTATAAAGTAGGTAATTCAAGTATAGTGGGTATCTCCATGTAGTTTCTCATTTGAAAGTGAGAGGGTGACTTTCAGTCAACCCCAAGTTCCTTTGGAGAAAGATTCAAGTGATCTCCAAGCAGTGCAATAGGAACATGACTTTTTTTTTCCTGTTAAGAACTTGATTTTCATTGCATTTTTTAAAATTTGCATTTGGCTTGAGAAAGGCCATTCAAGCACCAAGGCAAACTCTTGGTTGAGTAACAAGCAAGCAGTAATATTTGATAAACCTTGTGAAATGTCCCTTATTTGTCAAATCTGAAGAATTTTAGGTTGGGGATAATTTTGCTTTTCTCTGAATATGTGAGACAATATAAGATCATACAACATTAACTATTTTGAGCTTTTTTCTGTGTGGCACTGGAGAAGTAAGATACAGAATAATGCTTCTGGGGTCTTTGGGAGGTGGAGGACTGTTCTGGATTGGTAGATTTTGAATGGTAGATCCTATAATTGCCTGGGGAATCCACAGAAGACAGATGTCAGTGGAACATGTAGTAGTACAATAAAGGCCATATGGATCTGAACTAGAAAGAGTAGGTAGAATTCAGACTGAAGAAAAAAGAGGAAAGAAGAACAGAGAATGGATGAGAGCTAAGGGGGAAGAATGGAGGACAGAAGAGAAAGGGAGAAGAAAGGAAAAGGGAGTATAAAATTCTTATGTTCACAGACTTGTTTCCATACCAAATGGTGACTACTACAGAAATTCAGTCTTTTCTTATTAGGCAGGGAAATGAGCAGAGCAGACATAGACCTCCTTAACCTAAAACATCCTAACTATTTAGCCACTGTCACTGAATAGATGAATGACATCTCCACTCATCCCTAACCTCAACACTGGTTTTAATGTCACGGAGAGGATGTTTCCACCACATCCAAATTAATCCATTTTTTAAAAATTAATAGATTTGTATTGATAAATTTAAAGCCCCTGTCAGTCTCTGTGCAACCTGCCAAATCATGTGTTAAATGTAGGAATGGAACTCAACACTTAAAACTCATCAGACTGTACTAAATGAGCTTAGATTGAGGAAAGAAAGACATCTGATAGGAGACAGGGAAGAGAAACTGAATTAACCACGTATCTCTGACCTTGAAGAATTAGAAGAGTATATAGCAGCTTTATTGATTATAAGTCTCCAGTTGGTCTCCACTGATGACTGCCATGCTTTGTAATACTCAACCAGTAAGAAACTTATATATTATCAGTGACCCTCAAATTTAGTGGAATAATAGAAGAAGCAAAAAAGTACATCTTTCTTTTCTCCTATAATTCTGAAATAAGGGGACCTGAATTTTCCTAAGATCCTTTATTAATATATTTTAGTCAGCTAAAGCTTTTGGATTTAACAGTCACCTGGAGACCTTCTGAGATATTATAAATGAATTACACTGGCCATGTCACTGCAAATGCTCTGCCCACTCCTCTATGTCTCCCTAATCCTGCTTCTATTTCTTTCTCCAAAGGAAAAAGAAAGGGTGGGTGTGTGCATGTGAGTGTATGTGTGTGTGTGCATTTGTGGGTGTGTGTGTGTGTAGCTTAAGGCCTTGATAAAACAAGGAATTTTCTCCTAAAAGACAAATCTAGGTTTATTTTCAAATTTACATTTGTCTCAAATCACATCCTGAACTTATTATATTAAATCAACCCATTAACATTTGTTAAGTGTACCATATCCATGGCACTGGAAGAATACAGAGAAATATGAGAAAGATCCAATTCCTGCCCTTGAAGAGCTTATAATATACCTAAACAGACAAGATTTGCACACATGAAACAACTGAGAAAATGTGGCAAAAAATGACTGACAAATGTTGTTATGGAGACTGTTTATTTTATAAATAAAAAATAAAATAATGATAGTTGTAGTATCCAGTGGATTTTCTATATAAATGTTCATCATCATTGATCTATGCTTTGATAGACAATTGTTACAATAGAGGAACTCAGCACCTAATCACCAACCATGTGATCACAACCTTTTTTCACTTAGCTAATCGGACACATTGGACCTACCCAAACCTTTTCTGGAATAAGAGAATCTATCAGAAATTGTTCTCCAGTGTCATAGTCTGCTAGAACCCAAAGTCTCTAGTAGACCAAAAATAGGATATTGAAGTAGAATTTTAGTCAAGAAAAAAAATTCTGAAGAAACCCTTCAAATACTTGAAGATCATTAACATATCCTCCTTTCTTCTCTACTCTAACCTTTTTTTAAATATTCGATTCAATAAATACTTATTAAGTGCCTGTTATATGGTATTGTGCTAAGCTCTGGAGTTTACAGTCAAATAGGGGAAAACAAAAACAAAAGACAGCTTGAAATTTGTGAGTGTGTATGTATACACATGTATATATGCACACATATAGTCGTGCATGCATGTGTGTATGTACATATATATGTGTGTGCATGTCTACATATGTGTGCTGTATGTTATGTATGTGTATATATATGCATACACATAAACGAATATGCGTATATAGAGAGAGAACAAAAGATACAGATAAAAATAGATATAGGTACAGATAAAATCATCTCAGGAAATTTTGGCATTCTGATTTCTTGTTTCTCTCTTCTGAATACTCTCTAGCTAGTCAATATCCCTCCTAAAATGTGATACCAAGAACTAAATGCAAGACTCCAGTTACAGTCTGAATAGGACAGAATGTAATGGGATTGATTGTCATCTCCATATTGTTGCACACTATGTTTCTCTTATATAGACTAATGCATTAATAGAATTAGCTTTCTTGGCTGCTGTACCATACTATTGGTGCTGAAATGAGGTAATGTACCTAAAACACTTTTCATGCTTTAAACCAACACAAAAATTGCATTGCTATTATTAGTAGTGCCTCATTTTGAGCTTACAATCCATTAAAACACCTAGATTTTCTTTTTCAGATGAACAACTGTCTGTGGGAGCAATTAGGTGGTACTGTACAGAGCACTAGGCTTGGGATCAGGAAAACTCATCACCCTGAGTTCAAATCTAGCCTCAGACACTTATCGGGCAAGTCACTAAAGCCTGTTTGCCTCAGTTTCCTATTCTGTAAAATGAGCTGCAGAAGAGAATGGCAAACCATTCTAGTATCTTGGCCAAGAAAACCTCAAATGGGGTCACAGAGTCAGATGCAACTGAAAATGACCGAACGAAAAGCTGCCTATTATGGGAACATCTATATCTCATACTTCTGAAATTTGAGGGGTTACAAGGAAATCCCAAATATTTTCCTCACAAACTTTCCATGGCATCTAAAATCCTATCATTAGAGCGAGATTGTGATTATAAAACAGAGCAAGGGTCAATACCAGAAGTAGAAGGAGAAGAGATTTCAAGAAGTGTCTTGGGGTGTCTGCAGTTGCAGAGAACTTGGAACAGCCTGCTGAGTGTCAATTAATTGCTCAGGCACTTTCAAGGAAGAATTATTATGATAGTGGGGCTGTTGAGGTTATTCTAACCTACACTTGATAGTGAGGTGAGTGCTGGTAGAATGACATTTGGGAAAAAGACCTGTGGAGCCAGGGAAACTCAAAATAGCAAAGGTCTTTCCTCCTGAATCTCCTCTCCTTGTCTCATCATAATGGTATGTGTTTAAAGGGGTATTCTTGGGTATCTGTGTCAGTACAGCAGTGGGGCTTCTGCCCCACTATTAGAGTTGATAACATAACATCTTCCGGACTTGAAAATTAAGATATGACTAAGTCTGTGATTTGTACATCTCATAAAAATAGAGGCAGCAAGGCATCATAGGCTGTAGTAGAGCACTGCTCTTGGAACAGGAAGATTTGAGCTTGAATCCTGTCACAAATACTTATGAGCAGTGTGATGTTGAGCAAGTTGATCTCACTTTTCTCATCGGTAGAATGGTAATAAGAGCAAAATATATGCAAAGTGCTTTGTAAGTCTTAAAGTGCTATGTAAATGTCAGATATTGTTATTATCATAATTATTCTAGGTAATCCTTTAAAGAAGAGGGCCTGGAAGTGGGTATTGGCATGTATAGCATTCATACATTTCTGTCTTGAAGTTTTATGTGGTATCCAAAGTTCTTTGTTGAAATTCACATGCCCTGAAGATGGGAAGATGTTATTAACATTAACATTTTATTACCATTCTGTGCTATCATGTGTGTGTATATGTGTGTGTATGTCTGTGTGTGTGTGTGTGTGTGTTTGGGTTATAAGACTGGGAAAGGGAGCTCCAAGGTGATACAGAGATGCCTGAAAAGGAAAGAGAAAGAACCAGAGCCAAACTTTAATACCTTCACAAATTTACCTGAGCTGGCTCCCACTGAACTCATGTTCTTTGTTTTTCACCTCCATCAACTACAAAGTTGTAGCAGCTTATGACAGAGTCTATGAACTCAAAGCAGAGCTATTTAGATCCTTGTGTGCAGTCCTTGTTAACAGTGAAGGTGAATTAATATAGCCAATGTCAAAAGGCTGTATTCTTAAATTTCACTTTGATACTAGCAATAAATGACCTTTCCCTTCCCTTAAAAGGGTAATAATATCTTGCATTTTTTTGGTGTGAAGGTGTTGCCTGGTCATGTTATTAATTTTATTTGTGTGTATGTGTATGTATTTTCTTCCTTTTTCAACAGACACCATATTGGCTTTATCAACCTGAGGCATGGATAAATGTAATTGAAAATAAGCTTATTATTAGCATAGCACTTTGCAATATGGTGCTGAAAACACCAGAGTAAATTAAGAGGTGACTGTGCAGATTGGAAGCATTTGTCCTGAAAAATGAAGGCCAAGGAGAGTGCTTATCTGTGGAAACTTTAATATTTTGGAATTTGGTCTAATAAAGAAAAGATAAATCTAACTCGTAGAGTTGTTAGAGAAACTAGCTGTGCCAGGATATTGTGGGGTTGAGAAAAGCCAGTCAGGAAGAAGAAATTCAACTGAATTATCTGGAGAGCTATGACAGGAAAAGCAAAAATGTGAGACCAGCTCTACTCATAAGAACTCAGATTTTAGGTTACCAGATATCTTGGTAAAAGAGTTAAGGTCATGCAATGGAAATAGCATAGTGAAGGATAAGAGGTTATACGAGTTGGCTTTTAACCCTGGATCTGCCACTAATTATTTGTGAAACCTTATACAAGTTCCTCAACCTCCCAAGTATCAGGTTCCTCATTTGAAAAATGGAGGGATTGGTTGATTTCAAATGTCCCCTCCAGCATTCTATAATCAATTGTCCTCTCTCAGCTGTAGTTTCCTATTAAATCAAAGGGGAATAAAAATATTTATTCCACTTCTTTCACAAAGTCACTGGGAGAAGCAATTGCAATAAAGTAGGCATTGCAGTATGGAAGAAAGACTTAGATTTTAACTTCTGACTCTGCCATTTATTAGTTATCTGACCTTGGGTAAATCATTTACTCATTCTCTCTATTGGGTCAAGTTGTTCCAAGTATCAGATGAAATACTTAGGTGGAAGGTGCACTTGACTTGTGAAGATAATGCACTTGAGATCTGTAGAGTTTCATATGCACACATGTGAGATATTATTTAATATAAGTTCTAAAAGAGACCTGGACAAAGAGTCAGGAGACCTCATCAGCTGAATGACCTTCAACAAGTCACTAGATCTCTCTGTGACGGTTTTTTTTCGGAGGCTGCTGGCAGCATGCTGGATAGAGTACTGGTCCCAGAATCTGAATTCAAGGTTTCATACATTTACCAGTTATATGACCTCAGGTAAGTCATTTGACCCCTTTTTGCCTTTCTGCCTTGGTTTCTTCAAATATAAAATGGGGATAATAGTAGCACATATTTCCTGGGGTTCTTATGAGGGTCAAAAGAGACAGTGTTTATGAAGTACTTAGCAAAATGCTTGGTACATGGTAGGTGCTTAATAAATGTTTATTTTTTCCCTTTTTTTTCCATCAGGAATTGGAGGGGAGTTAGTTATTAAGTCTTATTCCACAACTGTGGTTTAGTTCGAAGTTTTAGAAAAAGAACTAGAACAAAAATCAGAATTTTTAGGTTCCTCACGTGCCTCTGTCACTTAGTCTTTGGGTGACATTGTACAAATCATTTCACCTCCAGATCTTAGTTTCCTTAACTATAAAATAAGGGACTTGACCAATAGATAGATAGGCAAAGGACTGAATCAAACAATTTTTGAAAAAATACACAAACTATAAGTGATCACATGAAAACATGCTCCACTAACAGCAAAAAAATTCAAATTGAAATGTTGAGGTTTCATTTCACCTGCTGAAAATTGGCAAAGATGGCAAATAATAGAGACAGTCCCTATAGAAGGGACTGCGGAAATATAGATACAGGATAAAATTGTTGGCAAAGCTGCAAATTGGATATCAGTTTAGAATTATACAAGAAAAGTGACTAGACTAAACTATCCATATCTTTTGACACAGAAAATCATGAAACTAAAAATATGCACCAACGAAGTTAAAGACAGAAACAAAGACCCAATGCAAATAAAATATTCAGAGCAAAGCAGCAGCAAATTACTAGAAACACAATTGGTGTCCATCCAATGGGAAATACCCCTCAAAAGTTATAGCATGGGAATGTTGTAGAATATCATTGTAAAGTAAGAAATTTTAAATATGAGGAATTAAAAAAATATGGAAAGATTTGTAGAACTGATGCAAAGTGAAATAGACAGAACCAAAAGAAGAATATATTCACTGACTTAAAAAGCAGTTCCTTGAGGGCAGGACTTTTGCCTCTTTTTGGATCCCCAACCTTAGCACAGTGCTTGGTACATAGTAGGCACTTTAAAAATGTTGTTTGATTGATTGATTAAACAAAATAACTACCAAAGGATAACTGAGTTCTGGGTATTGATAACCAAGAGAGTTCCCACCAGCATGTAACGAAACTTACCTCCTGTACAAGAGAAGCAAAAGACTCTTCGAAGTACAAGGCTAAAAAGTTATTTACATTATCAGATTCAGTTAAAACAACTACGTTTGTTTTGTAATTGTTTTTCTTTGTTAAAAGGATAGTTGAATGAGGAGGATGGGAGAGGGTTCTCCAGAAATGATGGGATGTTAAGAAAAAGTGGATGAATATACATTTTTTTTGGAATGTTGGCTAGGTCATTGGCAGTATCAGAATTGTGACCCAAATACCAGCCAGTCAATCAAGAAGCATTTATTGCTGCTCACTATACGTAAGACACCTGATAATTGGGGAGATAAAAAGAAAGGCAAATACAACTTCTTTGGGGGAAACTGTGGGTTGTAACTATCCCTAAAGATGAATTATAATTTTATGGGTGCTGAGGATTTCTATGATTAGCTCTCTGTTGACTAAGAACAAAAAAGTAAGCTCCATGAGTGCATTTGTTGTTTTCTCCACTAGTTACATAAAAAATCTTCCAACAGGGGAAGAGAGGTGGATATTACTGCAGAAACTTGGTCACTCCTTGTGACATTATTTCTTTTTCTTTTACAAATAAAAACCTACTCTTACCCAAACTAAAACATGGGACATTTTTCTCATGGGTTTATTTCCATATTTTAATAGGGGATTCATACCATGAGTATTCATTCAATTTGTTAAAGGAAGGAGAAGTCAATGGGAGAGAAGCAAAGAAGAAAGGAGAAGCAGAAGGGAAGGAGAAATAAAACTTCTTCAGTTCAGTTTAATACTCTTCAAAGGCAGTATTAAACCAGTTTGACCTCTTTTTCCCTCCTGATATCTCCTCTCTTAAACTTCTTCTACCTAAGTTTCTCTCTGTTCAGTTCAACAAACTTTTATTAACCATCTGCCGTGTGTACTATGAGCAGTTAGGTGGCAGTGTGCCTGGGTTGAAATCAGGAAGACTCACCTTCCTGAGTTCAAATGTGACCTCAGACATTTACTAGGCATATGACCCTGGGTTAGTCACTTAACCCTGTTTGCCTTGACACCTCTTCTACAAAATGAGCTGGAGAAGGAAATGACAAACTACTTCCGTGTTTTTCCCAAGAAAACTCCAGTGGGATCACAGAGTCAGATATGAGTGAAATGAGTGAACGATGACAGCAAATATATACTGTAGTCCTATAAGTCTCTGCTCAATTCAGCTCAACTCAATAAAACGCTTTGTAATCAAAAGGCTGTGGTATGAGATTTTTGTTTGTTTTGATTGGGATTATTTGAGACTGTCTCCCTATCTCACTCACATAGGAGGTTCATAAATGCAGTGGTCACCAACGGGCATGATCTTACTGGCATTCAACAGGGGAGCATAGTCCTGCTCTGTTGCTGACTGGACAAAACCCCCTATCACCTTTTCTTACTGTAACCTAGAACTCTTGAGCCCAAGAGATTCACTGGCTTCAGCTTTCACAGGAGCAGGGATTTTAAGCATGTGTCATCATGCTCAGTAGTATGTTTTTTCCATGTGCTTATTTGGAACAAAATCAATGAAAGGTATTCCAATTCCCTTGATGATTATTGAGATGGAATTGTTTTGGCCATGGATGATGAGACACTGGTTAGCTTGGACTGGGTAGTGAATTTGGTCTCTTTGGTTGGTAGGTTAGTTGGTTTTGGTTTTTTTTTTTCAGTCACCAAACTCCCTGGTGAGTAAACTAGTGAGGAATGAGGGTCTCACCCAGTGGCTAATACCATTAGCAGAGTAGCCAGTTGGCACCCAGCTATAACTGCCCATCATTTCAGGAATCCTGCCACTGTAGCCCTTGAATCTCCCTCTTGACTTCCCCAAATGTCAAACTAGATTTGTGGGCAACTTTTCCCTCTCCCCCTCTGCCCAGGTATAGGTAAAAGAGCAGGGAGTTTGCTGGTCTCTCCCAACAGTTCCCTTTGCTTTGGAGCCAGGGGGTAGACTGTCTGGCTACTGCTGAAAACATAGACCAGCATATTAGCATTTCCAGTCTGCCACATAAGAGTCTCAGCATTTTCAATATATATTTAAAATAACGGAGCGAGACAAGCTGCTGCCTTCCCCTGAAATTGCCAACGTATGCTCCGAGATCTCCTGCATTTTGCATTGTGTCAGTCTGTGTCAGAGGTTTCAGGAAAGGTAATATAGAAGATGAATGCAAGTCTATCATTGCAGTGCCAAGATGAAAAAGTGACAGCTCATAATGAAAAGAAAAATAGTTTCCATTTTGGGCCTCTGTAAGTAAGAAAGTGACAGAGTCATGGGAGCTGTGAGCCTGAAAAATGGTCCCTTTGACAGACATGCCTGTAAGTGAAAGTGCACCAGATATAATACTACCCATAATATAGGGAATAATGATTATTTTAGGGATCGCATGATTTTGAATAAATCCTTGACTACTCCCCATAAAATGGAGTTGAAAGGGACCCAGGAAGAATGGTGGATTAATTTAAGGAATAAATGACCACCTCTTTATTTCTTTTTTTTTTTCCTCTTTGGAGCCTAACTTGGTTGAAGTTATTCCTGTCAGAAGAGACAAAAAGCCAACATATTTTTTTTTGAGTTCTGGAAGAAGAGTTGGTGGGAATGATGTCACTTTAGCATCTTCCTTCTGTTTTGTTTTTGGGGGTAAATTAAATTCTCTGAAGTGAAACTGAAGTTGGATTTGAACAAATATATATAAAACCCACAAGTCTAGGAAAGTTAGAGTTAGACTCAGTCTATGCAACACCAAACATTTAGGGATAACTGAAAAAACAAAAACTCAGATAAAATTCTGGATATATTCTTCTCACAACCCTAAAGTCCGGATACTAGACACTCTCTGATATTTCCTTCAATATTTTCTAGTTTCTTTTATTGATAAGGAAGTTGAGGCTCTGAGAATGCAAACGTCTAGCCCAAGATCACGGAAACAAACAGAAAGAATGACTGGGCACTGGGTCAGATCTGTCTCCAAATCAAGTGAGGTATTTGTGATGTCATTTTACCTGCCAAGGGCAGATTCTTGTATTTTTTGCTGTTCTTCGGATTCCCGGCACATGCCACGGTGCCTGGCACCAAGTAGATGCCAAATGAATGTTTGCTAATTGAGAAAATGGTAGGACATGGATTCAGGGTTAATTGTTTTTAGTTCACCTTTTGCACTGTATTTCAAATAGTTCTCTTTATATAATCTCCTTTTTCATCGGCATTCCTCCTGTGGATGAGAGTAAACAGCATCCAAAAATGTCCTCCATGGAGTTTTAACTTAGTAGATGAGCTGCTTTCCTCTTAATGTATTTGCTATGTTCCAGGTCAAGGGGACTCTAAAATACATAGTATTTTATTGATTGTTCTCTGTCTAAGGTCAAAGCCCCTCGAATTTCCATGCTTTTAAATTCAATTACATCAGTTAAAATAAAGGAGTGATCTCTAGATGGCAGTAATCCTTGCTGAGATGTATGAAGATGGGGAGACTTGGGAGGAAAGAGGATAAATATTAACCACAAGATCTCAATATTCATAGAAGGAGCCTAAGTAATTATCTAATCTAACTCCCCAAATAAAGATAGAATTCAATTCAAATTTATTAAGGGTCTAGTTAACTGAATAAACATGTATTCAATGTCTACTGTTCAAAGCCCTGTGATAAGCATTGGGAGAAATACTTGCCTACCTACCTAGAGCTTACCATATAGAAGAGTAAATTAAATAAACAAATGCAAAAATTTAATAGAGATGAATAAATGAATAATAGATCAATAAATTTGATATCAAATAGATTTTTAAAACTACATTACTGGGGACGGAGCCAAGATGTCAGAGTAGAAAGATGGATCTTCTCTAGATCTCCCTCCATGCCCTATAAGATACATGTAAAATATCACTCCAAACAAATTCTAGAGCCATAGAAGCCACAAAATGACAGAGTGAGAGATTTCCAGCCCAAGACAGCCTGGAAGAGTCTATCCCATCAGACTTAGAGTGGAGCGCAGCTCAGTTGGGGTCATGCAGCTGGAACAGGACTGGAGCAGGCTTCAGGGCACAGAGTCATAGGTAGCATCTGCAGTTCCCAGATTTCTCAACCCACAAATGCCATAGACAGCTTCAAAGGTCAGTAAGAAAGCACGTTCACCTAAATGAGAAGGGAGAGTGGTCTGGCCTCAGCCCCGGCTCCAGGGCTCCACTTTTGGAGCCCTCAGGCCTAAAGACACCAGGGGAATTGAGCAGCCAATCTGAGTCTCGGTCCTGACTGGTGGTCCTAAAATGAGGAGGCACACTGGCGTGATGAAACTGGTGGAGACTCTGGAGAGGGAGTCCTACTCACATATCCTGGGTAGGAAAGATTACATGTGGTTGCTCCCAGACTAAAGCACAGGCCAGGAGAGGAACAAACTCCTCTCCTTTGATTGTGCCACCTTGGAGGAACTGAGAACTTACAGGTCCCCAGAATATACTCTCAACTTGACAAAGGACTCAAAAGACAAGTAACTGGCTGGAAAAATGCCCCAAAAGGGGGAAAAAATAAAACTATAGAAGATTACTTTCTTGGTGGTCGGGTATTTTCTTCCATTCTTTCAGATGAGGAAGAACAAAGCAAACCATAAGAGGATAGAAGTCAAGGCTTCTACATCCAAAATCTTCAACCTGTCTACATGGAAAGATGTTATTTGTAACTCATGAGACCTTTTTCAGTGGGTAGTTAAAGGGAATATATATGTATATATGTACATATATATGTATATATGTGTATATGTATGTAGGTGTGTAAGAGTATGTATGTGTATATTATATATGTATAGGTATGTATGTGTACGTGTGTATGTATATATATATATATATATATATATATATATACATATGTATATGCATAGACAGAGGGCACAGGTTGAGCTGAATATGAAAAGAGAATACCTAAAAAAAATAAAATTTACTGTTGAATGTACTAAGAGAAAAAGAAAGGGAAAGGTAGAATGTAGCAAATCATCTCACGTACAAGAGGGAAGAAAAAGTTTCTACAATGGAGGGGAAGAAGGGACAGATGAAAGGAAATAACTGAGCCTCACTCTCATGGAATTTGGCTTGAGGAAGGAATAATATATACTCAAGTAGATATGGAAATCTATTTTACCCTGTAGGAAGGCAAAGAGGAAGGGGATAGGAGACGGAAGATAATAGAAGAGATAGCAAATTAGGGAAAGGGATAATCAGTAGCAAACACTATTGTGGGAGGACAGGTCAAGGGAGAGAATGGAATAAATGAAGGGCAGGATAGGACAGAGGGAACTGTGGTTAGTCTTTTACAACATAAATATTATGGAAGCACTTTGCATTGTTACACATCTATGACCTATACTGTATTGCTTGTTTTTTCAATGAAAGTGAAGGGAGAGAATATGGAACTCAAAGTTTCAAGAATGAATGTTAAAAATTGTTTTAGCATGCAACTGGAAATTAAGCTATATAGAAATATAGAATATAGAAATCTGTTTTATCCTATAGGAAAATAGAGGGGAAGGGGGATGGAAGAAGTGTGGGTAATAGAAGGGAGGACAGACTGGAGGAAAGGGTAGATGGGGTGCATGTTGTCCTGGGGTGGGAGTGGGGAGAGCTAGGGAGAAAATTTTGAATTCAAATTCTTGTGGAAGTGAATGTTAAGAACTGAAAATAAATAAATTATATATATTTTTTAAAAGCACATTACCTTAGAGCTGCATAAAAATCAGATTTAATTAGTGGAATCAATCAACCTTCATGGCAGAAGTAACTTTGATCTGAATCTTTCAAAATGTGTAGGGCTTTAACTATTAGAGATGGGTGGGAGGTAATATGACATTCCTCACGAATGGTCACCCCAGATAGTGACACATTTGTGACAGAAAATTAATAATTATTAGAACAGTCCATTTTTGATCAGTTAGAAAACAGCTCTAATATTGAGCCAAAATTTGTCTACCTATATCTTTTATTCATTACTGGTCAGTCAAAAAGCATTTTTTATACCCTTTTTACATTAAAGGAACCGTGCTAATCTCTGGTAGTACAAATAAAGGCCAAAAAAGTTACTTCCCTTAAAATTTTTGGTCTAATGGAGGAGACAACATGTAAACAGCTAAGTATATGTAAAATACATGCAGAGTAAGTTAAGGTAATCTCAGAAGGGAAGGTCCTAGATACTGGGGAAGCCTTCTGCAGAATACCACTCCTACAATTATCTTTGGTTTTCAAATAAATCTAGTCCTTCATTCCACTAATGACAAATGCTTCTCCCTTTCTATCTATTTTTTTTTTACCCAGGTAAAATCAAGTTCACTCTTAAATTAACGAAATTTGTCTTATTTTCTATGCTGGGCAAAAAAAAAAATGGTTGAAAAATACAAAATGTCCAAATTATTGACCCAAAGCAGGATGGTTAGACCACTGACTCAGTTCATCAGTATGCATTTTTTGGACAGATGATACAGATGGGTAAGAGAAGACTATATTTAGGAAAATATACAATACTTTCAATTGTAAAAACCATTAGCTCTCATAAAAGTCCATCTCACTACCACCTGTGTTTTCCTGGTGGAATAACAGGCCCCTGAATCATGGAGAATCATGGCATTTTAAGCAATAAACAGTGAAAAAATGCAAAGGGTTTCAGTAGGCTGTAGTATGTGACCAAAAATGGTTAGTGCGCACAGAGTATAAATACACAATGTACAAAGTTTAAATGACTTGGAAAAGGAAGTGGGATGGTCATGTAAAAAGAATTAGAGAAAATGGATGGATAGTCCAAGTGGTATAGTTGCGTAGAGATATCAAAAGTACCAGAAAAGGGCCTTCGGAATGCTCACAGAGGATTGGACAAGGTAAAGTTTGTGTAGATGGAGGAAGCAGGTATTGCAGTGGGGTCATGGATCCATGATAATAATAAATCAAGTTAAAATGAAAGCCAAAGGCAGGTTTAACAGGAAAAGAATTGATGAAAGAGCAACCTATAGTGTTGCACAACAGAGGGCATATAAAGGGAAAAGTACTGACCTACCTATTTTACTTTGTTTATGGTATGGTAGAGTAAACTACATAGAAACCTCCAGATTATTCGTTTGTTTGCTAATAGCCATAGATCTTTATCTCTTCTCAATCCCTCTCCCAGTCTCCACCACAGGAATAATACTAGAATTGGGATTTCCTTAATATAAAGAACTACCAAGCAAAAAGCTCCCTCTACAATATGGGCCAGTACCTTTTCTACAACTCAGTCTTGAGAGCTGCCTAGAGTATTGAGAGGGCAAATGATTTTCCCAGGGTTCCAAAGCCAGTATGTGTGTAAGATGGGACTTGAACCCCAGCCTTTCTGACCTGGAAGTAAATCTCTAACTACTAGGTAGCACTTCCTTACTCCCCTCCCCACAAATGCAGAACCTGAGGTAATTGCCTTAATTCCTTTAGCCCTAGGAATGACTCGGGAAAGTTAAAACTTTAAAACTGAGGAAATAATTTTGGTAGAACTGACCAGAGAAAGGTTGAATTTAAAGAACTGAATAAAATACAAGAGATATGTATGTTCTGATCAGAAATTGTTTAAGATGGTGACAGTCTGATCAAGTGAATATAGGGAGCCCCAGCACCTGAAACTGCTAAATCATGACTGAACCAAAGATAAAAGAGGCTGAATAAAGGTAAGAATCAATAACTCAGAACAAAGAGTAGGAAAATGTACTGACATGGCCTTTGCATTCTAATACAATTTCTTCATGGCTGAAATAAGCACAAAAAAGTTTCTATTTATCCCCAATATACAACTTAATCATGTATGTGTCTGTACATATACATGTATATGTTTATATATGTATAAACACACACATGTGTGCATTTTATTCATGGCATAGTGACAGAAAACACTCTAGATTTCCCTACAGAAGACCTGAATTTGAGTTTTTGCTTCTACGCTTATGATCTATATGACCTTAGGTAATTCACTTTGTTATAGGACCATAGTTTTGGAGCTGAAACAGACCTCAGAGATCATTTAGATAAATCCCATTATTTAGATAAGGAAACCGAGATATAGGGAAATTAAATGGCATTTCCAGGATCATGCCAGTGGCTCCAGAGGGTCTACAAAACCAAATCTTCTAATCTCTCTGAGTCTGTTTCCTAATTTTCAAATAGGGATAATACTTTCATTACTTAAATAATAGGCACCACCTAATTCAAGATTGTTATGTAGAAAAAACCATAAAGCCTTGTATTAATCAATGAACTATTATAGTCATCCAAATATTTCATGCATCAAGACTTACCTTTACAGGAAACAGTTGTCAATTGGTTTCATTTTTTTGTTTGTTGGTTTCTCTTCATAAATAACCCAAAATGTCTAACAAGGTGTTAAGTATATGTTAGTTGCTAAATAAAGACTTGTAGAATTGAATTTAACAAGGAGTAAGGTGTCTCGATAAAGTCAGCCCCAGAAAGTCAGGACATTTTGGATTCAAATCTTTCCTCCTACACAGACTGGCTATATGTTCTCAGTATTTTAGTGCCTCAGGATACTCTAAGTCTATAAATTTGCAAGGCAGAAGACCATCAGCATAGGGAGAAGGAGGGCAGAGTTGGAGCAGGAGGGAGGGAGAGGCTGATAGATATAGAGGGAGACAGTGGGCGGGAGAAGAGAGACAGAGAGAGAGAGAGAGAGAGAGAGAGAGAGTTTCTTTATGGTAACTTCATTTTACTAATAAAATAATAAACCTGGTCATTAACCTGGTCATTATACAATTTTTAAAATATTGAATGGAATTGGTAGAGACAAAGGAGAGGATGACTGATGTGTATGTGTATATATCAGGTAGTAGGGGGATGGAGTTGAACTCCCAAGTTTGAGGGTGTAGAACTGGGGAAGGGGGAAGGAGGCTATTCAAGAAAAAAAATTAATGAAAGGGAGTTTTAGAAATAAGAGGAGGGCAAAAGGAAAACAACGGGAGGGAGAAGGAGGAATACAGAATAAAGAAGAAGATAGTGCAGGAAAGAGAATGTTGCAAAGATCTATTGTCCGAGGGAATAGTTAAGCAAATTGTGATACACTAATGTAATGTGATATCTCTGTAACGAAAGACAGGATGAATAGGAGGAATACAAAGAAGAATGGGAAGACCATGAATACATATATATGTGTGTAATATACAACAATAAAAAAAATGCAAGTATGTATTTACATTGATCCAGATACAATATGCTTATCTCCCTTCTTTGAAGAGATGAGAGACTAAGGTAGTGGAACCTGGCATATATTATCGGACAGGATTTATATATTTCTTATATTAGGTAAATTTTTCTTTCTTTCTTTCTTTGTTAAAAGAAATGACTCCAGAAGGGGAAAGGAGAGGTTTATGTATTTGGAAATGATGGTGATATAAATATGAAAGATCAATATTTTAAAAAAATAAAAGTCTATTTTTCCAAATAATTAGATCCCACTGTCTCCAAAGCTATGCTCTTTTCAACATTCTATTAGTTCTTCTGATTACATAAAACAAAAAGCCTCCGTTAAGTCATACAGGTCAGTAATATATGCTTACCTTCCTTTTAATAAGGAGGTTGTAAACCTGGTTCAGAGTTATATGACAACAGAAATCAACGCATAGTAAAAGCTTAAAATTCTGAATTTATAAATCAAAATAATTTCTTGTTCAATTTTCTTGCAACTATGATGATCTGCCCTTGATCTGGTCTGATCTGGTCTTTTCTACTCACATCTTACCAGTCCTTCCTGAATACCCCAAACTGTTTCTTCCTGAATACTTTTTCTACGGGGTTTTTATCACTCTCTTCTCCCCTGATTCCTCTTCTATCTCACTGCTTCTACTTAGTCTGCCTTGCTAGATCTTCACTTGCCTTGTGACTTCTAACCAGAGATACCCACTAAGCATTGCCCTCTTCTCCTTTATACTCTTTCAGGGGGTGACCTTATCCTATCCCATGGATTCAATTATCACATCTTCAGATAAGTCCCAAAGCTATATATCCAGACATAGTCTCTTTCCTGAACTACAGTCATGCATTAGCAACTAACTGTGTCTTAGGTATCTCATAATGAATCTCAAACTCAACATTTCTAAAACAGAACTCCTTATCTTTCAGGCCAAACACTGCTCCACCCCTCCTAACTTCTCTATTATTGTTAAGAACACCACAATCATCCTAGTCAACCAGACATACAACCTCAATGTCGTCCTTGACTCTTCATTCGCTGCTATTGTTCAGATGTTTCAGTTGTGTCTGACTCTGTGACCTGATTTGACATTTCTTGGCAAAGATACCAGAGTGGTTACCATTTCCTTCTACGGCTAATTCAATACCTGAGGATCTAAGGCAAACAGAGTTAAGTGACTTAATCAGGGTCATACAGCCAGTAAACATCTGAGGCTGGATTTGAACATGTGAAGATGAGTCTTCCTGACTGCAAACCTGCTAGCCTATCTGCTGCACCACCCAACTCCATTCTCACTTACCTCAAACATCCTATTGTTACTATATTTTGTCATTTCTGCATCCACACATTTTTCATGATTCAGTTAAAACCCTATTTCAGCACCTCATATCTCTCACCTGAGTTATTGCAATGACTTTCTAATTGTTCTCCTTTGCTTTATTTCTCTACCTGTTCCAATCCATCCTTCTCTCAGATACCAGTGTGATTTTTCTAAAGCAGTTTTGTTCATGTTAGCCATCTCCTCAATGAGTTACAGTTGCTTCCTATGACATTTAGGATTAAATATAAAACTACTTTTTTCATTTAAAATCTTCATAATCTGGCTCCTTCCCACCTTTCCAGCCTTGTTATAATTTCTTCCCTTTCATGCACTTCAATATCCAGTTTCATTGCCTTACTTGCTGATCTTCAAGCACACCCTCCATATCCTTTCTCCATGCTTTATACTTGCTATACTATCTGTGGGATGCTCTGTACTCTTGTCACCACATGTTGATTTCTCTGCCTTGCTTTAAGACTCATCTCATGTCCTCCTTCTATGGGAGGCTTTCCTTGATGTCCTCAGCTATCTATACTGTCTTGGATATACTCTTTATGTATCTATATCTACCTTGTCATTCAGGTATTATCTCTCCTTTAGAATTTTAACTTTTAGATTAGGGGCTGTTTTTTTTTTTTCTCCCTGTGTATCCTCATGACCATAGTGCAGCATCTGGCATACATAAACAATTACTAAATGATTGTGGATTGATTTCCATCCACCATTCCTATCAGAGTGGTCTTCTCACTGTTCTTGAATATAATATATCCAGGCACTTTTCCCTTGGCTGACTTGAATATTCTCCCTTTATCCCCTATATACATCTAAATCCTGCCCTTTGTTTTGAGTCCTAACTCTAAAAACTACAGAAAAGACTATAGATAACTTTAAGGTAGAGTAGACTTTCATGGAAGAAGTGAGATATATTAATGAGTTGCTGAAGAATGGGTAGGATTTCAGACAGGGAGGAATGTGAAGGCTATACCTAATTTTTTTCTTCAAGTTCTTCTTTTATTGTAAGGCATAGAAGAGCTAAGAGAATTACCAGTCATTCAACATACATTCATTAAGTACCTACTATGTTCCAAACACAGTGATAATACTAGAAATACAAAGAGAATCAAAAGACAGGCCCTATTCTCCAAGAGTTTGCTTGAACACAGATTATATGTGTTGTGTCCTATCTAAAGACTGGGTTATTTCTTGGGATCACTGAATCTCTGAGTTGGATTCAGGCTTTGGATTTCACTAGTACAACCTGGGCCCAAAAGGGAATCTCCTTTTTAACATCCTTGAAAAATAACAATTGAAGTTCCATTTGAAAATTCACACTGGCAGATAACTTACTACTTCCAGAGCAGTCCGTTCCATTTTTGTACGATTCTAATTGTTAGAAAATGTTTTTTTTTTAATTTTTTTTTACCCTTATAACAAACTAATTCCATTCTCGTGCAGCTTCTCCCCACTGTTCTTAATTCTGCCCTCTGGGGCAAAGTAAAACAAATATCATCCTTTTTCCACATGACAGCTGCTTAAATACTAGAAGACAGCTATTCTATCATCCTCTAAGTCTTCTCTTCTCCAGGCTAAATATCCTATTCTTCTTTTTTCACATATGGTAGGATCTCCAGTTTTCTCCCTGTCTTAGTCATCCTCCTTTAGATATACTGCAACTCTTTTATGTGCCTTTCTCAAACTGCGGGCCGGACCTGAAGACAATAATGTGTATATGATCAGACTAGGACCATCTACCACGAAATTATGTGATCTCTTCTTTTAGGGACACTGCTTCTCTTAGTACAGCAGAAAATGTCATTGGTTCGTTAGCTTTTTGGGTTGTCATGTCACACTACTGACCCAAATTGTGCTTGGAAAAGGCCATTTTCACATAAAGACAAAGGGAGGGGGGTGTTAGGATGGTGGGTGAGAGATTCACAGAGAGAGAAACAGAAAAAGAGAGGTAGAGAGATAGAAAAACAGAGAGATAAAGAAGGGAAGGGAACCATTCACTATGTCAGGTGCTGTGATAAACAGTGGAATATAAATGAAAGCAAACAAGACAGGATCTGCTTAGTTTTTTTTCTAATGAGCAAAGACAACACACAAAAGGGAAATGGAAAATGGGTGGACCTATCAAAGCCTAGGAAGAGTCTGGCTACAAAGTCCCATTTTCTGAGGAGAAAGAGTGAAGATGATGGCCTGATTGAATTCTAATGGAGGTAACATGGTTGGAGAGCTATAGGAGGAGATGTTGTGTAAACTTGAACTAGATTAAATGAAATGTTAGTGGAATAGAAATATTCAACCATATATTTATGTACTCAGTTGCAATGATAGCCATTCAGATAATACAGTTTAGGAAAAAAATGACCCTAGGAAGTTACATATTGGTCCTACCAGCTATGAGTATATGCCCCATACTTTCCAAAAAATGTGTTGGACGTTTTTCATATTTCTGTGATTTTCAAAGAGTAAATGGCTTTCTATTTCTTAGCTCTTTCTTTCTCCTAGACATACTAATCTCAAAGAAGTATGTTGACACAACTTTTAAAAGCACTATATACCTGATTTTCATCAAAACAAATATTTCAAGGTCTCTATCACTTTGAAATTTTCCATCACTGCTAATTTCTTTTTTAGATAGTATCACAGCTGCTTTAGAATCATAATTCATGAAGTAGCTCCAAGAAGGTGGAGAAAAGGCTGTTACCTGAGCTCTCTCCAATTTCCCTTGAAACAACTTTAAATTATGTCTTAAATTTTGGAATGACAGAATTCAAAGGATGGTGTGAAACAATTTTCCAGCCCAAGATAACTTAGAAGGACTACAGAAAAGGTCTATTTACCTTGGGTAAAATGTGAAAACACGTCAGTTCAAGCAGTGTCTAGACAAACCAGTGGGAGATCCCTAGGCCCTGCACAGATCAGCAACCAAGGCCTGGTGCTCCTGGCTTAACTGGTCAGCAACACAGAGAGCCAGAAGCGAGGCCTCCAGCCCTGATGTAGCAGGCTTGCCGTCAGACCTGACATACTTGGAATTCCCTGATGCAGCCAGCTAAACCAGACTTGGCAACTCCAGTTTACCCCAGTTCAGAAATCCAGGGACGAATCCCTTTGCTCTCAGTGAAAGAGGCTTAGAAGAGTGCCCCCTGTGCCCTAGGAACAAAGCTGAACTTTAAAAGTCACTAAAAAGACTGGAAAAGAAGCCAAAATCAACAAACAAAGAAAAGCCCTGACCATAGAAACCTACAATGGCAGCAAAGAAGATCAATTCACAAACTCAGAAGAGAACTGCAATATAAAAATAATGACATGTGAAGCCTCAAAAAGATATGAATTTGTCTTAAATCCAAGAAATCCTCCTAGAAGAGCCAAAAAAAAGATATTTAAATCAAATAAAAGCATAGAAGAAAAACTGGAAAAAGAAATAAAAGTTATACAAGAGAATTATGAAAAAAATAAAGAGATAACAGCTTGGAAAAGGATGCACAAAAAAAATGAGAATAAAAACAACTCCTTAAATAGTAGAATTAGTCAAATGGAAAAGGAAGTACAAACATCCACTGAAGAAAACAACTCTTTAAAAAGCAGAATTATAAATGGAAAAGGAGGTACAAAAGCTAACTGAAGAAAATAATTCCTTAAAAATTAGAATTAGGCAAGTGGAAGCTAATGACTCTATGAGACATCAAGAATCAATCAAACAAAATCAAAAGAATGAAAAAAAGATGAAAATGTGAAATATCTTCTTGAAAAAACAACTGAATTATAAAATAGATCCAGTAAAGATAATTTAGGAATTATTGGACCATCTAAAAGTTATGATCAAAAAATGAGCCTGGACAGACTCTGCAGGCAATTATCAAGAAACCCTTCCCTGATATCCTACAACAAGAAGGTAAAATAGCCATTGAAAGAATGCATCAATCACCTCCAGAGGAAGATCCCAAAATGAAAACTCTCAGGAATATTATACTCAGGAAATTCCAGAACTCTCAGGTCAAGGAGAAAGTACTGCAAGTAGCCAAAAAGAAACAATTCAAATGAGTCACAGGCAGGATCAGACAGGACTTAGCAGCTTTTATATTTAAGGATCAGAGGGCTTAGAATATGATATTGCAAAAGACAAAAGGAGCTTGGATTACAACCAAGAATCAACCACCCAGAAAAAATAAGCATAATGTTTCTGGGAGGAAAATAGACATTTAATGAAATAGATGATTTTCAAACATTCCTGATAAAAAGGCCAAAACTAAACAGAAAAGTGAATTTTTAAATGCAAGACTCAAGAGAAGCATAAAAAGATAAAGAGGAAAACAACACATTAAATAAAGTTATACTTTTTATATTCCTACATGGAAAGATGAGATGTATAACTCTAAGAACGGTATCCCTATTATGGCACTTAGAGGTAGTGAGTTTGACCTGACTTTGATGGGATTACACACACACAAAAAAAAAATTAAGGGGTAGGAAGGGAGAAGGGAGAGGCAGAATGAGGTAAATTACTATACAGAGAGATGTACAAAAGATCTATTACAATGGAGAGAAAGAAGGGAGGGGTTGAGCATTGATTGAACCTTACTTTCCATCAGATTTTGCCAAAGGAGGGAATGACATACACACTTGATTGTGTATAAAAATCCATCTTACCCTAAGGGAAGTGGGAGGGGAGGGGGACATGAAAAGGAGGGGGATTTATAGAAGGGAAGGCAGATTGAGGGAAGTGGTGGTCAGAAGCAAAACACAACGAAGGAGAAGCAAAGTGAAACAAGAGAGAAAAATATAAACAGGGGAAATAGAATGGAGGGAAATACACAGTAATAATGAATGTTAAAGATTGCCTTTACATGTAATTGGGAAAAAATAAAATGTTTTTTAAAAAAGATAATTTATTGACAAAAATGAATCATAATTCATGTTACTGTCTCTTTATTCAATAGCTTACACTTTCCATGGTTCACTACCTGATCTTCCTATAAATTTATCCAATCAGAAATTAGTTCTTAAGCTCCTACACTCTGATAAACCCTGCCTCCTTCTTGAACTTCCTGAGTTTTGTGACTTTGGGGAGAGAGAAAATTCTGGACAACTTTTTGTAAACTGAAGAATGAGACAAGCAATACAAGGAGAACAATTTATACAATAACAACATTGTAAAAATAAACAACTTTGAAAGCTGTTAACACTTATGATCAGCCCAATAATCATTCATGACTTCAGAGGACTGATGATATGATGATAAAACATGCTATCCATTAATAAAAGCTAACAGCTATCTAACACTTACATATACATAGTGCCAGGTACTATGATAAGTGTTTTACAATTATTGTTTCATTTGACCCTCAAAACAAACCTTGGAGGTAGCTGCTATTATTATCTCCATTTTACAAATGAGGAAACTGAGGCAATTAGAGGTTAAAGGACTTGCCCAGGGTCACACAACTAGCAAATACCTGAGGGCAAATTTCAACTTAGGTCCTTCTGATAACAGGACCAGCCTTCTCTCCACTGTGTGTTATCTGTCATCATAAGGATAGGACAAATTTAAAATATAGAATGTGTGTATAAATATACACACATATTTTATTATATTATATATTACATTCATTATAGTCAGTTTTAAATTTGTTATGTGTAAATGCATGGGTGGATACATAGATAAATAAATAGATAGACAGATAGATGTAAACAGCTACTGAGGGAATATTTTACTTGACTTCATATTTGTTAAAAGAAATTTGTTTTTCTTTTCCTCTCAATAATGTGAGTGGTGGGAAGGAAGAGAAATTCTGAAAAAATGATTTCTCCTTTTTTAAAAGTATACAAGTAGGAAAGTGCTACAAATGTGAAATGTGGTTTGTACTCTCAGGTGAAGTCACAGCATGATTAATTTTACTTAATTTTTATACATTGTTACAAGAGATCTCTTATGAAGTAGAAATAATCTGTAGATGTGTTTAATGTGAAAATAAAACACATCAATAAAACTTAAAAATAAAAGAATGAGGAAGTTGCTATATATGGACTATTGCCCAGCTGCACTTACTCCATCTTGTGACTGCACAGTTGATTTTCTGAACCCCAGTGTGGGAGTTTACATTGATGACCATGAAATTCATCTTAGTTGATCCAGCCCATCATTCTAGCCTGCCAAGATCTTTATGGATCTGGATTCTGTCATCTATTGTGTTAGTTACCCTTTCCACCGTCATACCAACAAATGCTGAACTTTTGTCTAGGTTCTGATAAAAATATAAGACCATACAGAGCCGTTCCTGAACAGAATTTTTCCTGACTCATATATAGAATTCACAATGTATGCTTGTCATTGCCTGCAGTTCCATCCTCCATCAAATATACATATGTAGAGTTTTTTCAATATATTCCTGTCTTTAAGGGTTAAATTGAAAGGCATAAAAATTGTCTAATAAAAATCCAGGCCACTAAGAATAGCACACCTTGGCAGATTTTGCTTTCCCTGGGGGCAAGCACCTTTCCATTTCTCTGTGACTTTCAAAAATACATTTGGTCAGTCTATTAATTCTTTTCATTCCCTGGGTATTTTATTATCTGGCCTCATTGATGTAGGCTGGCACAAGTTTTACAAGCAATCCTTACCTGATTTTCATCAATACAAATGTTTGCAAGATATCTGTTACTTTGAAATTTTCCTTTGCTGTTTATTTTATTTCTTTTCTTTTTAAGGCAGCATCATGGCTGCTTCAGAATCACAATCCATTTTGCTGCTTCTTGATTTATTAATAAGCTGACACTCTCCCTGGTCTATCTTTCCTCCTGTTAGTTTTTTGGGGGGCAAAAAAATGAGAAAACTAAATAGAAGCAGTTCTAAGGCCTCAGGTCCCGTGGTAGACTTGGATCCCATAGGTAAAATAAAGAAGTTGCTAAATGTAAAGTTCCACACAAATCAGGTGGGAGGCAATGCTGCTTATTATTAACAGCTGACATTTGCACAGGACTTACTTTAAGGTTAGTAAATCAGCTATCCTGTGGAGTAGATGTTTTGGCTATTATCAGTATTTAACAGATGAGAAAAAAAGGCACAAAGATATTGGCAAGTAAGGCACAGAGATATTGATGGAACCCATGACCACATATCTTGAAAGCTCAAATTACCACTCTACTGCCCCTGGTACCAGAGCTCTTTCCACCACAGCACACTGCCTTTCCTATTTTTCCCTGACTCCTTAAGTAATTTGAGCAACTTGGTGACTCATTGGATAGAGTGCTAGATCTGGAGTTAGGAAGACTCGAGTTAGAATCCAGCCCTCAAACACAAATTGTGTGACCTAAGTAAATCATTTAAGCCTGTTTACCTCAGTTTCCTCATCTGTAAAATGAACTAGGGAAGGGAATGGCAAACCACTTTGCCAAGAAAAGCCCAAATGAGATCACAGAGAGTTGGACAAAACTGGAGCAACTTAACAGCAACAACCCCAGGTAACTGAAGCAAAATAAGAAATTTTAGGATTATAGTCTTTCCATTCTCATATCTGGTATAGATACAGACTGAGGGGTTAGAGAGCTTGACTGATATGAAGTATTAGTTGCATGCTAATGTTAATCATTGCTAAAAGGAAAGACCCTGGAGAGCAGCTTTATTGAGAAATATCAGAAATGTTCCTTTGCCCCACAAATATTTTCTCAATAAGTTTCTCATGGCTTACTTAAACACTTCAAGTTCTGTAATTTCAGAGCTATCGATGTTCTTTCTACTAACGCGAATCAGGGCCCTTCTCTGTTTTGGTTGGAGATCTTAATGAGTTGTTGTGGCCAAAAAATTAATTGCCCTGTGACCAATCTGTGTCATCAGCTTCCCCAGATTTAGGGAGGCTGGTCCTCAGATGATAAACATGCAGTATGTTGCCAGCCCATACTGGAATCTGGCCATTCTTGTTTGATTGGAAGCAGCCAAAACTTGAGTTCCACTGGCATAGCAGTCAAGAATATAATTACTGCCAGACCACAACGAAGCACTCTTGGATAATATGATTTTTACCTCTAGGGATTCATTTCAGAGTCCCATATAAAAATTCAAATGTACCCAAAGGAATGATGATGATGAAGATGGTCATGAGGAAGAGGAAAGAAAAGAAGGAAAAGGATGTAGATGATGATAATGATGTTGATGATAATGATAACTTGGACCTATTTCATTGATGTAGAACAGGGTTCAGGAAACTATGACTCTTGGGCCAAATTCTGCACAATGTATGTTTTTTCTTACATGATTCATGAGCTAAGATTAGTTTTTTTTTTATATATTTTACAGTAAAATTTTATAGTATTTAAAAATGTTAAAAAAAAAAAAAAAACACTCTTAGATTTGGCCAGTATCAGGCCCTGGCTATAGTTTACTGACCCCTGATGTAAATAATGATGATGATAATGACTAATATTTACAGGGTACTTTAGATTTTATAAAGCACTTTACATATTTGAGTCAGCACTAGTGTAGATAATATTATTGCCATTTTATAGATGTAGCAGCTAGCATTTGGAGTTATGTCTTTATATCACCGAGGCAATACCCACAGTAGCAGCTATGGATGTGCCTACGTATTTCCAGGTTTAAATTTCAAAATATAACAGACTCTCTTCATTGAAGATGGAACCAAGATATTTATTCATATACCAGAAAGCCAAATCCATCATAGTAACTAGGCCTATACACATTATCATCGCAGGAAGCACTGCCATCCCCAAGTATTGCCTCCATCAGGCCTTCCCACAAACAGGCTCCCAGAAGCAAAATGCCCTCCTCTCACTCATGCTGGCTGCTCTCTTTCTCTCTCCCTCCTCTCTCCCTCTCTTCGCTTAGACTCATGGACTCACTCAGGCTTCCATGTGACTCAAGCAGGCCACATAGGCCTATTAATGGATGGGAAAGATCTTCCCATTACATTCACAGTACAGTCTTGCCCATGGTCACACAATTGCATAAGAAGTGGCTTTTGAGCCCAGGTATCTTTACTCAAAGTCTAGGATCAAAATCACTGCTTTATTATTGCTGCAGTTGTTGTTTCTATTGTCATGTTATCATTCTTCTTCATTTGTGCTTTAGCAGGGATTCATTTATCAGGTTGTTTCCCAGTATGATAGATAGATAGATAGATAGATAGATAGATAGATAGATAGATAGATAGATAGATAGATAGATAGATAGATGGATGGACAGATAACACCACAGGACTTATCATTTTTACAACAGCCTCAGAAGGAAAATGCTAAAACATGAACTGCTACTCAGGAAGGACAGACTTCAGTGGGAAAGGACAGTAGAAGGAGTATTATGAGGTCCTAGGATCAACAGAGGATCCAGAGGAAAGAGTGACACTGCAAAGAAATGGGAGAAAAAAACAGTCCATTGTTCCCTGCCTTTGCAGTTCTGCCAAAGTGCTGAAGGTAAAGAGTAGAAGTAGCATATCAGAAAACAGTATAGCAGGGAAAGAGAATCACAAATGAGAAATATGCATGTGCTTCCTGTTGGCCCCAATATGGCCAAAGTAGCTCTTTTGAATAGGCGATCCCTTGGATGGGCAGGGGATAGCTTTGATAGCATGGTAGGGAAAGGCCAGTCTCAGAGCAACACATTCACTTTGGGCACCTTATAAAGATGTTGACAGACCAGAGAGAGTTCAGAGAAGAGCAGTGAGATTATTACAGGGGCTGGAGGGATTGATTTATGAGGAAAGATGGGAAAAGCTGCACTGTTACCGTTTGGATAAATGATAGCTAAGGGAGGCATAATGGTATCTATAAATATTTGTAGGGCAGAAACAGCAAGAAGAGAAAGGGATTTGTGTGCTACTGATGGAATACAATACCCTCAGCTTTCCTCCATTGAACTACTCGGAAAAAAACTTTGTGACAGCAGCATCAGGGAGACAAAAAAGGGGCCCAAAGGGAAAGAGGTGAGACACTCCACATTATGCCTCTGATTTCATTTAACCTTATTTCATACAACTCTCTAATACATATGTCACATTCTAGTAATTGCAGAACCAGTCTCTGTTCCTCCCCTCCCCCAAACTCCTATGATTTCTCACTTCCCTGACTTTTCTCTCACCCTTACCAAATCTGAATGGAATACCCTCTTCACCTGTTGAATTTTCACTCATCCTTTGAAGCCCAGTTCCAATTCCATCTTGTTCTGGAAATTTTTCCTGATATCTCTGGTAAATAATGAATTTTCCCTCGACAAATATCACATAGCTCTTTTGTTTAAACCTTTCTAATGCATATAAAATATATTTTGTATTATAATTAATTCTCTGTGGAGAGAGAGAGAGAGAGAGAGAGAGAGAGAGAGAGAGAGAGAGAGAGAGAGAGAGAGAGAGAGAGAGAGAGAGAGAGAGATGAGTATGCATAGTGCATAGAGGTCAGCCTTGGAGTTAAGAAAACTGGATTCAGCTTCTGCTTCCTGACACCTACTGTGGTCCATGGAAGACATTTAACCTCTTATTGCCCCTGCCAAGTGCAAATTTCTGAGATTATAAATTGCAGAAGAGTCACAAATCTGAATCATTGGTGGGAGTTGCACATTGGGAGCTCCTCATGTTGATGAAATCACAGGTCCAGACCAAAATTCAGCTAAGATAATATCATCCCCTTCATGGAGTTTCCAGTCTAAAAGAACATATCCATACTTCCATCAATCCATGAAGGAAAGGAAAATGTCTTGGCTAAACTTTAGTCTGAACTTTTGATTTCATCAGTATAGCTGGCAAGCTTTAGAGTTGGTAGAGCTGGTTTATATGTGAAAGAATTCACTTAGACCTTTTTTAGCCAATGGGAGCTTAGCAAGAAAGCTAAGCGAGACTCCAATATTTGGGGGAGTTATGCACCTCCATTCACACATATATAGCTGAAATCCTTCCGTAATTTACAGTTCCAGAGTTGACTGGGGGCATTGAAGGTTTAATGAATTGCCTACAGTCACACAATTAGTCATAAGGAAAACCTGAACCCAGGTTTCCAAGACTTAATCATTATGTCATATTGCAACCCTCTGTCTCTCTCTTTATCTCTTTCTCTCTCTCTCTCCCTCTGTCATTGTTTCTCTTTCACACACACCCATATATACACAGCCACAAATAACTAGAATACAAAATATCACATTAGAAGAACATTTTAAAAGCTTAAAAAAGTGCTTTGTGAGGTCAGAGAAAAGGTCATTTACAAGTAGGTACATATATATGTTCTGCCACCAAACGCTGAACTCCATGAGGGAAGGAGGAACCATGAATCACACAAATGTTACATCCCCAAGTTTTTGCACAACACTTCACAGAATAAGTGTTCAATAAGTGTTTGCTGAATGGAATAGAAGGTGATGGTTCAAAGTCCTTGAGGTCAGACTAAATGGGGCGAATGTAACTAAATTGATCAGGCTTCCCTCAGCCTGGATTTGGATGGAGGGGTGAATGGAAATGTTCATAAACAGGAGAGTGGAAAACTCTCTACACCTATGCCCAATATGTCCCTCTTGGGACATAATCTTGAGTAAGGCTCTATTGCCACTCTACCAGTTTTCCTCATTGTCTCCATATCCTTCCCCTCTTCTCCCTCCTCTTCCAGGCCTCTCTGCATCCTATGTTTTGTTCAAGGTTCAGATCAATTCAAACCTTCTGCATGAAGTCTTCACTGACCATCCCCAGAAGCAATGATCTCAATTTTCTCTAAAATTTCTAAAGATCTGAATATTGCTAGCATTGATTGGACTATGGTTCTCTTGAAATAAGTGCCTTGGGTTCTTTTCTGCTCCACAATATTGTAAACAGGACAATGGAGATCTGAATATTGCTAGCATTGATTGGACTATGGTTCTCTTGAAATAAGTGCCTTGGGTTCTTTTCTGCTCCACAATATTGTAAACAGGACAATGGGAATGGTTCAGAAGAGAAGCTTTGGAATGTCCCTTCGAAAGGATTCCTCCAGTTCTAAAAACTCTATGATCCCCTAAACAAGGACATGTCTCAAGATCCCAGCATAGCATCAGGTAGGGGACCTTACACAAATGTTGATCTCCCCTCACTTCATGCAGTGGTACAACCAATGTGCTTAGGCACTGAATACTGCTAAGTAATTAGCATAAACCCCGACAGCTTTCTATCTCAGAGGGGCATCTGGATGGAGCTTCTGACCCCAGGCTGAATGTTTCCAGATACTGGCGGATCTTTCATTATGATTCAAATTGGACCTCCACCTACCATTCTTATCAGAGTAGTTAGCATCCATGTGTCATTTTGAACTTGATCAGAATGAATGGGGATCCTGGTGCCCAAGTTGAACCCCCTTGCCCCTTGATGTAAGCAGCAAGGAGACTAAGGCTGCCACCAAAGCTAGACACTCAAACGTACAAAGCCCGTACCACTTGTGGCAGCTGCAGTTAGTATGGACGATTGGTTCGGATGGATAAAAACAGATTTCCCAAACCAACTGTATTCAATGCAACATATTTTTCATATGTTTAATGGAACAGAAATTTTTATTTTATCCGACATTTATGGGCATTACTAGTGTTCTGTGGAGGGAGGAGAGACCTGGTGGGGAGAGATAGCAGGTGTAGGAATCATATTATTTTTATCACAAGATTAGGGCTCTCTGCGATTTTCACCCCAAGGCACCTTTCCCCTCCTCTCTGTGTAGAAAAAGGCAAGATTATGGATGGAGGCTTTAGCCGTACAAAGCCCAGGCTGCTCAGTTAACCCTTCCTCCTGAGCCATTTAGGCACCAGAGATCCCATTATTTAATGCTAATGTCTTGTTGTTCTAGTGCCTGGCACTAGGAGATCCAGATTCTTGGCTCCATAACCCCAGGCATCAGCCAAAGCAATAAAGAAGAGACAATTCTTCATTATCATCCCTGGATGATTCACAGTGACAATGAATGGGCATGCTTGAGGTTTGTTTGTCTTTTTTATTTAGAACATTTGTATGAAGCTTTGCAGTTTTTTCACATACCTTATCTCATTTGATTCTTCCAACACCTCTGTTCAATGTTCAGCTCATCAAGTTATGAATTTATTTTATTTTTTAAAGCAACAGGCTTTGCTATTTGCTGCAGATAAGAAAGACCCCAAGGTTTATTAAATTGTGATCTGATGACAATCAGCTTTTGTTCTCTCATTCTCCTACAGATTACTATTTAGTGGATCAGAACTCTCAGATTATTTGGGAAAACTAATGGGCTAGATAAATATGTCTTTTTTCTCTTTATCATTTCTGTGCTTTCCCTTCCTTTCTCAGACTTTTATTCTAGGGACTCAGTTTCTTCATCTTCAAATTGAAGGCTTTGGGCTAGGTGAGGGGCAGATTGGTGCAATGGAATTAAAATAGCTTTGGAGTCAGAGGGCCTGGTTTTTAATCTATCTTGAACACCTAGATCTTGGTATTCTCAGTTGTAAAATGAGAGAGTTGGAGAAGACAGCCTCAAATGTCCATTCTAGTTTTAATCTCTAATCCTATGACTCACAGATTTCTTTGTAGCGCTAACTTTCTGTCACTGTATATATTTCTTTTGACTATTCCCATAGTAATGATCACAGTATTAGGCACATAGTATATACCTGATAAATACTTAATGAATTCAATTAAACTATCAAATTGTAAATAATAATTCTGGCTAACATTCACATAACACCTTAAGGTTTGAAAAAAAATACTTTATATATATATTACCTCTATCTCCCTCTTTACAAAAATCCTTTGATGGGACTGCTTTGGTAATTCTCATTTTGTAAATCTGGAAACTGAGTTAAATATCTTGTGAGTTTAAGAGTTTAAGGACCTTGATCAGAATCATATAGACAGGTTTAAAAAATCTGTTTTCACGATACAGATTTCTGAAATTTCTCACATATATTGCCAGTCTTATCTCTCATTGAGTGAAATTTAGGTATCCCAATGATTCCATGCAGCCACATCCCCACTCCTGGCAAAATATTGAAAATCACACATCGTGTCAAAGTTAATGACATTTGTGTTTTATTTGGATATAAAAGATGTAACATTGTACAATCAAATATGGAGCTGAATGTTAGATTTTGAAAAGCCTTTTGTAGTTTCATAGTTCCATTTGTTAATCTTGGATTAAATATACCTAGCTCATCATTCTCTTTAATGTTATGGCAAAATATTGTGCATCAATGGAAACATAACTGTGTGATTATAGAATATGGGAGCTTAAAGGAATCTTGGGCAAAGAAAAATATAGTCCAATCCCTTCACTTTTTTCCAGAGGAAGAAACAAAACTGGGGTCCAACGAGAAGTAATTTAGGATTATATTCATTCATTTAGAGCTGGAAGGGACCTTAGAAGTCATCACATCCTAGCCCAACCCCATCATTTTAGAGGTGAGAAAATGGGTCCAGAGAAGTTAACTTAAGAAAAGGTCAAAGAGGTGGTAAATATGAGAACTGCCATATGAACCCAGACCGTGTGACTCTGAGTCTGGTACTTTCCAAGTATTCGAGACACGTCTAAAGTCCTATATATATCATCAAACCCAAGCCTTCTGATTCTGAATCCTGTGTTCTTTCCAGTATTTTACCGCTGCTTACTTTTTTTTAACTGGTGGAAGACTACTTGAGATTTATGTTTGGTTTACTTAGCACTGAAAACTAATTGAATCTCTCTAGTCCTAAAAATGAGACCATAAAGTTCAAAGAGGAGTAGGTCACTGTGAAAAATGCTTATTATTCAGAATTAACAAATTGACAAATTCTAGGAGGATTTTTTAAAAAAATTTTATCTTCTCAGTGTACCTCTCATCTATCTCTCTCTCTGCTTCTCTTTATCCGTTACCTATCTCCCTGTCTCTTATCTCTCTTTTTGTCTCTGTCTCTCGCTTTCCCATATGTCTTTCTCTCTCTTGTCTGGTTTTTTCTGTTTCTGTCTCTGTCTCTGTGAGTCTGTCTATCCCTCTCTGTTAGTCTCCCTATCCCTCTCTTTTTCTGTATGTGTTTGTGTGTTTCTATCTGTCGTTGCCTGTCTGTCTCTGTCACTCTGTACATCTGTCTCTTTCTCTCTTTTTGTCTCTGTCTCTCTTTCTCTCCCACATTTTCTCTCTCCATATCTACTCTTTCTGTTTTAAGCTACAATCAGGACTTAGAGAAATGAAATATTGTCCCTGGCTGAAAAAGCAGTAGTCTAGCAGACTGTCTGTTCTTTCCAGACTGGCTTTGCTGTAGGAAACAGAATGGCTTGGAGCTTGTGTTCATATCACAGATGCTGAGCAGGTGAGCTTTAAAAAATGGGATTTCATCTGAATAATCTGTCAGGCTACAGACCCACAAAAAATTGTCATTTCTGACTCCAGCCACAATGAGTGATTACTTTGATAACAAATTAAAACAAGCTTGGAAATTAGAAATTATGAGAATTAAGCAATCTCTAATGAATGACTAAGTTTCCCCTTCCTGAACATTTTCTTCCATATTAGCCATAAACATGAGCTCTTCATTAATAGAAATGGGTTCGTTTGTACTAGCCACAGGGGGAATCTATTGGATGTGTGACACTAACTTCCCACCTGATCAAGAAGATAACTTGTTCTTAATGCAAGTACTTTCTTGGGAACTTAAAAAAATGTTTATGTCTCCTTTGACTTCCTGTGCACGAAACCTACTGCAATGCTCAACTTTCAAATGTTCACATATTTTCCGTGTATGGGATGTTTATGGCATGAGATAATTTCTGGATGATTACTGTTTTTAATAACCATTTAATTACTATATTAATCAGAAATGTCCTTTTGGCTTATGAAAGGCACCAAGGGACAGAGGTACAAAGATATTCATGTAGCAAACCACTTGCAGAAAAAAAAAAATCAGTGCTTTCAGGTTGAAAGATACAGAAGAGCAGTTGCTAAGTTTAGCCTAAAGAATAGAAGGTTTGGGGGAGGGGAGGGTTGTTGAGGGCCGCCTCACTACTGGTCCTTCCAACTACTGCCTCTACTTACCCTGCCCAAGGGTCTTCGGACGTCTCCGGCTCCCTCCCGGGGTGCGAAGGGAGTCTTACCAGACAGGACACCGGAGTAGTGGATCAGAGCTTTATTGTATGACGATCAGTCAGGAAATCCCCCGAGCCCTTCCTGGGTGTGCCTTTTATCCCTAATGCCTAGCCCTCCTATTCCGGGTAGGCTCCTCCCCAGTTCCTCCCTGAGGGTGGGGCTCAGCTCAGTGAAGCCTCCCTAGTGCTAGCGTGGCAGAGCCACGTCAGCAGGTCCAGACTTCCTGGTGTCTCCTATCCTCTCAGGGGGGCCTGGGTCCAGAGTGCCCCTTACAACTCCCCCTTTTTGTTTTATAAGGGCAGGTGAAAGGCCTGTCTTAGGCTATGTGGCCTGACTCCATGCCTGGTACCGAAAGTGGGCAGGGCCCCTGTCTTAGGCTATGTGGGTGGCCCCCACCTCCAGCATTTTTGGTAGGTGGACCCACAATAATCCCGTCATTGGGTACCTCTGCAGCCAATGGCATGATTATCCAGGTCATGGGGCCACAATATTCCCGTCATCGGCACAGTCACAGCGAAAGCCCATTATTGATTATAGCAGGGTACAGGGACATTTTTGAACATGGCCGGTGTTAGGCCGTCATCCCGAAATTGCAAAAAATTCATGCTATTTGCGCGACTTGCGCCTCAACTCCCCCTTTTTGTTTATGCAGAAGTATATCAGCCTTTAGTTGTTCCAGGGTACCCATCCACAATTTCATAATACATGACAATAGGCAAGGTAGGCAGAAACAAATCACACATAACAGGGCAATTCCCAATCCAGTAACAAAGAGGTATGAAGCCATTGTGTAACAGTAAGATTTCTCAACCAATCTGGGAAAAGTCCATGCTGATTTTGCATATCCCTCTTATAATGGTCTGTGGCATTTTGTATGCCTTTAATTATCTCATCTAACTTTAATATATAAGTATCTAAATTTTGGAAATCATTAAGTCTGGCAATAGCATCTTCAAGCTCTATGCTGGCGTTAAGCATGAGGGCAGTCATGCATGCAGGTCGTAACAGCTGCGTATCGCACGATAGCCCTTGAAGCATAGATTCTACCTGTACTATTGTGGCTAATGCTTTTACCCCAGAGGTCAGCACGGCTAGCTCAAGTGCCACCTGTCTATTTATCTGTTGTTGCTCCACCCATAGAAATATATGTGTGTTCCCTAGACATACTTCACCCATTAAAGTAATGTTGTTAGCTTTCTTTGGTGATGCTGCAGCAGGCATTCCCTGCACTGTTTGTCCTTTCATAGCTAGAATAACTTTGTCTAGTCCCTGAACAGGTCTTTCAACCTCAGGAGACCCTTTATAATTGATGTACATTTGTCTAGGAAAGTTTGGTGCATATTTTTCCTCAAGTAAGTATGTAAGATTGTGACATGAATATAACATTTCTGTGTAGTTTCCCATAATCAATTCTTTCTCCTGACAAGTATGTGTGTGACAATTCTCAAATGGTAAAAACCCCGTATACAGATGCCAAAGGGTTACATTTCTCTTCTTTTGTAAGTTACAAAATGGCCTAAATTTCATTCTAGGAACAAGTCCCACAAAGTCCTTGTCTGACCAAATTACTATTGTCCCATTTATCCTCCAGGTGAATAGATTATAAGCGTGTCATGTATCTTTCTCATCCAATGTCTCTTGTCTGTCCACAATAGTGGCACACCAGGGATACCCCTCTGTTCCATTCACCTGTATGTATTTAAAACCAAACCCATTCCAATTCCCAGAAATACCCTTCTATAGACAAAGTGGGAAACCTGCGACTAGTCCTGAAAAGTTAGTGTCTCTGAAAGAGAGTCCCATTATTATCATAGTCTAGTCCATCATCTTTAAACATGTAAGAAATATTGCCTTGGATGATAAATTTGGTTATTGTCTCACTCCATGACATCACCCTTAACCATGGTGGATTCGTGAGGAACGCCCATCTCAGTTGTTCCTTCGGTGCTGGGTCGATGGACGCAGTGTTCTTTGAGTGTCATGATAAGTATGAGAAAAATGAAAGGAGTCATTGTGACCTAGTTGATTAAGCTTCTCCAGAAGTTTTTTCATCCGCCGCTGATAGCACCTCCTCACTCCCGGTGACCACTTCACCTTGGCGGTTGTCCTCTATCATTGTTATCCTTTTCACTGGAACCCAAACTTCTTTATTATCATCTGTTGAAACACAAACATACCCTTTTCCCCACGTTAACACTGTATGAGGACCAAATCAATTTTTATTCTCATCGTGCCACATTACTGGCTACTTTCAGGGCATTTGTTATTGCTGATTCATTCTTTGCAGACTCCTTATTAGGAAATGTTAAGAATTTCATAGCAGCCAATAAGCCATCATTATAGAATTTTAAATAATTTAGAGTATAAACAGCCAATTGTGAATTTATCAACTCCTGGTCCAACTCCTCCTTTTTCTTATTGCAAGTAAGTTTTCAGGGAGAGATTTGCTCGTTCCACTATAGCTTGACCAGTGGGATTATGGGGGATTCCAGTGACATGTAAAATGGAAAATTCCACCATGAACTGTTCGATGGCTTTACTGACATAAGCTGGACCATTGTTTGGTTTAATGCTTTTTGGTACTGCATGATTTAGAATGTGACCGAGTGTGTGTGATATAAAATATTGTTGTTTTGGCCCTTATTGCCAGTTGAACTTCCATAGTTATCTGTGTAATACTATCTACCCTATCAGGAATATAGGCTGACTCTACTCTAGGTATCAATGGTGCTGTATACTTTCTGTCTGTGATGATATTGCAAGGTTCTTTCACATATAATAATGCTTACAATACTTCATATAATTCATTTTGTTGTGTAGAAGTAAATGTTGTTTTAAATTTATGCATCTCCTTTTTAGATGGAATATACATAGATGCCCTAAGATTTTTTGTTGCATCTGTAAAACATTAACTCCCTCTACCAGTGAGGAAGAGCATTTGTCGGCCCAAGACCATGGCCACGTGGCAAATTGCTGCCCAAAAGGAATTGGGAGCCCGTGTTGGAAATTCTGATTAATCAATATCTGCCATTCCACAAACTCTTGTATGCAGTTCTCTGTTTGTTGACTTGTATACATAGTATATATTGTGTGAGGTTTCTGTCCTATTAACATCCTTACTCTCTTCACTGCCTTATGTATGACTTGGGCTACCAGCACAGCATAAAGCACACAAGCTCTGTTCTTTATCTGAGCCAAATGTACCCACTCAATAATCCCTTGTTTTTGATGTAAAACTCCAGTGGGTAGTTTATTAGTGAATAAAATTGTTACTTTCAAGTCCTGTGATTCTAATATCCTGCTAATAGTACACCCCATAATCTTTTTCTGCACTAATTTCAAACATTCCAGTGCTTCATCTGTCCATCCTCTGCATGAGTTTAATTGAGAAGGACCTTTCAATAAATCATATAATGGTTTCATTTGATCAGTTGTAATTCCCAACTGTGGCCTACACCACTGAATTTCTCCTATCAATTTCTGAAAGTCATTTAAAGTTGTAACCTTTGTAGAATCCATGATAGGTGACTTCAAACTTAAACCTTACCACCTTACATCATTGTTTCACAGGCTAGTTTCTCCTTCTCTGATTACATTTACTCTGAAAAAAAAACTTTTTAGAAATTATGTTGTTAATAAGTTCAAACACTAAATTTAACTTTTGCTTAAGCCAAGGAATGACTACAAGTTCAGATTAAAAGAGCAAGATCTTTTCTGCTTCATAGACCATTACATATTAATTTACCAATACATTGTCTTGAAAATGAAAATTTAAAACCGTTTAAAATTTGTCCTGTTGTTAACAGTCACTAAACTTTTACAAAAAATTAGTTGAAAACCTTCAAAATAATAGTTCTCTTCTCTTGATCTAATCTGGAATGATAAAAGTTACAATTCGCTGTAGACCCAGCTAAATGATGAGTTGGGACTGCAGGGCAAAAATCTTAATGGTTCCATCCTTTACTCAAGTAAATTTTATTTCTGTGTCCACTCCTTAAGAACTTCTTTGAATGAGAGAGTTTTTGAATTCCTCAGCCGAAGGGAGGGAGACTTCTGGACAACTGCCCAGTGGCGCCAAGTCTATTCCATTCTGCTGGAGAGTTTCAAAAGCTTTATCTCTGCTGAGGTGTCTCTTTAAGATTTATGCATATTTCCAATTTGCCTAGTGCCAAATAATATAACAAATCCTGATCTGTTTTAAACATCCAATTAGGAGTGACACGTTTCACTTAAAACGTGGACAGAATAACTACCTTTGGGTTACTTCTCATTATACAAAATACTTTTCTTTTAGGTGAGATTTAGGTGAAAATGCTGATCAGCCTGCCCCAAATCTCCTCTCGTCTCTCTCTCCACCCTCACAATTTGGCCAGAATTGGAGGGTAAAGCGAGAGAGAGTTTAACCAAAAACTTTCAAATAATTTCCAAAACTTTTATGCTTTCCTTAAACTTCATATCCATGTTGTTTTCCTAATGGGCTTTGATTAAAGCCCCCTTTAAAACTGCACAGACACTATGTCCCTGCATTTCCCATCCAAGACTACACCTTGCAATCACATAAACTAAATAATACAAGATTAGTTCCTCTCTTTCTCTCTCCCATACTTCTCCCCGATGCTGCAGCCATCAGAGAGAAGGGAGGAGGGGGAGGAAAAGAGATAACATTCCAAGGTCCAGCTACCATGGAGCTGACCGTAATAACTCACAAACACACGCACACAGAACATGTAAAGACAGAACACATATACAGACAATAAAAAAATCCAAAAAACTGAAAAAAATTGTCAGAAATCCTCTATACACATTATAACTCTGGCTTAACTTCTATCACTGTGTAACTAAGCCTTGCATAAGATACCCTGTCTAAACTTTCTCCCATTCAAGATTGCTTTTTTTGACTTATTCCTGCAACTTTTTTACTACACCACAAATATGTGCCAAGTGCCAGGGCTGGAAGAACATCCGGGCTGCTGAATTCGCCACTGTGCCACAAATCCTGGGCAAATTTTTTGCTGTGCCACAAAACCAGGCCCTGGGCCAACTCTGGATGTATTTTCTGGTTGAATTTCTGACTGCACCAACTCCCTCTTTCCTCTCTGTCCTATCTGGTCATGATTGTCTCCTGAGCTCCCAGACCACCAAGATTGTATAGCTGTCTGTACATAAGCAGAGCCAGCGCCGTATTTTGTCATGGCCTCTTTCAAATCCCGTATGAACTTAAAGGGAACAGGGCAATGGTGCCTCCTTTCATCCTCAGTTCCAGGATGTTCTACAAAGATTGGAAAGGCTGATGACCACTCATTCCAATCTATGTCCTCTCCTTCATGTACTGCTTGTTGTAAACTAGCTGTGAGGAGGCTCACCAGCTTGGATGGGCCCTTGGGGGTACTAGAATGGTAACTAAATCCCTTTACCTCTCCTAAGGACAATTGTGCCATAAGGGCGGTGGCTCCTGCTGGGTCGCCTGACACTTCCCTTTTTTCACTTGGAGGAAAAGACAACTGCGCCATAAGGGCGGTGGCTCCTGCTGGGTCGTCTGGCACTTCCCCTTTTTCACTTGGAGGGGATGGCCACTCCCAGTTCCTCATTTCTGTCCTTAACTGAGTTTCTTTCGTTTCTTGTTCTAAGGGGAGCTCAGGGGCCTCTTTGCTTTGTTGCAGTTCTTCCCATGGATAAATAGGTCTTGTTGGGGCTGTGATTTGACTTTCTTTTTCCTCCTCCTCACTGTCAGAGCCCATTAAGGACTCTCCTACTTGGGTGGCTTGGTCGCCCAAGAGGGCGGGCGGCTCAGGTTGTAGGGCCGCGCTGACTGCCGCATATATTACGAAATCTGAGGGGTTTAGGGCAGATGGATTATTTTGGTGGTAAGAGGCCATCTGCTGGCCTACCACCGCCCACCGTTGTGGATTTATCCCCGTGTGCTCTATCCACAGACTGATCGTCCAGATCTTATCCACCCATTGGCGGCAGTTTTTTAAGTGGATCTTAATACCTTGATCTTTACAGGTTTTATAAATCTTACAGGCGAGTACGCCTTTATCCTCCGGATCAATTTGGGCTTCAACTACCTTCTGTCCCATTGTCCCTAGAAATTTTCTAGGGCTGTCTGGTCTTCCCTTCCCGCCTGCGGGATTCGGGGTTAGGCAGTTCCTGGCAGCCCCACGTTTGGGCACCAGCTGTTGAGGGCCGCCTCACTACTGGTCCTTCCAACTACTGCCTCTACTTACCCTGCCCAAGGGTCTTCGGACGTCTCCGGCTCCCTCCCGGGGTGCGAAGGGAGTCTTACCAGACAGGACACCGGAGTAGTGGATCAGAGCTTTATTGTATGACGATCAGTCAGGAAATCCCCCGAGCCCTTCCTGGGTGTGCCTTTTATCCCTAATGCCTAGCCCTCCTATTCCGGGTAGGCTCCTCCCCAGTTCCTCCCTGAGGGTGGGGCTCAGCTCAGTGAAGCCTCCCTAGTGCTAGCGTGGCAGAGCCACGTCAGCAGGTCCAGACTTCCTGGTGTCTCCTATCCTCTCAGGGGGGGCCTGGGTCCAGAGTGCCCCTTACAGAGGGTGATAATTGTCTCTGGGTATTTAGAGTTCTGCCACACTGCAGAAGGATTGTCTTACTTGGTCTCAGAGGACAGAACTATGAGATAGTCGGTGGTAACTTGGGAGGGGCAGATAACAACAAAGGGCAAAACTTTCAAATTAGAGTTATCTGTAAGTAGAGGGGGATATAAGATGAGTCATAGTTCCAAATCAGAATGAATACTTGATAGGAAACTGCAGTAGGGATTTCAGTTTAGGAAGAGATTGAACAAGAGAATCACAGAATTTTAGCTAGAATGAACTTTAGAGATCACCTAATCAAACTCATTTTATAGACTATGAAACCGAGCCTGTGAGATGAAATTACTCATCCAAGATCACATAGATGAGTAAATACCAGAGTCAGCATTCAAATCCAGGTACTCTGACTCTAAATCTGGTGCCTCTTCTGCTGAATCACACTTGTATCTTTAGAATCTGAGCCCCTAAAACTCCTCTGATTTCTAAGCTAGAGTCCCAATTGACAATGCTAAAGAGGGTTATGTAAAAATACATCATTGATTGTCTCTCAAAGTTGTGCGTAATAGAACAGGCATCCTCTAAGGCTCCTGGAATGATGTACATATTGAAGAACAGGAGCAAATCATCTTGGATGTCAACTAAAAACGATGTTTCTTACAGAGTAAATTATTCAGAGTGGAGACTATGAATTGGGACTCTAGCTTAGAAATCAGAGGAGTTTTAGGGGCTCAGATTCTAAAGATACAAGTGTGATTCAGCAGAAGGGGTACCAGATTTAGAGTCAAAGGATCTGGATTTCAAGCCTGGCTCTAATATTTACTCTTTATGTCATTGGACAACTCATTTACCCTCTCAATCTCAGTTTTTTAGTCTCTAAAATGAACAAGTTTGATTAGATGATCTTTAAATTCCCTTCTATCTTAAACGATTGGGATTTGTTTGGGATTCTTTACTTCCTCTATCAAATTGAGTCTTTTTTTTTTTTTTAAAAAAAAAAGGAATACAGAAATGCACAATGACCCCAACAGGTTACCATACCAATAACAGTATATTCGTGTATACATATATGTTTCATATTCTCAAACCTCCAATTTTATCAATTACACTATATTACATCCATAGTAAAAGGTCAGTTTGGAAGGAAGCCTCCAGTGGAATACCCTTGACATCTATACTTGGCACTGAACTGTCATTTACCATTGTTGTCAATGACATGGTTAAAGGCAGATATATCATAGGTATCAAATTTCAAGTAGACAAAAAATAATTTGGGGATAACTAGCATACTGGCTAAAAGAGTCAGAATTCAAAAAGACTGACAAACTAAAACACTGGGTTTAATTGGTTAAGATGAAACTTAATAGGGATAAATGTAAAGGCTTATTCTTGGATTCAAAAAGTTATCTCTACAAATATAAGACACTGAAGGCATTTCTAAATAGTAGTTGGCCCAGAAATGATTTGGGAGATTTAGTTGGCTTTAATATGTGTCAATATATGTTAGCAGTAAAGTGGTCAGTCCAGAAAGTGCATGTAATCTTAGTTCGCGCTAAAAAATACATAGACACATAGTGTCCTGCACCAGGGAAGTGACAATCATAAGACAATAGGATATTAGACAAAGAACAAGAAAGGATCTCTGAGTCCACCTAATGTAAACCCTGCATTTTATAGGTGCAGAAATTAAGCTCCAAATAAACAAAATGAGAATGTTACAGAGGTGACAATTGGAAGAACTGAGATTTGAACTTAATTCCTCTCAATCCAAACCATATGCTCTTTCCATTGTCTCATACTGCCTGCCATTGGAGTTTGTTTCATTTGTCAGATTTCATGTAGAATATTGTTTGCAGTTTGGGGCACCACATTTTAAGAAAGACATAAAAAAGCTAAGAGTCAAGTGATGGTGAACAATTAAGATGGTGAAAGGTCTCAGGTTCATGTCACATAAGGGTGTCTTGAAAGGATCAGAGAACTTTATCCTGGAGAAGAAAGGAAAAAAGAAAGAAAGAAAGAAAGAAAGAAAGAAAGAAAGAAAGAAAGAAAGAAAGAAGAAAGAAAGAAAGAAAGAAAGAAAGAAAGAAAGAAAGAAAGAAAGAAAGAAAGAAAGAAAAAGAAAAGAAAGAAAGAAAGAAAGAAAGAAAGAAAAGAGAGAGAAAGAGAGAAAGAGAGAAAGAGAGAGAGAAAGAGAGAAAGAGAGAAAGGAAGGAAGGGAAGGAAGGAGGAAGGAAGGAAGGAAGGAAGGAAGGAAGGAAGGAAGGAAGGAGGAAGGAAGGAAGGAGGAAGGAAAGAAGGAAAGGAGGAAAGAAAGAAAAAGAAAGAAAGAAAGAAAGAGAGGAAGGAAGGAAGGGAGAAAGAAAGAGAGAGAAAGGGAGGGAGGGAGAGGGAGGGGGAGGGAGGAAGGAAAGAAGGAAGGAAGGAGGGAAGGAAGGAGGGAAGGAAGGAAGGAAGGAAGGAAGGAAGGAAGGAAGGAAGGAAGGAAGGAAGGAAGGAAGAGAGAAAGAAAGAAAGAGAGAGAGAGAAAGGGAGGGAGGGGGGGAGGAGGGAGGGAGGGAGAGGAAGGAAGGAAGGAAGGAAGGAAGGAAGGAAGGAAGGAAGGAAGGAAGGAAGGAAGGAAGGAAGGAAGGAAGGAAGGAAGGAAGGGAGAAAGAAAGAAATAAAGGAAAACCTTAGGGAGAATATGATTACTGTCTCCAAGTATTTTTAGCATTATCAGGTGGAAGAAAGATTGCACTTATTCCATTTGGCCCCAGAGGGCAGAACCAAGGGCATTGGGTAGAAATTGCAAAAGACAGATTTGGGTTTAATGTAAAGAGAAGTTTGCTGACTATTAGAGTTATGAAAGTGGGATGGGATGCCTCTGGTCATCGTGTGTACCTTGTCACTAGAGGTCTGCAAGCAGGGCTAGACGATTATTTGTCCAGAATACTGTGGAGAATATTTGCATTCTGCCATGCATTGGACTAGATGACCACTGAAGTCTTTTGCAAATCTAAGATTGCCATTCTTTTAAGTCACAAGTTTCTAATCTGTCTGTGTATGATAAGGAGAGTCACTCTCTTCTCTTTCACCTCTTTCACCTCTCTCTCTCTCTCTGTCTGTCTCTGTCTCTCTGTCTCTGTCTCTGTGTCTCTGTGTCTCTGTCTCTGTCTCTGTCTCTCTCTCTCTCTCTCTCTCTCTCTCTCTCTCTCTCTCTCTCTCTCTCTCTCTCTCTCTCTCTCTCTGTCGAGGAACAGGGAAGGTATGGTGAGGAATAATAGTTGTGGACCCCTCCTACCCAAAATGGATGTTTCATTAGGGCAAGTGCAGTGATATTTTCTGTCTATGACTAGACAGTGCTAACATGACTTCCCTTCCATACTGATTTTGATGGACAGTCTCTCTTTTAATGTACAAATAATCTTTATGACCCTGGTACGCAGGGCTGATGATACTCAGCTGAGCAATGTACCAGAACTGAAATTTCCATCTACTTGATGTTTTGCACGGGGGCTTTGATGAAGTCACTGTCACCTGCTATTAACTTAATATCAAGTCTTAATAGGGTCCCTTTCTTTCCATCTCCACGCTGTTGGGGTCCAAATTAATTACTAAGTAAAAATTCGACCACATAAATCCTCACTTGGCTGGGAGGAAAAAAATAGTTTCCAACCTCATCTGAGAGCTTAGAGCTGAGAATGAAAGAAGTATTGAGGAGCATTCTCCAATTGATAGGTATGCACCTTCAAGATTTTTTTTCTACCACTGAAGTGCTGCTGCTAAATGAATATTTTGCTGTATATTTCTTTCTGTGTCTGAACTCCTCTTTGCATATACACAGCAGTGAGACTTCTGGACTAAAAAATTATAAACAATTCTAACTTGTCTAATAATGCCAAATTAAGTAGACCAATAACACCAATTCTGTATTAATATACCTACTATTCCCCAGTCCTTCCAATATTGACTACTTCTACTTTCTCCTTTCGCCATCTTTGCCATTTTGCTGGATGTGAGTGAAACCTCACAGTTGTTTTACTTTATTTTATTTTATTTTCTTATTCTTAGTGGCTTGAAACAATGTTTTACATACTTGTTAATCGTTTATTGAAAAATAATTGTTCATATCTTTTAACCACATTGTGAAAGGCTGAAGAAATTGCAGTACATGAAAACAATGGGATGGAATTATACTGTAAGACACAATGAATGTGAGAAATGCAGAGTAACATGAGAAGATGTGTATGAACTGCTACAGAATTAAGTAAACCAAAAAGGGGAAAGAAAAATGCATGATAAATACAACAATATAAAACAAAAGAACATGAAAACAAACTCTAGTATCATTTAATTATAACAGTCAGTTCTACCCTCTGAAAAGAGATGGGAAAATGCACCTTTCAATAAGGAACTTATTAGTGCAAAATGTTGTGTATTCTGTGGATTGTAGTTGAACTATGTTATTTGGTTTTCTTAACCATTTCTTTGTTATGAGGAAGGATTAATTGGTGGAAGTTGTGTAGGAGGGATATGTGTTTATGTGCACACATGTGTTCATGTTTTGATGTAAAAACAAATAACATAAAAAGACTGTTTTTTTTAAGTGAAGGATTATAGGCCAAAGATACTTCTGAAGCAGCATAAAGACCTTGAAATTATCAAAAGGATCTTGCTGAGTGATGTCTCTTATCTCCCTAAGCAAGACTCTTCTTTCCCAAATATAATCTCTTAACTTTTTAATCATTTAAGTGTTGACCTTTACAATTCACTTGGCCCTTTCACAGTGTCAGCCTTACCCTTAGATGCATGTCTACAGTGAATGATTTTAGAGGACTCAGGCCTCCTATGTTATCTTAGACAAGTCACTTTTCCTTTATGATTTTTCAGTTTGTTCATCTATAAAATGAAAAGGTTGAATTAAATTATTTCTAAGCCTTCTTCTAGCTCTAAATCTCATGGTCCTGTGATCCTAAAGCCTCTTCATCAGAACAATGACAAGGCCTGTCACTGATGCTTTAAATTCCACTGTTAGAAACTCCTTATTTTGGATTAAGACTTAGTTAGCAAATAAATAAGGATCTCCCTGGGAGAGACAACATATTGTATTATAGGTTCAGATGTGTGTGTATTGGATGATCCATGTAGATTTATTTGGGTGAAGTGTGAGAAACAGTCTTCAATGGGGCTGCTTTATAAGAAGCCTGTCCCTGATAAATTCCAGTGGAGGCCTATCACCTCAAGAATTAAATATAAAGCTCTATATTTGGCATTTATGTTTTCTTTTTCATAATCTGGCACTTTGTTACCTTCCTATCTTTTCATTTTCCCCTTTACTCCCCTCCATACATTTCGCAATCAGCTATCCTGGTCAACTTATTGTTTCTCCAACTTATAACACTCCACCTTCCATCTCTGTAGTGGCTGTCTCTAATACATAGTGTTCTCCATCCCTACTCCTGTCTCTTAGCTTCTCTGGCTTCCTTCATATTTTAGTGATTTCAACTGGCTCCTTAGCTCCTAATACCTTCCCCTTTAAGATTATCACCTTTCTACTCTGTACATACATTGTACATATCTAGTAATTTATAATTTTTCTTCCTCTATATAATATGAGCTTCTTGAGGGGAAGGATCAGTTTTGTTATTTGCTTTCCTTTGTACCTCTAGCACTCAGTACAGTGCTTGGCATGTAAAAAGGACTTAATAAATATTTTTATTAACTTAATGAAACCAAGATTAATTCAAATAATGGTCTAATACTATTCTCAAGCAACATGTATTAGTGGACAGAGGGCAGGATTTGAAGTCAGAAAACCTGAATTTAAATTCTTGTCCTGCTACTTACTACTTATGTGAACTTGAAAAAAATCACTTTTCAGGTCTGTGCCTCAATTAGCTCATCTGTAAAACAAGGAGAATTGAAATATATGAAATCTGAAGTCCTTCCAACTCTAAATTTTATGATCCTATGATGTCCATGGGATCATTTTAGTGCCTGCTTAAGGAAAAAAATAACCAACATCCCCCAAAAGTATCTACTGGACTCTGACCAGGTTTGATGGTGTCAAAGTAAGACTATCTAATACTTTATAATAAGAATAAATATTTAATGTTCTACAGACATGGGTACATATCTGGCCTCAGATATTTTTTATTTGTATGAGGTTGGGCAAGTCTTTTGGATAGCTAACTGGTACAGATGATAGAATGCTTGCCTTGGAGTCATGACCTGGGTTTGAAGTAGCAAAGGCATCAGTAGCAATAAAAGCCACGACAGTAGCACTAATAGTAGAAATAACCATTCTTTGCCTCTGTTTCCTCATCTGCAAAATGAGGGCTTTTAAAATCCCTCCAGTTTTCAATCTATGATGCTATGATGCTAAAGTCACTGCTTGTTCTCTACTACCACACTAATCCCTAAGTCCATCTGGTTGGCCTGGATTTTGTTCCATAAGTCATCTTAATATAGATACTAGCCTTGAGAAATATTTATTGAACACTTCCTATACAATGTATAGCTGGAGAAGATATGATCCCCGATTTCAAGAAACAATCTAACAGAATAGATGACCCATTCACAAATAACTATATTACATGGTGATTAAAAGGACCATGATGTTATGAATCACTGAATGGGTATTGCCTCCATCAAACTGAGACCTGGGAAAGAACTTAACTTTAAAAAGCTAAGGTTTCCCATCAAATCCAGGACCATATTCAGTTGTCCTGTTTTGTATCTTGCCACTGGATCCAGATGACTCCTAAGGAAAAAATGAGGCTGGTGACTTTGCACAACCTCCCTCACTTAAATCCAGTTCACTTGCAAGTCATGACATCACCTTCCTGATATCATGGTCCTCTTCAAGAATAAGGATAACAATGCAAATGGCATCCCCTCAAAAAATTTATCAGTATATCAAAAGGAGGAATGCTTATTACTCTCAAGGTTTGGGATTGAGGCAATAGAATGAAGGGAATTAGAGAAAACATATCATTTGAGTTGGGTCTTGAGAGATGAGCAGGATTTCAATAATGTTCCTATCCAATCCAACATGTATTTATAAAAATACAAGTCACCATGATAGGTAATCTAAGGATAAGTTACTAGCCCCCAAGAACTTCCCCCAACTTCTTTAGCACTATGCCATTATCACCTTATCTCATATTACTCATAAACCTGAATTCCTTGCTATATCTTCTCTCAATTTTAACATACCACGAAAACCAAAACAATTCAATTCACCAAGAATACTCACTACTTACCCTCATGTAAATAATATTAGGAACACAACAAAAGAAACCTCAGTGCTTCCAAAGACAATAGCTAGCATTTATAAAGTGTTTTAAAGTTTGAAAAGTGCTTTACAGGTATAACCTCATTTTATACTCAACAACAATCCTTGGAGTTAGATGTTCCTATTATCCTCATTTTATAGAAGAGAAAACAGAGGCAAATAGTGGTTAAGTGACTTGCCCAGGGTCACAGAGCTAGTAAATGTCTGAGGCTAGTTTTGAACTTAGATTTTCCTGACACTATCCACTGTACTATCAAGATACCTATAAACTAACATGAAACAATTAAAGAATAGCAGAAGGTGGAGGAGATGGAAAAATGTAATCAAGATGAGAAACAACAGCCATGTCCCTCAACTTTGTTCTATGTCTCCTTATCTGTATAATGAATGAGTTAGACAAGGTGTCTTTAAGTGTCTTTAAGCTCTCAAACTCTATATTACTTTATAGTATAGGTGGAGAGGCAGTTAGATTCTTACTTTCTACCATAAGTGCAATATGTACCTCCAGGCAAATAACTGACTTGCCTTTGCTATGTTTTCTCAATCTAGAAAATTGAGGTTGTAATATTTTCCAATCACCTCTTAGCCTTTGGTGAGTAGAACAAGTCAATGTTCATCAAAAGAAGACAGAGGTCATAGTGGTGAAAGGCATACCTTTGAGGGCAGAGTCCCAGACCAGTCCCAGGCTGTGCCTCTGTGATTATTTCTGTAAATACAGAATCTTGAAATATACATCACTGGTTCTTGGAAAGGAAAAATTGACCCCTGTGTTTATTATTTCTCCCTAGCAGGAAATGACAACAAATTTCTGGGCAGAAGTTGGTACTGGAGTAAAGACTTCTAGTTCTGAACTTCTGCTACTAGACTACATGGCCTCAACGGCATCTCTCTAGACCCTGAACAAAGATACCTCAATAGGAACAATGCCATGGCAAAATCATGTATTCATATGCACCATAATCTCAGTCCACCTCTTGAACTAAACTTGCTTCTTAGTTTGTGGTTGTATTTTCTTCAGCCATACCATTTTCATTTATCTCTGCTTCTAAACAAGTCCCCATCTGAACCAATCACATACAGCTGAAATTTTCACCTTTGTCCCAGTCTCATTGTTGACTCTATCCATTTACTGTGAGGGAAGGACCTTTATCTTACAAACATCTAAAGATACCGTATCATAGGAAGAATAGGCCACTATATGTCATCAAAGTGGAAAAGAGTTTAGGCAGTTCCTGGAACTTTGCAAAACCAGCCTCCTTTGTGAAGCTCTCCATAGCACCAGAATTTCAGGAAAAAGAATATAGTAATGCCTGATTGAACTTTTGCTTCTGCCAGGGTAGTTAATGAGAAAGTGTTGTTGTTAAGGTTGCATAGTGGTGGGGATGGTGAGGGAAGACTTGGATTAAAGAATCAGAAGACCTAAATTCAAATCCTTATTCTCATCCTTACCAACTTTGTTGACTTTTGGCAAGTCTTTTTAACTTCTTGCATTTCAATCTCCTTATTTCTAAAACAAAAGGGTTGGATTAGACAACCTCTGACTTGTCTTTTTTTATAGGTCCATAATCCTATGCTCTCAGAAAAATAATGTGGTTGGAAACTTTGATGTTGCAAGTTTATCTAGTTACAGATGCACCTGGGGTGCTTAGTCCTGCGTCTTCCAATGTTTTGTCATTGTGGTCATGTGAGCAGGGGTTTAGGATGTTTCTGAGTACTGTTAAGATCTGGATTGTGAGTTGCGATGCTTCACTGTACACAAAATTCATAGCATAATGGGAGAAATAAGTGATGATGAAGCTGTGGCCAGATTCCTGTCATCATCCTCATCATCACCATCATCATCATTGCAATAGATCAGCTAATGTGAACAATGCAGCTCAACAACAAACAATAGAGGACAATCGTATTGCAACACCATGTTAAAGTGTCATCAAGAAAATGCAAACCTCTAGTTATAAGATTTTAGAGATAGAAGAGACATTATGGGATATCAGGCTCAATCCCATTTCATTAAAAAAGAGCAAATAACATCTAGAAGGGGAAACTGATTAGCCCAAAGTCACATACTGTCTTAAAAATGTATATATTTTATGTACTTAAATATAGTTTTTAAAAATACATTTATTTTTTCCCATATAATACAGGTATTTCAAATTCCTACCACTGTCCCTACTTTGTGATGCAACAAATACACACATATTTAAGAAAAAAACTGATATAGATGTCAAGATAGGCAAACAGATTCTTTTAAAAAGCAGAGAAACATAATATAGTTTAGAAAACCTTCTAACAAAAATACTGGAAATTATTGTTGAATTAAAAATATTGAAAATATCTGCAATCAGGGAAGAAATTACATGAATGAATGAAAGAATGAATGAATGAATGAGTGGGTCTGCCCTCCTATAATGGAGATCATAAATCTACAGTGCCCATTCATCTACTAATTTGATCCATATCCTCTAGCAAAACTTGCAGCGAGTATGCATCTGACATATAGGTATTATTTTTCTAGGTGTCTTGACATTGGACGAATATAAAAGTACATATAGTATAGGCTCCCTGGCTCTTGCTACAGAGAGTTGTTGCTATCGCTTGTTTGTTTTTGTTTTCTCCAGTTATTCACTTTAGGATAACAATTTTTGTAGCAAGTTCCAGTGCTTAAAAGAAAGAAAATCCAAAATATCTGGAAAATGTGGACTATTTAGAATATTTAATACTATTGCAATTTCCAGATAGCCAACTATGACTGTATATATATATTGCAGTTCATTATTTTACAAATTATCTCAAATGTATACATCTAATAGGATTATGATGTTGTTGAGGGCAGACATCAGCCATACATATCCAACTTCGATCTAATGCCCCCAATACCTAATACAGAATTAACCACAAAGCAAATATTCCGTAAATATTTGTTGATTAGCCACTAACTTTAAAGAATGTGAAGTATCATGCAATTCTTGAATATAAGTGCATAATAATGATGAAAATAATAAGAAATAGACATCAACAAAGGAAATAGCAATTATGTTTCATTTCTGAAAATAATTATTTGCCAGCATAACAATGATGAGTCGAATTAGTCAATTACAACATAATAAGTAGAAAACAACAATTATTTGGTCCATTTCCAGAAACTGCTGATCACCCCCAAAGATATATCCTAATTTCAATCATCGATTAAATGAACTCATTATATAGGCTACATTCTTTATGCCATTGTTTTTAACATAACCCAAATATTCCTGAGGTTGATTATTTCTTTGGGACAATGAAAAAATACTCATCCTCATTTCTAACAAGCAGGGTAGAGAAAGGCAAGACATGTTTGCTTGGTTTTGAGGAATCTGTCTTTCAAGACCTATTCATTTTAAAAAAATGGTTTTCTTTAGTTGCATCAGTTCAGGTGAATTCCATAAATGACAATATCTGACACAGAGACATGTTACAAGCCAGTGGTCACAACAGTTCACAAACTATTAAATGACTTTTAGAGACATAGCCTTCCTCAATATTGTCCAGCCTCCGCAGCTATCTTTTTTGCCTCTATTCCCTAGGAAGAATAGGAAATAAATGAAACAATTTAGTAGAAAAGAAAAAAGTCAGATTTTTCCCAAAGTGAACAGCATTAAGGAGAAGTACCCCTCCATACCAAAAAAAAAAAAAAAAAAACTGAAACAAACAAAAAACCAACCACTTATAAGTCATCCAACCACTCTCACATTATAAGAAAATAATGAAATGGAGAAGATACATGAGGCAGAGAGAGATGAGCTAGTTTTTCAGAGATAATCAAGGTATCCTTCCTTCAACACGATCCTGTCTAGGCAGCACTTTGAGTTCAGAAAATTGAGTTGATTGACCCCCAGAGGAGTGATCTGCCATGTTATTTCAAATGTGAGTATAATTTAGGCACCAAAAGAGAGAATGAATGACTTGTCCAAGATCACACAGTAAGTAAGAGGTAAATGTGAACAGACCCTTGGATTCCAATTTCTGAGTCCATGGACCAGAACAAAATTTGTCCCTAGAGCTGGAAAATGCATTATTTATTCTTTACTTTCCTTAGGGTGAGTGAGAATGTATGTTTCTATTGATGACTTAAGTGGATCTCTAGATAATTTTTTTTTAATATATAAAACCTGTGGAAAGTATAGCATTCCCTTGATGTTGTTTTGTCCTTACTCCTTTCACCCAATGTGGATCACACCCCCCACTTTGAAATCTGTCTCCATTGCCTTTGTAGATTCAAAGAGAACCCGAGTGATGGTCCTGATTCTTCCTTCCTTTAGATCCTTCTAAGGAAACATGGCTCAAATGGCAGAAAGAAGCAAAAGATCTGGTGGTGTACCCCTGTATTTTTGTTTCCATATAACAGGTGCCTCCTGGAACTAGTGAAAGGGCACTGCTCGCTGTCCTTGTCTCTCCAGAGCACGAATAGCATTTATCTCTGTGCAGCGGGCAGCGCCAACTCGGGTTTTTGTCAACCTGTCAATTTTTTTTTCTTAAACAGAAAGCAGAGTTCAGTAAATAAAGATAAATGGTTGTGCTCCTTCTCTGCAGACCCTGGAGCTAAACTGAACAGGCCTCTTATGGTTTGGCCCTGCTTCATTGACTGTTCAGACAGCCCAGTAATACGACAGATGTACCCAGCCGTTCCCTCTTCCCCGCTGTCCATTAGATTATGTTCATTTTGTCTGAGATGCCATTAGAAGTCTCAAGGTCAAAGAAGTCACAGAGAAGAAAAGAGGAAGACTAATTTTCCCCTGCAGCCCTTCATTGCCTGAAGAGCCCCTGGACAGGTGGGCATGCATGTGTGTGAGGGGTTCAGAGTGGGGACTCAGCACAATTTATTTGAAATAAAATGCAGGTGGACAATGAAGCCAGGCACATTTCTGGCAAGCCAGGAATCAGACGTTATTTGAATCAGAGAGGAATATTATTTAGGGTCCTTTCCTAAATGACAAATGCATTTTTTGTTTTGTTTTGTTTTAGCTCAACAATGTCTTAAGGAAGACCTGGTGGAAGATGGGTACTTGATATTTATTTTTAAGGCACTTTTGGTCCCAAAGTCTATTTTTCTTGGACCTTCCTTATGTCATCATGAAAATAACCTTTTGTGAGAGTTACAAGAGGTACAATCCACCTCAACTTAACAAGAACAACACTTATTTGTATACTTGAATGGATTATATCTTGCTCCTGTTTAATTCAAAGACTTTAAGAAACATTGCCCTTCCATTTAGCACTTAGAATCATAGACAGAGAATCTTAGGGTTCAAAACAACTAATATAAATCATTTGATCTGATTATCTCTCATTTTATAAATTAAAATCCCATAGTTCTTCACACTATTCTCTCATTGTTTAATTGCAAGGATTTTTGTATCCTCAGCTAGAGCTAGAATAGAGATTCTGCCTCTTCTTTTGTTCCTTGCATAATTTAACACAAGACTTGGTACATAGTAAGCACTTATTAACTACATGAAAGTACAGACATGATGAGGATGTAGCAATCAGAAATTGGGTAGAGATTTGTGAAAAAAATGTAGATTGCATCCTTCTACCAATTTCCACCTAGGAAATTTTAAAAAAGGAGCTTCCCATCGTTAGGATATACTGAATCTATGGTATCCAAAATTCATATATATGGCATTGCAGTTTCCAAACCAACAATTGATATTTCAGACATAGATTAAATAAGAGGGAGCACTGTGTACATGACCATGCACAACAATTTGAGGTTCTAGCCTTGAATGTGAGCCATCTGAATGGATGCTGGTTACCTTCTTTAGTTCTTAATTATACGCAGATTCCTAGGGCAACCACAACAATGGCACCTTCTAATACAAAGAGCACACAAATATTTGTATCTCTTTATCCTCCCATTATGTTGAAGACTTGCGAAGTCATGTATGTTCAATGCCTGGTGACAGAATAAGTATTTAATGAATGTTTTGGTGATGGTGGTGTTTTTTTCTCCCATTCACCCAAATTATTCTTGGGAAAATGGATCATATTTACATTTCTAGCTAATTGGTTCCATAGAATAAAATGTTAGGAGGGATCTTACAGATCATCTAATCCAATGTTCTAGTTTTACTGTTAAGCAAAAATAGCCCCAGACAAATTAGGTAACTTGACCAGGATCCCATAGGTTTAATAAAGGAGTTGAAATCTGAACCCAGGTCCTCTGATTCAAATCCAATTTTCTTTCCAATATTCTTAAAAACATCTCTTAAAGTTAAGGAATCTCAAGTAAAAAGAGATATTTGAGAATAGGGTAGTGAAAAGGATATTGGATTTACAATAAAAGGACTGGGTATAAATCTGACTTTTTTTAACTTTCTTACTTTTGGGACACAGATTTCTCATTTGCAAAATGAGATGGATTAGTTAATATCTAAGTTACTTAGCATAAAATACTATATAGTCCAACCAGTATGGGAGAAATTAGTTTTACACAAATACCTCATACCTTCACCAAGAAAAGCCTCAAATGGGTACATGACCTTGATATAAAAGATCATATAGAAATGAACTAGAGAAACATTGAAAACTGCTTATCAGCTTTGTGAGTGGGAGAATGTTCATACTGAGTCAAGGGGATAGAGAGGACTGCAGAAGATTAAAACAAATAATCTTAATTACATAAAATTAAATTTTTTGCACAGAAATGCAATAAAGCTGAGATTAAAAAGGAAATATTTAACAGGGGAAAATTCTCTGTAGCTATCTTCACAGATTAAAGTCTCATTTCTAGTGACTATATAAGGAACTGATTCAAATTCATAAGAAGAAGAGCCATTCCACATTTGATAAAAAGGTTAAGGAAACGAATGGGCAGTTCTCCAAGGAAGAAACCCAGACTACCTATAAAAATATGGGCGGCAGGGGGAGTGAATGCTACAAATCTAGTGATTTCTAATATAGTGCATTAGAAAAATGCAAATTAATTCTGAAATTCTACCTCATAATCATAAGATTAGCAAAGATGATATTTTTTTAAAAAAAGGAAAATGATGTTGGGGGACTTGTGGGAAAACAGAAACATTGAGGTATTATTGGTGCGCCTGTGAATGAGTACAACCATTCTAGAAATCAATCTGAAATTACACACAAAAAGCTAATGAACAAAGCCTTTGATTCAGCTATAACATTATTAGGCTTATAACCCCCCCAAAAAAATGAAATCAGAAAATTTCCTATATGCTCAAAAACTTTTCTTTTTATAGTGGCAAAACCCTGAAAACTAAAAGGATGCTCATTAATAGGAAGGATTGGTGTGGTATATGACTTTGATGGATTACCGTAGTGTTATTTAAAAATAAAAAGAGGAGAGAGAGACCTATGAAGCCTAGAATGGTTAGGGAAGATTTCACAGAGAGATCTGCTATACTTTTACTGGTATGACCAACAGAGTCATAGAACTGCAAAGAATCTAAGAAGTTGTCTTCTCATATGTCATCATAGGATCTTAGATCCTGAACAGGACTTTGATATTGATATATCCAATCTTTCATTTTAAAAAATGAGGAAATTGAAACAAAGAGAGGTTAGACAACTTAGCCAAGATCGCTACTAATAATGGTCATATTTTGTAATTTTTTTTTTTTAATTCTTTTCACCATTTCACATTTCCCTATTTCTGTTGCCACCCTGATATTAACTGGACTCTGAAGGATAGATGGGTTTTGGACATGTGAAGATAGAGGTAGACTGTATTCTAGAAATTCCATGTAGGTGAACCCACCTATGCATAAGGGTATGAATGTCCAAAATATGTTCCAAGGAACTGTGAAGAGATTTGCCCATATAATAAATTTATCTGACCTCAGCAAGCCATATGGAAGAAAGAATGAAAGATAGTGGGAAAGATATAGAATATGTAATAAGGGCAGTTCCTCCCTCGGGGCAACCTGATCACTGAGTCCTTGCTGCTAAGGTCTTTTCCAGGTATAAGTCTACATTTCTGTGACATTTCAGAAGACCAAAACCAATAACAATTGATTGACACCTAAATATTTTCAGAGCATATAACTTCAATTTAGGTAAGTTTTGGGCAAGTCAGAACATAGGGCATCAGGTAAATGATGGTTACGTGTACTGAAATGCTCTTGGAAGGAACACATTCTTCCCTGTACCCATTCTGGAAGGCTTATGCTGCCGCTGAGCTTGTCACTTTCATGAGCACTAAATTCACTCACAAACGTTAATGGATCTGAAAAAATAATTACAATGGTAACAAATTAGGGGTCTGTTACACTAACTAACTTTTCTCTATTAACACAGAATTTACTTTGGGAAAGATTAGAAAGAGCCAACTGAGCAGATTTCATAATTGCCAAACTTTATTTTCACTCTACCTCTAACTTTCCCTATGAAACAGAACATAAAGAAAGCCTTTCACAAATGGATAATTATATGCTTACACATCTCATGATTATGAGTGCATAACCTTCTCTTCTTCTCTAATATGAATTAACATGATCATATAGATAGATGATTCTGGCCAATTGAAAAGGAAAATAACAAATTAAAGTCAAATGTCTATGTCTATATAAACTATATACCTCTACTTGTGTAATCTTGTGTTAATATTAATTTTCTCCTTGTCTGGAACTATGATTTTATTGGTGTGAAGAACTTTCAATTGCGGAAATTTTTCCCACCTTTGGGCAACTCTTCTATATTTTAAAGTCTGAGAAAATTGCCTGAGACATTGAGGGAGTAAATAAGCTCCTACTCACAAGACAAGATGTGTGAGAGGCAAGACTTGAACTGAAGTCTTTCTGACTCCAAGGAATGACCTCTTGGACATTACACCCCAGTCTCAGTTATATTAAAACAAAGCTATTTATAGCAGCTTGGAATTTAGAAAGGGCTTTATTCATTTGATTTTTTAACTGGAAGACGATTTGGAGGTTATCTAGTCAAACTGAGGCACAGAGAGATGAAATGAATTGTACAAAGTAATACATAGAGTAGGAGGCATAGCTAGGCCTGCAATTCAGGTCATTAAACATCCATTCCAGTGTGGTTTCTATTTACTTAGTTCAATTATATAAATTGTGTTGCTAATGTCATCCCTTGTCTTACTATCAACCATTCTAAGTTGTGAAGGGTAAATTTCAAGTTTTTTCCAAGTTAAGAAAATTTGAGTTTAAATATTATTTTCAGAGTAGGAATACCAAGTTCTGAGTACTTCCAACTCCAATATTAGAAAATTAGTTTTTACCAAAGGTACCATTAGGATTCCTAACTGGTGACTTGATCTTGAATTGATGTTCTTACACTTAGTAGAGTATCTAAAAATCACTTAACTTTTCTAAAATATCATACTTCTGTTACCAACCTCATATGATTGTTTAAGAGAAAAGAATCCATCATCCAACAGTCAATCAATAAGTATTTATTAATTTCCTCCTATTGTGCAGGGAATGAGAGGGGAGAGAGAGAGAAAGAAAGAGAAAGAAAGAGAGAGAGAGAGAGAGAGAGAGAGAGAGAGAGAGAGAGAGAGAGAGAGAGATTGTTCCTACCCCAAACAACTTACATTCTGATAATTTACTAAAAGAAGAATTGATATTAATAAAAGTTGAATTTCAAGATCAATGGTCTTATTATTGCCCTACCATCTCCAACTTCCAAGTATTTGACAGCTTATTTAGGCAAGAATCACATGACAACTATCTGACTAGGATCCAAAAAGGAGATAGGGGGATTTTTTAATATACTGGATGGGGAGAAATACTTGAATGACTGAGGTTGTATAGATTGGGCACCAGAATTTTTGTTTTTTCAGGTCCCAGATATTACAGAAAATCTTCTTGGAGAAGTCTGTTGATAGAATTAAATTAATATGAATGATATTTCTATTCAATTTAATACTCTTTCCTCATTCCTCTCTTCAGCCGAGAGCAGTATATATGATGTCAAATTTTAGCATGAAACCTAAACATTTCAGTAACCCTTTCATTACTAAACATTCATTGATTACTATTACATTTCATTACTAAACATACCTACTATATTCTAAGTAATGCATGGAATGGGCAGCTAGGTGGTGGAGTGGATAGAATGCCAGGCCTGAAGCCAGGAAGACTCATCTTCCTGAGTTCAGATCTGACCTCAGACACTTGCTATTTGTGTGATTCTGGGCAAGTCACTCAGCTCTGTTTATCTTAGTTCCTTATCTGTAAGATGAGCTGGAGAAGGAAATATTAAACTACTGCAGTATATTTGCCAAGAAAATCCCAACTAGAAGCAACTATTACTAAAGAACAATGTAGATAATAAAAAGAAATGGAAGCTGCTGTCTTACAATCTTATGAGACAAGATTAGCACTTGCGAACTTTTAAAAAGGACAACATTGTTGGAGATATCACAGAGGATAAGAGATATCGGCTCAATAAATATCAATAATGAATAATACAAATAATATCATTTTAATATTATATAATATGATATAATTGTATAATATATTATAAATAATAATAAATAAATCACAATAATTGTGGGAGATAGGTGCTATTATTATAATTACTATTTTGTAATTAAAGAAAGTGAGGCAGAAGCAATTAAGGGATTCGCCCAGAGTCATGTAACCACTAAGTGTCTGATGCTGGATTTGAACTCAGGTGCTATTGACACCAGGCCCAGCAATTTATACGCTGTGCCACCTACTGGCCTCTAATAGAATCAAAAGAATAGAGGGAAACTTTTGAGGTCACAATTCCATTTATGGAAACTATCTCAAATGATATAAGAAAGTGAAAACCATGGAAATTACCTGAAAAGTACCTGAAATTTCATCCCTAAATATTACAGGCTCAATTCAAAGTCAGCCTCCTGCATGAGTATTTCTCTAACTTACTCAATATTCATCCATCTTTTTTTCTAAACTTATATTGCTGACATATTGCTGGCTTGTTTTCTAATTCTCGACCTACTTTATGGCACCTTGCATCTAGTAGGTACGCCAGAAATATTTCTGGATTGTTTAATATGCATGGTTCTAATCTCCCAACTGGATCATAAGATCCTTGACAACAAGGATTATATTGTCCTTGTTTTTGTTTGTTCCATATCCTTTCCAATATTTTGTACAAAGGATCTGTCTGGGAACCTGTAAGATTTTCCTCATGGACTACCCTTTCTAACGATCTGGAGGCAAAGAGCACAAGGATTCCTGACGGTGATCTTCAAGGGTATATAAAAGAAAGAATATGTAAATGTTACTGAATTTGTAATTGTGAAGTTGAAAGACAAAGACTGAAAGAAAACACAATGACAGCAGAGGCATACCTGCTCTCCTTCCCCCAAAATACATACAGATGCCTGTGTCAAGTGATCTTGAGCATTTGAGGCAGAGCCTAATTTTAGTGCTGGTGGTTCCAGGGCTTAACAGAGGCAAAAGCAGACACCCTGTGACCCTGTGTCTCACCGTTTGTCTCTGAGATCAGTCAACAAGCATTTATTAAGTATCAATTACGTGCCAGGCACCATGCTAAGTTGTTGTTGCGTTCATCCTTCGTTGCCGAAGAAGACCATGCCATGAGAGAAATGATGACATAACTTGCACTTGACTTTGTTTTGAGTGAGGAAGGGCTGTGCAAGGTCATCAGCCTCACTTCTCTTTTGGAACCATCTGAATCCAATGACCAGATATTCATCAGGATGACTGGACATGACCCAGGATGCAATGGGAGACCTTGGCCCCTTTAGGCTAAGTGTTAGGAATGCAAAGAAAGGAAAAAAACATTCCCTGCACCTTGAGGATCTTACACTCTAATAGGGGAGACAATATTCAAATAACTGTACAAATAAGCTATATACAGGATAAGCTGGTGAAATAGCTATTTTTTTAACATATGCAGCTGTGATCATGAGAATTTCCAAAGTTTCTATAAAACTCTATAATCTGATAATGCCTGTACCCAGTTTCTCTGTTACATTGTTAAGACAATGAACTTCTGAGTCACTTTCTATGATCCTACATTACAAGTGGGAAACTAAAAGAGAGAAAATGGACTCTAACCCCAAATGAGGTTACTGATTTGAAAGGGGTTAGAACTGGACAGGAAGATATGATGAACGCTTTTGCTTTTACTATAAATCTACTAATGTAAATTACTGATTTAAGTTAGAATCTTGAGTGAAAGTAGATAAATGAAAAGGAAGGGGAGTGACCAAGTAAGTGGTAGCTGAATCAAAGAATGAATGAGTCTTACTTCCAAATATGAATCTGAAACATATTAGTATTATAATAGTGGAGTTGGAGTTTTGGTTGATAGCCATAGGCCCCAAAGTTCTGATCATATACTTTTATAAGATTTATAGTTACCTTTGTTCACACTTGTTATACCAAAAAATTCTATAGCAAGGAACTCAATGAATAATTGTGAATTTGCTTAATCAATCAAAGGAGAGATGATAGGAAAAATGAAGGAAATTTTAGCCTCCCAGAATCCTTTTTTAAAATGCCAGCAATTCCAGAAATGTCCACCTTTAAGTTATGTATCAGCTGATTCCCAAAAGTCACTTTTAGTCAACAGCTAATGAAATTTTGAAAGATACAACTGTTACATCGCAGAAGGAAGAGACAGGAGGAATGGATTATGGGTAGGGAAAAGGGTAGCGGGAGAATGCGACATGACCTTACAATGCCCAGGGCTGACCCGAGTGAGAAATTACTTGGGGAAAATGAGAAGCGAGTCAGTTCATGGTAAAGTGAGATGAAAAGGGATTCAGAAAGCTCGATTCTTGAGAAGGCGGGAGAGAGGTACTGACGGCTTATTTATACCACCTTTTTGACATGAAGATTGAGTCACCTATTACATAACTAAAACATTAACAAGATCATATTAGAAGCCACGGGGTGATCTATGCCTCAATCTTTAGCGCAAAACTTAGCAAGGAGAGCTCACTGCACGGTGGCTCAATGGTGTTTTCTTCATTATACTGGCACTTTACAAATTCCAAGAAGAGCCTTTACTTTATGCCATTTGTTTTCCTGAGACAGCTCAAAGAAGAAAAATGCCAAATAATTATATTCTTGTTACTCTCCAGAATTTTCATTTGATATTCAATATGAAGACTAATATGAGGGGGTGGAAAAGAATTTCTCTTCACCTATCTGATGCAGTTTGCCTTTATTACCTGAGCTCTTTACTGAAAATTCAATTGAATGCTTATGGTCTACCTGCTAATCTGTGAACTTCCTATTCCGCTAATTTTCACACTTACTACATGATACACAGCTATATCAATATACATAGATGTGTGTATCTATACATGTTTATATTTATCTCTGCTTATGTGTTTTTTTTAAATAGAATGTGATAACTAAATTGACACATGGTGAATTGTTCTATTTTCTAGCACTTTTATTGGGCAAAAACATGATACTTGCTACATTATAGTAATGATGATGATTATTTCCAACATATTTAATAAAGTGCTTTCACTTTGACTATTTCTATTAAATTAACCAGATGGTGGTAGCACATAATTTCACCCAGAAATGTACATTAATTATTAACAATAAATGTAGGGCAAAACAACAGACTTCAGTAATATAGCTGCACATCTGCAAAGGAGATTGTTGGCAACTTGAAAATGCTAATTCGTGATTAATCTTCCATTTGGCTACTGAGCAACATACTCCATGCAAACTAGGAAACTAAGATGAATGATCAGGCACACAGACATCAAATCAGGATTCTGACTTCAAACAGCGGGAGGAAAATTTGATGGGCAGCCCAAAATTCGAGCAATTCGTGCCTGGTTACTTTCAGACTTGTGATCACAGTGGAAGTTAGTGAAAGATCAGAGAGACAGATTACATTAGGGGATCTGACCTCATGTAAACTTGTGTACATCCTTTTTCTTTGCTCTTTTTTTCAGTGACTTCATGTCCTATATCTTCTTCCTTTCACAGTTCTTCAGGGAACAGAGAAAAGATCATTTTCTTATGAGAAACTCATGGTGTAGTCTTACGTGGAAAATTGTTATCTCTCCTGATTGCTGTACCTCAAGAGAGATGTAACAGTTATGGAGAGGAGCCACATGATCGAAGAAGCTGATTTAAGGGACATTCTGTGAGAACAATGGCTAGCATTTATATAGCACTTTAATGTTTGCAATATACTTTACATATGTTAATTCATTTGATCCTCACATACAACCCTATAAAGTAGATGTTATAATTATCCCCATTTTGTAGGTGGGGAAACTGAGACACAGAGAGGTTAACTGACTTGCCCAAGATCACACAACTAAACAATTGAGACTAGATTTAAATTCAAGACTTCCTAAGTTCAAACACTCTATTGACCACTATGCCAGCTATCTGTCTAACTTTAGAAATATCCTTGAGTTGATAGACAAGGTCAAACAGGGATTTAACCAAATTCCATGAAACCATGCAACTCAAGAGGAGTTAGCTTCTTTTTGGCTCTTTGCCCTGAGATCATACTTTTGATGTAGAGAAAAAAGTCTAAAGTAAAGTTCAGGTCATTTCTAGGTTTCTCCAAATATGAGTAACAGTACCCCCAACTCCTGCAAGATACTCTATTAGGGCAAACTTTTGTCATTCTGGTGAGTTCCTCTTTCCCACAGAGCCCTGCACTGCATCTCAAGAACTCATAATACTGCTCTATAGTTCAGATTTCCCCTGAATGATAAACAAATTGGAAAAGATGCTAAAAAAGGAAGCTGTTCTCATAGAAGCTGCACTATCTGAGTTCCTGGCTTTGTTCACCAAGTTGAACACCACAAAACAATGTTGTGCTAGTTCTTTCCCTAAAGCGAACATGCCACCTTGTCATCTGACCTTTTGCTTCTTTCTACCTCCTATTTACCTTCAATATCACCATTTTCATTAGTCTCCTAGAATTTATCATCTAGGGCCTGGGGAAGTTAATCCACCTAACTTTGGAAATCCATCTTAGGTTGTTTAGGGAATGTAACTGTAAACTTACTTGAACACTGTATTTAGGGGCATCTTGCTCTGCTGCCAAACAGACATTTTCTCTTCCCTCTTATCAACTGTTGCTCTAGACATAATGTTTGTGTTTGTGTGTGTGTGTGTGTGTGTTTGCCCTTCATTGCCAGAGAAGGCTATGCCATCAGAGAAATAATGATATGACTTTGTGAGGAGGGCTGTGCAGGTCACCAGCCTCACTTCTCCTCCAGAGCCATCTGAATTCAGTGACCAGATATTCATCGCTATGACTGGAGATGACCCAGGATGAGGCAATTGGGGTTAAGTGACTTGCCCAAGGTCACAAAGCTAGTGAGTGTCAAGTGTCTGAGGTGAGATTTGAACTCAGGTCCTCCTGACTCCTACACTGGTGCTCTATCCACTGCACCACCTACCTGCCCCTTTAGACTCAATAATCAAACTAGCAATGTCATTACTTTTAGGGGAAAGCAAAGGTATATTCACTGAGAGGTTGATTGATCAACAATGGCTCAGACTGAATGTAAATAGCAATTGTTTCTGTTCTGACCAGAAATCCTGAGGGTCTTCTCCTCCTAGATTGATTTTTTTTTGAGGCCATTCTTTGACTCATTTGTTACCTAGAACTAATCACTGACTGGGTATTGCTTCTGTCAAACTGAAACCTGGGAAAAACCTTAGCTTAAAAAGGTCAGGGTCTCCTACTGCTTCAGGGGCCATCTCCAGTTGTCCTGATCTATATGTTGCCACTGGACCAAGATGGCTCCAAAGGAGAGAGTGAGGCTGGTAACTTTGCACAGCCCTCCCTCACTTAAATCCATTCATTTTCAAGTCATGGTGTCACCTTCCTGATGCCATGGTCCTCTTCTAAAAAGAAGGACAACAACAATATCCACTCGTCACCTTATGGGTCAACTCACCAGCCCTTTGACTACTCTGAGCTACTTGCTGCAGGGCATCATTGTCCTATAAGTGTTGTTTCTCCCACTTGAATGTAAGAAAAAACTGCTCTCACTTTTAATTTATATCTTTGGTACTTAGTGGGTTTTTTTGGCACATAGCACTTAATAATTATCTTTACATTCATCACCTATTCCAAACAGGATGCTGCCTAGGAACTATATACATTATCTTCTTTATTCTTCAAGAAACACATTGTATTAGGAACTGGAGTTCCCTAACATTGTTCATAAGCTACTGTTTTAGAGGTTGCCTGTAAGCATATATGTCTAACACTGCTGACACAATAGAACATGCCCAAACTTCATCAGCAGGCCTATAAGGAAGTATGTCACTTTAAACTTGCTTCACAAACCGTGAACTCCCATATCCCCAACTCTATATGAAGGTTGCAAAACATCTTTCCCCTCTCTAACCACCCCTAAAAAATATTTTTCTCCCAGGACCCTGTGCTTCCCCCATATATCTATTTGTTTCTCATATTTAAATATTTCCCCTAGCTTCTCAAATAAAGGTTAACTTACTTTAGCTTTGCTTTGAAAGTCCAATTTAAACTGCTAGAGTGGATTGGGGGGAAGGAGTAAGGCTAGAGAGAGATGGAACCAGCCTGCTTTTCTATACTCTATGGGTAGAGTAGATTATCCAAAATGAATTTGTATGCCTTGTTTTAATCTTTGAAGAAGTCCTAGTTACTAGAAACCAATTAGCTTGATATCCAGTTCCTTACTGCAAGGTAAGGGTGTCAGAATTCTTGTCTATCTCCATGACAACTGTGCTTCAAAGAAAAATAATTTTCTTGTAATATCAAGTTGACTGATGGCTCCTAAAACTAATCATAAGATCCCATGATCAGCACCACCCCTTACAGTAAAATAACAAGGTTGGTACAAGATAAAAATAATAACTAGTGTCAAAGAAGGTCTAGATCAATTCTTAGATGATAGCTCTGTAATTAGTTACTAAAGGAAACAGAGAAATTGCATGACATTATTGACCTTTTGAAGTAGATAGATTGGCTAACTTGTTTGCCCCATCAGTAGCAATTGATTGAGAGTTGGTGCTGATAGTGAATATGATGGACACTGTCTCTACATGGGTTGCTCCTCAGATTACAGTTGTGTATGCAGCGGTGCAGGGAGTGGGGGGTGGGGTGAATATTGGCTATTTCCAGGGCTGTGGGGCTCAAGGAAGCTGTTATTTCCACCAAGGTGGAAGTGAACAGAAGGTGAGGGGAAGTGATATTCAAGGTGACGATCATGGTTTTGAACGTTGGAACATCTCTTCTTTGGAGTGCTTTGCTGATTCAGCTACACTGACTTGCCTGCTCCAGGAGCGTTCTTCAGAGTTCCTAGTAAAGAAAGTTCATAGGATCAAGGATCATATATTGATTCCTTGAGGGTACCTGGACTCATTTTACAGGTGAGGAAACTGAGATCTAGAGAGTATAAGTGACTAATCCAAGGTCATACAGATGATAAGTGGGAGAGCAAGTATTCCAACATAGCTCCTCAGATCCCAGATTCAGTCGTGGGTCCAGCGTCTCAGACTGACTCCCATGCTTAGGTTTATTTTATACACAGAAATTACAGATCCTCCCTACATTTGTGCATAAACACAGTACCTTTAAGATAATAATTCCCATTGTTAACGAAAAAAGTAAGCATATTTTATCATTTGCTAGGCCCAAAAATATGATCATTCCTAATGAGTACAGCAGACTTCTCTAAACTAGACAAAGCATTTGGTTGAGAACAGAAATGTCAACACAGGCATAATCTCCTAATTTACTGATCTTTGATGTACATTAGCTAACTAATAGAGTTGAGCCAGGGCATCTACACAGTCAAAGCAAAGTGGATAACTGAGCAATTATCTGATGATTTCAACTACACTTGAAAGTCAGGAAGGATAATTAAGGCCAAATAAACCTCTTTGATCTTATTAGCAATCTCCCCCTCCTCTTCAAAATTAATAGAATATTTTCCAAATCCGTTAACTTCCTTTTCCCCTTTAGACACCTTAGAAGAGAAACAAGGTAAAGATCTAATGTATTTCACATTACAGTTGGTCAGGTGAGCATTAAAGACAAGGAGTGATGCAAAATGTTGGTTTGGAAGACAAGGGGCAGGAGTTCTGGCTTTAGCATTACCGTATACTAGCTTGTTATGTGACACTGAGCCTCAGTTTCTTTATCTGTAAAATGTAGAGTTTGGAGTAAATTATTTTCAAGGTATGACAAGATCCAAAAACTCACCAAAGTTTTATATCTGGCTATGTAATCTGGATTAACAAATAATAATTAGTTAATACAACAGTCTCAAAACTCTTTAAGAAGGAGGAAATTGAAGGGAGGCATTTGACATTTGTTGAGAGATGGAGAGATAGAGAGAGAGAGAGAGAGTTCAAACATCTTAATATGGAGGAACTATATCACTATATCAGTTTTTATTTATCTATTTATTTATTTTATTCATTCATTCATTCATTTATACGTCAAGTATAGCCTTATTTCCTAAATGACTGGATACTGGTTGAATTCGTATCAATATTTAATTAACAGTTAGTAGCAGTACCTTAAAAGGTACAGTAGTACCTGAAAAATCATTAGAAAAACTTCTTATAAAGAAATTGAAAACTAGGAAAACAGAGAGTGATCAATCTTAAGTTCTCTTTTTAGAAATCAGTTTTTATTTGCCTTGGAGTCTATAGGTTACCCTAAGCCTAAAGTAGCATAAACATTAGTGTTTTATAGGGTGGGTAGGTCTACCCACAAAAATATTCTCTTGTAGTAAAAGAGGGATTTTTAATCTTTCCTATGTGTCATGTACCCCTATTGGCAGTCTAATGAGATCTATGGACTTTTTTTCAAAATAATGTTTTAAATGCATAAAATCAAATACACAGGATTACAAAGGAAATAAATTATATTTAAATGGCATCTATCTATCTCTCTGTATTTCTTTTTCATTTTACAAGTTCACAATCATTAAACTAAAATTTACTTCCCTTGGCCTGAAACATTTTTCCTTCTATCAAGTAGTTAGGCACCAAATGCTGATTGTCTATTTTTATGTTAACTAAAATATTTTAATCAATTAAAGCCTATATTTACACAACACCATAATTGTAGCTGCTATGAGAGGTCCTATCTTAGGAGGGTAAATTGAATGACCTTGTACAGTACAAAAATTGGATTTATAAGAAAAGAAATTTTATTTATTTCATTTATTTTATTGTATGGAAAGTGGAAGATTTATGATGTCTAGGAAAGTTTATGGTTTCATTTGCAAGATCTGTATTTAGAGTCCATCCTATATGGAATTAATGTCTGCCTTAGACACCCCTGCCTCCACTTTCAGTTGTGTAGTCTTCTTCTGCTCATATAACCTTATGACCTGATCTTTCATAAAGGATTTATGAACTCCTTCAGACTAAGGTACACATGAATGATTAGGAATTATTCCAGTTTACTTGCATTTTTAAGGGGAAATACATACAAGAAATATATGTTTATTAGATAATTTCAGGCTTCAGTGACAAATACATGAGGGAGACATTTGGGGGAAAATTGTCTCCAGGAATCCCTCAAATTATATCATGAGGGCAGCTACTCTCGCAGCATCCATGCCTTCCCGTAGTCCCTGGGGAAATTAATCCTCTCCTTTTAGAAGAGCTCCCACCCTCCAGCTCAATCCAATTAATATAATGATCTTCCCAGGATTCCAAAGCCAGTATGTATCAAAGGCAGGGCTTAAAACAAGTCTTCCTGACTCCAAGGCTACCTTTCTATCCAGTATGCTACATTACCTATCCTTATTTCTGTACAATTTCTATCTTCCCCAAACATAACCTGCTTTAGACTATAAGTGCCCTGAGAGACAGCATTGTTTCCTATTGCCTTTGTGTACCCATCTCTAGCAAATTCCCTAATGTTGCTTCTTAATATTTATCAAATTTTTCAACTGAATTGAATTTTCAATTGGGGGATGTAGCTTTAGAACACTATAAAAGATCAGGGAGAGAGAAAGATTCTGAGCTTAAAATAACCTTATTAACTTCTAGATCATCGGATCTCCCTGGGTGTCAAAGGAAAACTAAGAGTAAAACAAATGAATCTATCTGTATTCCCAAGATCAAATGGAATCTCAGGTATTAATAAGCCAAAGCTTTGAGTCTCCACCAAGTTTTGTCAGGTGAATAGAAAAGTAGACACTTTTGATCTTTAGGGGACATCATAAAGGTTCCATTAGAGGTCACATTTCTAAGGGTGATCTCACAAGTTCTATCATTCAGAAAGCAAAGCAAACAAATTCAGGGAGGCAAATAGTGTCTGAAGTTGAAAAGCAAAGCAAGAAATGAACCACACACAAATTTCAAGGAGGTGAGTGAGCTGTGTGTCACATGTAATATCTGAGCGGCAATGCTAGGACACTAGACTGGGCAAGAATTACAATGAAAGATTGCCTTGTTGAAATAGCAATTAAGGGCTTAATGGGGGGAAGTAATCAGGAATATGGGTGATATAGCCAGTAAAAGTGCAATATTGGGTAATACAGGAACTCAAAAATGTCCTGTGAATATTCATGAGTTGATCTTATTATGACTTATCTACACAGTGACATTTTCCAGGAGGAAAACATTTGACTAAAAGGAAATAACTCCTCAGTCACTGGATATCATAGACATCCCATTCTGAAAGCAACAAGATAGAAGAGGCATGAGTAAAGATGGGACACTTGAACAAAATGTTTACAATAGGAGGGTCATGTTGTAAAATTAACATGTAACACTCTTCCATGTTATGTTTGCTACAAAAAACCTGAGAGATTTTAAAGTATTTGTCAAAACAATACAAGACAGACACACACACATATAAACCACCTCTAACTCTGAAGCCTTTAAATTCTTTACATTTTTAAAGATGAATATGTATCTAGGTAAATCAATACTCTATATATATATGTATGTGTGTATACATATATGTATATGTATACATGTATATGCATACATATAAATATACAAATGTGGGAAAATCCCTTACTCTTGTAAGCTTCAGGATAGCCTTGGTAAAGGAAGCAGAATTTCAACTAAGCCTTGAAGGCATCTAGAGATTCCAGGAGGCAGAGATGAGAAAGGAATGGACCACAGTCATGAGGGCTCAGTCTATACAAAGATATTGAGGCAGGAAAGGGAATGTTGCTTAAGACTATGTTTATTAACTACCATGTAGTAAAAAGGTGTACATGATGAATTTGTAATTAGTGTAATTATAATATGTATAATATGCTTTTATATACAAAAATGCTTTTGCCACAAGACTTCCTAGAGTCACATAACCAACATTTTATTACTGATTAATAGCTCCCATTGATAATATTCTTTAATATCTGCAAAGTATTTTGGATATATTATCTCACTTGAACCCCCAAAACAACAAAGTAAGGTAAATACTATTATTATCCCTATTTTATCTATGGGAAAACTGAGGCTTTTATAAGTTAAATGATTTGCAAAGCTAGGGTCTAATGTAGAATTCAAAAACAGATCCTCTGGGATTCTCTCAACTCTTCTAGGGCAATTTACAGATGAAGAAACTGAGGTTCAAAGAGGAAAATGTCTTGCCCTCTTCAAGCAAACAATATGTATTTACAAAACAAAGATTCTCCCACCAGATTGTCTCTCTTCAAAACTAAATAGCCCTCATTCTGATTCTAAGCCCTGATCCTCAGTCCCTCCACCATCAATGCCATTCTTCTCTGAAGCCTTTTGAGGTTGATCAGTAACACTCTTGAAATGTGACATTCAGATCCAAACACAATATTTTACATGTAGTGCAATCAGATCAGAGTACAGTTGGATAATCACCATAGCCAGATAACATGGGTTTAGATACTGGTTCATTCACCTAGCACCTATGGGACCTAAGTAAATAACTTGCCTTCTCTGGGCCTCATTTCTTCTATATATGAAGTGAAGAAATTGTACTAAGTGGTCACCAAGATGTCTCAACTTTAGGTCTATGATCCTACAATTGCATACTTATTAACTTAACAAAAGTGAATTTAAATTTTTTTTCAAAGGGATTTTTCTTACATAGTTCATTTAAATAAATAAATAACTTGCTATTTGTATTTTTGAGGTACTCATTTTGTATGAATTAAGTTTATGTGCACTTCTCTAGGAACACAACTTGGAAAAAGTGATTTGTATTTTATTCAAATTGCTTTAATTATTTCTAGGTGAACACTAAGACTCTGCTGGAGGAAGGGTTCTATATAGCTCTCTAAAACCAATCGGATTGGCTCCCTTGCTCCTGGAGCTAGCATTATAATCCTTAGATTGTCATTTCCAGCAGGACACATAGACTGAACATCAACAGGGCCCAGCCTCAGACTTTAACATATAAATGATTGCTGAGGAGTTGACAGCTAAAGGACAATGTCTATGGAAGAGGTAGCTCTTTTTGGTAAGGTTCATCCCTCTGATTGATCTCTTCCGATCCAGTCTCCACTTGGAAATTTCTCCCGCAATCATCCCTCTCCCTCCATCTTCAATCCTTCCCTACCTAATCATTCCTTCTGTGCTGCCTACAAATATGCTCAGATCTCCTCCATTTACAGTTTTCTTGGTCCTAATATCTATTTATTTATCTATTTATCTATTGTTCTATAACCATCTTCTTTTTCACAGAAAACTCATAGAAAAAAATCTCCCATGCTTAAGACCTCCACTTCTTCTCCTCACTACTCAGCCTTACAGACTTCCAACCTCATCATTCAACTAAAATTATTCCTTCTGAAGATGTTAATGATCTCTTCATTGTCAAAAGCACTGTTCTTTTGCCAGCCCTTATCCTCCTTGATGTTTTTGTATTTGACAATATTCATCATTTCCATCCTTCAGAAATTTTTTTCCCTCCTTGGATGTTCTTGACACCTGTCTCTTCAATTTTTTTCCTATCTGTCTAACCATTCCTTAGTTCCCTTTACTGAATTATTTAAAAAGATGCCGTAATTCTGGGTATACCCACAGGCTCTAACCTGACTTCCCTTCTCTCTCTACATACGCTCACATTGACCTCATCATTTCCCATGGTTTCAAATATCACTTCTATGGAGATCATGCCCAGATCTGTATACCCAAGCCTCATTTTTCTTCTGAGCTCCAGTCTTATCTTCTATTAACTATTGAACATTTCCCACTGAATATCCTATGAATATCTCAAACTCAGCATGTCCAAGTTAGAACTCATTATCTTCCCCCCAAATAAATGTCTAATTTCTCTGTTTCTGCTAAAGGGCTCACCATCCTTCTAGTCACTCAAGTTTGTTACTTTGGAGTCATCCTTGAATATCCACTTTTCCTCACTACTCCCCTTCCAAATAAAATAATTTGCAAAGTCTCATCAATTCTACACCGATGTGATCTCTCATGGGTGTGCTCCATTGACATGGGTACCACACTGATTAATATCTCTATTACCTCTGGAATATTACCTCAGATTCTAATTGTGATCTCCCTACCTCAAGGCTCTCCTGCACAATGCCTCTTCCTCACAGGTATCATAGTAACTTTCATATAAAGCATAGTTATAACCTTGCCATTTTTCTGACTCAAAAAAATTCAATTGGACAGACTCCTCTGGCATTTAAAGTCCTTTATTCACTCTAAATTGTAGACAAACTATAGTACCTGCCAATGTCTGTTTCTAGAGCTCAGGTACTATTTTTCATTTTGTCTTTGTAGCTCTAGAATCTTACACATAAGTACTTAATAAATATTGTTTATCGATTTGGGAATGGCTAAGATTGGCAATGAAATGTTGGAGGGAAGAGGAGGCATCCCAGAGTTGTGAGGGGGTTATGGACTTTATGTTTGCAATTTAGTTATTTTGGTCAGCAGTAGGTTACTTTGATGTGGAGGTGGTCTTTAAAAACATGGAAGTGAGTTGAGAAAGATGTTTAAAAAACAAATGCTAATTCATATGTTTTAAGAACAATTTTGAATTCAGAAAATCAAATATTCTGGACCCTTGCATTTGAAACCAAAGCACAATAGATTATCCTATCATTATTATGGGAATGAAGAGAGATGAGTGTGTGTGCTTGAAATGTTTACATGAGTATCACAAAACTGTGTGCTTACACATACTCTCCCATTTTTTTCCTTTAATACCATAGGGTCAAACTGGGTCCAATAAACAAAGGCCCATTGTTTTCTTAGGTTAGTATGTAGGATTCTTCTTCTATTATTGCATTCACAAAAACAGTTTTAAAGCATGTAAAAAATTAACAGTGAAGGGAAGCATGAAAAATTAATTATATCCCCAGAAGGAGCAATGACTTCAAGTACCCTAGTTTGGTGACAAGCCTGCCATTTGCCCTAACCCTGCCCAATAGAAATAATCTTCTAACTCAAAAGATGGCTTAACTTGTCATGGTTTTGTTTGGATTTCTCAGAGGCAGAGAGATTGTCTCCTCTGTGTTTATTTCCTTGGGAGGCTGTCCTGATATCCTTTTTAAGCCCAAGCTTAGCAAGGGCCTGATGCCAGGCTTTTCCTTAAAGCTGGTAAACCTTGCTATATTTCTGTTCTACTTCCTGGCAGCTTCCACATGTTCATGCTACATGCTCAAGGATTAAAGGCAGGAAATGTCCATGAGCTGTTTAATGGAAAGAAAACAACTTTAACACCACCAGCATCTTTCCCTCCCCATGAAACAATTTCCAAACTGCAGGCCTATTCTCTGGACATAACAATGTCCAGAAAGGGAACACCCTTTCTCTGTCCCTTAATCTATTCCAGTTTCATTTTATATGCTGTGTTTTATAGGACAAGCTCCTTAAAAGTAAGGATTTTCTTGCTTTCTTATATTTGCCCAGCATTAGAACAGTGTCCAGCAAATGACAATCCCTTAATGAACACTTTATTATTTACTTATTCATCATTCAAAACCTTAAGCAGGAGCAGAGCACATTCACTGGCAGTGCCAAGAAGGAAGTATCTATACAGAATGAGGCCAGGATTCCCTGGAAATGCAATTGCAATTAGTATTAACTCATGTTGTCTGTACCTTGTGTCAGTACTCTGAGAAAATCTTGATAGGATGAACTCAATCAATCAGTTGATCAATGAACATTTATTAAATTTCTACTAAGTGCTACCACAGAAATATTGGCCAGTGTCCACCTTCAGATTCTTGATCCAAACTACAGTGTTATTTTTCCCTACACATGCAAAAATAACTAATTTGCTGTTTCACTCAGCAAACCATGCTGAGGAAAAGTGAAAATTAGGTGGTATGGGACTTGCAGACCTCCACTACTGTATGTCAAGATCTAAATTTGTCTTTAGTTGTTGAAATGTCGCTTGAAGGATGAATGTTCTTCATTTCCATCAAAGGTAAAAAAAATATCTTGGTTGCTTTGCTTCCTGAAGAAAAAGTGCACGATCACTTGGGAGATGAATTCTTCTAATTAATCTACCATGTGAATGTCAGCTTCTGCATAACTTCTCTCTCCCCGCTTATCATTTGTCGCATCTATCCTTGAGGGATCTATCGATTGCAAAAGAAGCATCCAGAGGCCACAACACAAGTTCCTCTTCAGTTCTACCATTTTTTAAGGTTAACTACCTCCAGGTCCCATTCAGACTAAAATGAGGTACTCAGTTTATTCCAGAATTTTAGCTCTTAAATGTGAAAAAAAGAAGAACCTGAAATTAAGACTCAAATAAGCATATGCTGCATATTCATGAAGGACATGGCTATGTGTAAGCTATTTTTGAGTTCATGACCTTGATCTCTACAACCCTAACCTTGATCTTCAAGTTTGATAGATTTAGAAAGTTGGCATACTCAGATATAATCTTCCTCCAATTGCAAATATGGTTCTTATTGTTTTTCTCCTATTCTAGTATTTTTAGATAATTATGCAAAGTTTAGTTTCTTACCCCAATTTTCCCTTATAGTGATTTATTCAGGTGAGTTCTCAGAACCTCGAGTTTAACCCATGAGCCAGGGTAATAGGCTAGCACATGACCAGTTCTTACCACTGGTTTCCTCTATAATAACTTAATTCACTAAGCAGCTGTTTTCCAGCAAACTCTCGGTGCTGACCAAAAGCGCCTAGACAGGCTGATCTCCCCATTTGCCTACAGAGGCATTAGCATCTCCCAGAACTGCAGATACTATCATGCAACTTTTCCACACCAGAGTCTATGACTTTGTCCCTGGATCCATTCTGGCCTCTGGGCATAATTTTTAAATCATTTCACCTGCATATCAGCCATCATTCATATTGCTGCATCTCAGATCTGTGGGAACCTTGAGCTGTTGCCCTGGAACCACCCTAGGCTCTTACATGTGAACAATCACCTTATCTTGTCTAGAAAAATGTGGGCACTACACTCTTTATATTGTTCTCTTCTCCCCAATTCCTCTCCCTTTCTAACACCCTCTGAGGTGCTGTCTTCTCTCATTTCAATGTAAGTACATTACCTAGCACAGAGTAAGCACTTAGTAAAATGTTTTATCATTCACTTGTTCACACACACTTCCAGAATGGAAGAAACAACAACATTAACAGCAAAAAGTAGTGTCAGGAGTCACTGGAAATTCATTTCATTTAGATTTAATTCATAATTCCACCCAATTTCCTTACTCTGAAAAAATCTTCTTATTAAGCTGATGTCAATCAGTTAATCACCAAGTATTTATTGTGCACCTACTAAGTGCCACCACTGAGATGGTATCCTGTGATAAAACAACCAGTGATGCTTTGAACTCTGCAAGGTTTTGACAATTCTGGTTACTTGGAATTGTCATTATATGGGTGTGGAGACAGTTTTCATGAACTGTCCATAACTGTAGCCAATTGTTAAGTACTTATTTACCTGCCAATTTAAAATATGGACAACATTTTTCCTTTACTATGACTGATTTGGGATCACAGAGAACATCTGATTCTTGTCAACCATGAAGAAACTTCCTTACTCAAAATCCATGATAGAATCCTAAGAATGCCAAACAAAACTAAGTATAACCTCAGTCCCAAAGTTCATCGATATGAGGTTCTATCTTTATTGTTGGCTAGAAATGTTCGTATGTGTGAATGGGCCAGAAATGAAGAGAATGGGAAATACCTTCAATATCACTGGTCTTCTTCAGTTCTGATTGCCTTAGACTCTGCAAGCTTTTCAAGTGCTTCATGCCTCCAGCTTCAAGAGAGAAGACGTAAGAGGCCAACTCCACTTCAGGTTGCTGAAGAAAAAGACTCTGGGAAGAAGGAAACATGAGAGGAGTTGACAGTCCCCATCAAGTCCCCGTCCCCAGCTTCCTACACTAGACACTTCAGTAATTTGAACTTCCTTGAGGGATATGATATCTAGGACTTTCTCTTTTGCTTAAGCTAAGTTGCCAGGTTCCCAATGGGAGAGCTCCTTCACTCTATGTTGTCAGGTTAGCTTGAACTGAAAACCATGTCCTCTAGATGAACAGTATTAAAGCAGATAGATATGCTTTTAGCTTAGTACACCCTCTGTGTGAAATATGCAGAGTAGGGACTTCTGGCCCCAACTTCCTCCTTTCCCTCCTGGCACGAAGTATCCCTTGGATAGGCATGGGAAGAAGAGATGTTATAGATATTGCCTCCCTTCAAGGTATATAACAATGCCCCACTTTGCTACATAGGGAAAAAGCCCTGTAAATAGAATACTACAGACAACCCTCTGGAGTAACATCAATTCAATAATCAATATTTTTGAAATATGGTTATTTTCCACTCAAAAAACCTCTTAATCATTTTATTATATAACCTGCATTTGTCTTTGTTCATCTGAAATAATGTCAAGGGAGAATTTGTTAAATATTTTGTGGAAATCATGACATTCCTCCAAACTATCAATTTAATACTTATATTATAGGGGGAAAAGAATTGTGAGAATGGTTAGAGGATTGGGTTAAAGTGCTACCTTTGATACATTATAGTGGTTTATACAATCCTGGACATATCATTCACCCTCTCAGTGCCTCCAGTAAGCTCACAAGACTCTAAACTACAGATGACTTACTGACTTTCACTGGTGGAAGGAGTTTGTACTCCAAGAATTCCCACACACTGATGCATCCAGACTCAAGCTCCCAAGCCCTAAAAAATAATAAACAAAGGAATTGTGGTAAGTTAGGTATGATTTATTCTTGGTGAACTCATGCTGATATCTTATAACCTTCATATTCTTTCTAAAGGTCTAAAATAATCTCTTCTGTGTGTCCTAAAATTTTAAGAGCTATTTTCATCAAATTTGCATCCTATTATTTCCAGAATATTTCCCCTCTCTTCTTGAAAATCAAGGTGTTTCATTATTTCCATTGTCCTACAGACTCTTCTGTTCTTCATGAATTCTCAGAAATTGTTGACAATTATTTTAAGATTACACATTCAAGGTCCTATAATCTCACAACCATTTGAGGCTGTAATTCTAATTCTGTTTTGTTAATTCTTTTCTTTGTTTGTGTCAGTTCAAACAAAGAGTACAAGACTTCTCTATTGAAGAAGACTGAAGTAAAAAAAATGAGAGAATAAAGTCACTGTTTCTCCCTTCAACATTATTTAGGTAAGAACCTAAGGTCATTTCATTGCAGAGTGACTGGGAAGGCATTATTAGTTGATGGATTAAGGGTGGAATCTTTTAAGGGATTGAATCATAGCTAGAAATTTTACTTGAAGGGGATCTAGGACAATATGAGGTACTGAGACAGGGACATAATTGAAAATTCAGAGAACATGAATCAGGAATTGGAAATCGTGTCATTCAAAAACCCAATGTTTCTTGTACAAGTGTCACCCCTCCTTTCACTTGTGCATGTCTTCAGATTTCTCTCTTAATAGCATGTTCCCTGTACATAATCATAACAAAAAGAGTAGATTGTTTCTCTTCTTATCAAATTTGCTTTGACCAAAGCATGAGTGGTAAGAGGGAAAAACAGGAAAATAAGAGGACAGAGAAAACAAACTATAATTCATTTATGATTTCACATTCCTGAAAATGTCCTTACATATTCATACCACTCATATATATTAGGTTTGGTTATATGCACGTTCTTCTAACTTTAACATATTTGGTTTTTGTTTCTGTTTTATTTTTTAAGATTGCAGTTTGTCAGAGAGCTCCCTGTGCAGCTCCATCTTTAAATGCTTTCCCATTTTCTTTTTTCACTCTATTATTCTTAATTTTAGGATCAGAATTACAATATTTAAAATACTTTTATATCCTTTATCATGTCTCTACTCATGGGGTTATACATTTTATTAGAATGCTTTAGATAATGTTTTTCTAAAATTTAGCAAACATTTATGACAATTCACATCATTTCAATTCACTTCACAATTAACATTTATTATCTTCATAACACATTTTTAAAGTCCTGAGGCAGATGCAGAGATAAATGAGGCTGGTTCTCAGTAATCATTAGGCTTATAATCTACTAAGCAGGTACAAGACATATGCAAATAATTATAATAAAATAGATTGATCAGTATATAAGTTACAAAACGCAAGTTTTAATAAGTAAATGTAAATTGAAGTTGGTGGAATTATGGAAGGTTTCCTGGTGACATTTGAACTGGGATATGAAGAATGGATCATATTTTAACAGTGAGAGATTCAGAGCCCCTTAAAAATAGAGAATGGTGTGAGTAAAGTCAAAGAGGTGGACAAAGGAGGAGTGTATTAAAGCCAACTCTACATGGCTTATGAGAGCTGATTTTTAGATTTTCAATGCAAGCATTCACTCCTCAGAAATCATTTACTAAAAATGAGGGCCTGACTTATTGTTGTTTCTAAGAGTGTATATGCATAGATGTTTTTTTCTTCAAGAGCCATCTGTTAAATATTTATTCACATGACTCTGTAGTGATCTATAAACATTGCTTGAACTCAGTAGGAGAACAACAGAAGACTGAGGGAATGATGCCATCAATAGATTGGAGGCCTAGTAATAATAACTTGCATTTATCTAGCTTGAGGTATTTAAAGTCCTTTATAATCATCATATCATTTATATGTCATTATTATATCATTTACATATCATATTATATTTATGTATCATTATATATATATATCATTTTTATATCATTATTATATCACAATGATTCCTAAATATAACACAATGATGGTCATCAGATTATTCATTTTAATTAAAAACTAGGGCATCAATTGTATGGAGGAATCATGATCCAACACATATTTATTAAATTCAAAGCATTGTGATAGGTACTAGTAAAAAGGAAAATAATGGAACAATCCCTATCCTTAAAGAGTTTAAATTCTATTTGAATGATATGTTGCATGCAAATAAGTAAATTTGAAGCATATGTAAAGTCACTTGAAGAAAGAGAAGGAACTAGCAACTGTGGAGATAAACAAAGGTCTTAAATATAAAGTGCCACCTCATTGTGCTTTAAAGGGAGTTAGGATTTCTAGAAGATGAAGGTTAGGATTGAGTGCATTCTAGACATAGAGGAATAACTGTGCAAAAATACTGAGGTGGGATGTTCAGAGTCATATTCAGGGAGTAGCTATATCTTCAGGATAGTTTGGGCACAATGAAAAGTGCATAAAAAGGAGTATTATGTCATATATGTTTAAAATTAGGGAAGGAATAGATTGTGAATGGTCTCAAGGGCCTGGATAATGAGTTTTGACTGTAGGTGGTAAACAATAGAAGTTATTGAAGAGTTTTAGATGCAGAGAAATGACATTATGATATCTGGGAATGTGTAAGAATAATATAAAAGTGGCTTAATTGATGGATTGGAGGAGGCAAAGACCAAAATAAATACCTCTCAGGAGGTTCTGGAAATAGCTGAGGAAGATGTTAAGCTAAGATGGTAATCCGGGCAATAGGAAATTGAGAGAAATGCTAAAGACATTATATAAGTAGAATTGATAGGATTGATAACTGACTAGATGTAGGGGGTGATAAATAGGAAAGAGTAAAAGACAATACTAAGGTCCCTGTGCAGGTGACCAGGCCAATGGTGAGGTCAATGACAGCAATGAGAAAGGTAAGAGGAACAGGTTTTAAAGGAAAGATTACAAATTTTACTTTTTTATATATGGAGTTTGAGTTGCTGCCCAGAAATCTAGTTGCAGATGTCCAGTGCATAGTTGGAAATGTTTATCTGGATATCTAAGGGGTAACTAAATTCTAAAATATATATCTTCATATTATCTACATCAGTCCTGCATAGATTTCAGATGACCCATGAAAAATGTAAAAGATATTTTCCTCTACATTTTTTGCAGGCCACCCATCCCGCAAGTGGCCTGTGGGACACGGATTGTGCAGACCTGATCTGCATAGAGGTAAAAGCTAAAACTCTTAAAGATGATGAAACTGTGAATGGAGAAAGTATAGAGAAAATAGAAGAGGTCTGAGAATAGACTCACAGAGAACATCTACTTTAAGGGAATACAGGAAGAGGAGGAGAAGCCAGTAGAGGAGATAAGAGAATTGATCATAGATGTAGAAAGAAAGCAAGGTTATATCTGAATTTTAAGGGTGAAAAAGTATCAAAGAGGAAGGAGTAACTAAATTTTGAATTCTACAGGAGGACAAAGAGGGTGAAGACTGAGAAAAGGACCCTGAAGATTTTGATAGAATAGTTTCACTTTTGAGAAGATTGTTTCTAAAAAGTGGTGAAATAAAAGCCAAATTGAAAATGGTGAGGCATTGACTCAACCAAGAGTGATGAAATCTCTTACTAAGACTAAACAGGACTTCAACTAAAAGTAATTTTGAGCCAGTCAGTGCTGAAAAATAACAGGTCTTTTTATTTGGCACGTTTAAGGGAAAGTCAAAGGGCTTAATGGCAAATATTCCAGTATTCATGGAAACAGAAGCAAAGGGAAAGAGGGAAATAGTGCTAGCACAGCATCTACTCCTCCAAACTGAGACATCTCACACCTCAAAAATTAGGGCAACTCCCTGACTCCTTCTCCCTTGGTTATAATAACTGACATCTCCAAATTTGAACCAAGAAAAGCAAAGGATAAAAACACAAATGGTCATCATCTGACCATGTCAGGAGGAGTGCAGCTGCAGTGATTTTATAAAAGGCTGATCCCTGAATGTGGCACACCTTTACAAGCTCTCCCTGATACGCCTGGATTTCTTTCTATCCCATGAAGAAGGGCAGCTCTATGAATCAAACCAGCTCAAATGTTTTTGAGGAAAGAATGGAATCACATTTAGAGTATCAGATGGGTTTCCATCCTCTGATGTCACAGGGAAGAAGATTAAATCGGGGGAAAGGAAGAAAAAAGACACAAAAAGGAGAGGATATCAGGCACGAAGAGGAGACATAGCCATAGCATAAGCAGCTGTTGAATGGAGAAAAATTCATACCAAAAAACTGGTAGTTTCTTTCTTCCCAATCTTACAAAGGAAGATGTAGATTAAATGGGTGTACTATAGACTATTCATTTAAGAAATTTAACAGTGAAGAGAAGAGAGGGGTGGGATATTATTTCCAGAAGATAGATGGGTAATTGGGAGTATTTTAGAGTTAAAGAGAACTAGGCATACATATTTATAGATAGATAGGAAGGGGCCAGGGTAAAGGGAGAAAGTGAAGGTACTTGAAAAAGAAGGACAGAGTCATATAACAAGGTTCTGGAGGAGGTAGCAAAAGGACAGGAGTAGTTGGAGGGGTTAGTTTTGATAAGCAAGAGCAAGACTTCCTATGAAATAAAAAGAAGTAAATGGAATGAACATACTAGGAAGCTTTGAGGTGTGGAGGAGTGTAATCTCAGTGAAGTAGGAGACCAGGTCAAATGCTATACATTTAAAGTATCTGGGTGAGGTTGCAAGTTTGAAGAGAAAAGGAAAGTTCAGAAACTGCTACTATGGAGAAAAAGATAGGGAATCAAAGTTGAAGCAAAGGATTGTTAAACAAATTGTGTTCTTGATGAATTTTATAAGAAAGGAAATTAGCATAATTTTGCAACTTTCTCAAAAACTAGCAATGGCACACAAAAAGCCAGAGAATTCAGAGAGTAGAAATCAGTGAATTGGTCCAAAAGGATGCTGCATAGGACCAAAGCCTGCCTGAAAAGAGTATGGCATTGGAGGAGGAGGTATGAAAGCATGCAACTTTGCAGGGTAGTAAGTGATGCTGAATGAATGAGTGGACTGAGAGACAAGTAGGTTAGTTGGTAGACTAGCAAGACATAGCAGCACAGGAGAGAGATTGTAAAATAAATATAATTTAATTATCAAAAAAGCTTAAAGAATTAATGACATCAAAAGCTCTAAATACTGTAGAATATGAGATACTAGCTATCACCAATCTCAGTTGCAGGTGTTCTTGGGCCTTCACATAGAAGCCATAAAGCATGTGGTTGGTTGGTTGTTACATTCTCAAAGAGAACCAAGATGGTGTCACTATGTTGGAAGCAAGGTACAATATAATTGTGGCTGATCAAACTAATATGAGTTTGCAATGCTCTACTACAAGTCAAGCAAAAATAGTCCATATAAACATTAACATATGAACATAAAGCATGTAAGAAATCTCACATTTCTCACTTCTTAAGTAGTCATATAGTTCCTGACAGTCATCATTTATTTTCCTCACTATTATGAACTAAATGAACAGGATCATTTTGTCTTATGGTTCCTGTAGCTTCTATGTCACAAACTTGCCCTTCTTTATTGGTTAAAATTAAATTAAATCCAAAATAGTATTTCTTCACATGACTTCTTCTACCCTATAAAAGATAAAATCATCAGTAAAGGGAGATGTTAATTTGGCACATTCTCTACTTTTACCAGAATCAGACTTCAATATATCAAAATATTTTAAGTATTTCATCACTTTATTTTGTTTTTAGACCAATTTTATAATTTGTATTAAGAAAGCATCATCCATATAATCCACCTGGTCAAACAGCCTAAGTATATGTGCAATCAGTTCATTTCTATTCCATTCTTTTCTTTTCCTTGTGAAAAATTTTTTCATGGTGGTTCCAATCTCTTGGTCAAGAATTTCTATAAATGTGTATTTTCTCAACATTTAATGCTATTTTTCCCTCCAATTGTTTTGTTTTGTTTGGACAATTTATACTTTTTCCACCGTTGAAGTCCAGTCACAAGTCCCATCCTATGCAATTTGACCTATGCGTGTCATGAAAAACTTCATTGTTAAAACATCTAGTTTACTTTGCTATCTGCACTAGGTATTAGTGCCATACATCTGGAGCCATAAGTATTGTTTGCAAGGCTCTTTTTTGTTACTTTCATGTGAGAAAATACCACGTGCAATAGGCATGATGGAGGGTGCAAAGAAATATAGTCCCTGACCTTAAGAAACCATTTTTTCTTTTAAATCTGCTATATACCTCTACTGTACATATGTATGCATGCATAAATGCATATATATTTACATATGTGCCCATAAATCTTTTATGTATCTCTACTATGCATGTACTTACCTGAATGTGTATATATACATACACATAATACATGTATTTTCTATATATGACTATATGTGATAGATAGATAGATAATCATGTATTACCCTTCTTATTGCCCATCGAATTCAGTTTAAGTTGGTCTGTTCCCTATTAAAGACACTTTTCCCAATTTGGGGAAGGTATACATGACCCTTTAACAAAAATTTGTCATTCTAATTGTACTGTGGTCAAGGAAACCAATTCCTTTTCTTAGCTACCATGTAAATTGCCAGTGTTCACTCCCCAGGACCTCCTCTCTTTTCCAAGTCATGATTATTTACTGGCAGAAGAGACAACAGCATGATACACATCCCAAGTCCTTGAATCATATAGTCATACATCCTAGATTTCTTCTGTGTCATTCATTCCTATGGGAATCAGCAGAATTAAGTAGTTATGAGTAAATTTGATGCTGCATTTGGTGCTTCACGTGGGAGGAGAAAGTGAGACTGGTGACCTTGCACAGGGCTCCCTCCTTCAAATCAAAGTCAACTGCAAGTCATGTCATCACCTTCATGTCACAGTCCTCTTCAAGAATGAAGAACGAACACAACAATAACAGCTGGTGCTTCACATGACAACATTCATACCCTATCTGAGGGGAATCATCAACGTTTATGGCACACCTATTTGTGATGAGTATGATAATGGGATTCTACTCCCATCCTATTGCAAAGTCTGCAATGTTGATTCCATATGAAGAGCCTAATAGGCATTTTAGAGATAGGCTCAGTGGGTTTCTTCACCATCTCTATTGCATATACCCTGCAGGTCAAAATAGCAGCTATGGGTGTTTATACTTCTGAAAACTCTAGAAGAACTAACAGTTATTTCTTAATGATCCTGGAAACTTTCTCAATGGAAATTTCCCAATTCTGTTCCTGTTTTCCAATGCTCTGGATATAAATTCTGGTCATAAGGTGAATAATGATATTTAATCACTTAGATCTCCTCATAACTCCTTTCTTCTACAGTTGAAGACAACAGATTTTATTAGATGTAAGGACAAGCAGTTCAGCCAACTGTGTTCTACAACTTATCACAGGCAAACTACTATGCTAAAATACTATTCTTGTACTTGATATTGACATAAAGTTGACACTGAAGTTTCAAGGGCTACACAATGAATAACAATCTCTAGCAAGTTCTACCAAACTGGAAGGGTTTGTAGTATAAACCAACAAGGATCGATCAACTTATATGTAGACAAGCTTATTAACAGAAATATTGCCTTCAGATGATTCGGGTGGTGAGGGAAGGAAAAATTGCAACATGCATATGCCATCTACTAAGCCTCTACACTGCGTATCAATGGAAGACACCAACTAACAGGTCTTGGAGTTATTGAAGTATCAGACAATTGGTTGGAAAAGGAGGACAAGATTTTTGTGTGTGTGTTGGGAGATAGAGTTATACTAACCATAAACAAATACTATCAAAAAACTCTTGCAAAGTAAGTAATGACTTTTCTTCAAAAGGAAATTTTTGCAAAAGCACCAATAAATCCGCAACTATTTTCATCACCTACTAGGTATTCATCCTTGTTCTGTGTGATATAAAGGATGCAAAAACACAACAGAACCCTCTACCATATGAAGAAATAGATATCAATGAGGTCAGGTGAATCAGGCAATGGGTATAGTATTGTTACATGTTGCATGGATGTGCCCAAACAAGTTCAAATCAATTCAATAATTATTTACGAAGTATTTGTTACCTACTATGAACTGGGTGAGGCAAGATAAGATGCAATCTCTGCCTTCATGAAGCTTGTGGTCTAGTAGGGGTTTATCACACATATTTTGATAACTATAATAGAAAATAGTGCATTATAACATAAATGAGAAGCAAAGTGTTTTGTGGTCAGAGAGGGGGAAAAAGGTTATTTATTGACTACGAAAAGGGATAATAGAGATATCTTTTTGGAGAAAGTGATGACTCAAGTTAGGTCTGTCCTACTAAAAGAAAGAGAGATAGGATAAGAATGACATTCATGTTATAAATGAAGGTAGATAAAACAATTTAACAGTACAGGACAGCATAGCTGATAAGTTAATCAAATCCCAATCCAAGCCCTTTCTTCTCCATTAAAACTTTCATTGCTTAGTATCAACAGTAATAATTTCTGCCCCACTTGAATGATCTTTACTCTGCAATATGCCAATCATGTCAGAAACTTAGGGATAGGAACTAGAGCTGTGTTGTCTTGTTTTTTCTTTTTGCATAAAGAATTCCTAGAAAAGGCAACTCCCTATACCAATAAGTCAAATAAACATTCATTAAATACTCACTTTGTATCAGGTACTGTGATAAGCTCTGGAATACAGAAGTAGGCATAACACAGTTCCTGTCCTCAGTGAGCTCAAAATATAATGAATGAGACAATAGGCAAACAAACAAATACAAAGCAAGCTATATACAGGATAAATAATAAATAGTTAACAAAGAAATGACACTAGAATTAAGAGAGTTTGGACAAGAATTCCAGTAAAAATTGATATTTTAGTTGGAATTTAAAGAAAGTCAGAGAGGTCAGTAGGCAAGGCAAATGGAGAGAGAACATTCCAGGCATGGAGAGATAGCCAGAGGAAATACCAGGATCATGAGATCAATTGTAATAACCAAGGAAGCTAGTGTCATTGGATTAAAAAATACATGTCAGAGAGTAAGGTACAAGAAGTCTGGAAAGACAGGAAGGAATTAGATTATGGATCAACATTTTAGACAATCATTTTAGGGACTGAATGAAGAAGGATTATAATGGAGACATACTTGAAGCAAGCAGAGCTACCAGCAGGCTACTGCAGTAATCCAAGCATGAGGTGATGAGGCCTGCCCTAGAGTCTGCTCAATATCAGAGGAGAGAAGGGGCATATTTGAGAGCTGTTACAAATATGAAATCAACAGACTTTGGCAACAACCTGGATATGGAGGTTGAGACATATGAAGAATCCAGGATGGCACCTAGATTGTGAGCCTGAGAGACTTGGGAAGATGGTGTTGCCTCTACAGTAATAGGGAAGGTAGGAGTAGAGGCGGGTTTGGGGGAAAATAATGAGTTCTAGTTGGAACATATTGAGTTTAATGTCTACTGGATATATAGCTCAAGATGTCTGAAAGGCAGTTGAGATGAAAGTTTGGAGGTCAGCAGAGATTGAGATAAACTACTTCTCTGCCACTTATAGGGGGCTATATAGAGTATATGTCACATAGGCAGGATGTATAAGAAATGGGACTTGAACCCATACTTTCCTCATTTTAATGGCCAGCTTTCTATCCATATACCATTTTACCTCTCATTCAATAAATTTAATATTATATTTAATTTAATATTTAATATTATATTTTAAATGTATTTGCCAGACAATGAAAAGAGAGGGGCCAATCATAAGTCATAGTGACCGGGGAGAATGGACAGAGTCAGAGTCCTCAGCAGGGCTTCAGTATGGTATGTATCGAGTTGAATTTCTTAATTTGGGGTCATTTAACTTGTATTTTTGTTTGTTTTCAACATTGTGATCCTTTTATTCAATATAATTGGTTTCCTCTATTTTTTCCTATATATTTTATTTTATGCATTTAAAAACATTATTTTGAGGAAGGGTCTATAGGTTTCATCAGACTGCCAACTGGATCCATGATACAGAAAACATTACAAACAACTAGTGGCAAGGGAAATCAAAGGATAGAAATTAAATGAGAAAGTGCTGGCAATGAATGAGTAGGAAGAAAATGGTAAGTTAGGAGTCAGCTCAAAACAAAATGAACAGAACAGCCAAGGTGCAAAAAAAAAAAAAAAAAAAAAATACCCGGGACAGAAACTGGCAGAAAGGAAGCCAGAAAATAGGACTTGGTAATGCTCAGGTGGTTGCTAGGAAGATGGTAGTCATGTAACCAGAATCTCTTATCCATGGCTGCCTTTTGAAATCCATTTGGGATGGGCATTTCACCTACAGAACCTATTGCCTCTTAAAGAACTCAGGGCACCAGTGAGAAGTCAAAGCACATGATTGTATACTATTGTGAATGTACGAATCGGCAAGTCTCCACAGTACGTTTGGAGGGAGGGGTGCACATTGGTATAGCTTAAAGTCATTCACAATCTGAAGATGATACTCAAAGGAGGAGGGGAATATTATAAAGACAAGGTAGAAGGGCACCAAACTTAAACTATCTAATAAAGAATTCAATTTCCTCAATGACATCTGCAATGACATCTGACCTCTGCACAACTTCACATGATTGATACCTGCCTTCAATACCCATTGGCCAGCTTCCTAGCCATTTGGTTCCCTTTAGCAGCCCTCTAGTAGCTCCAGATTTGCACACTGGTGTCAAACTCTGTCTCTTTATCCCATTCACCAAATAACACCTCATTTCTCACTGAAGCTCCCACTTCAAAGTGCAACTGGTCTGTAAGGTAAGATTAGGAAAGAAACAATTGATTAAACTAATTCACATGATTGTAAATTATAGCCTCACAATCATTTTAGAGTATTTTCCATTCAAAACAGGAACTGTTTCTTCTCAGCAATACAATAATCTAAGACAATTCCAAAAGACTTGTGATGGAAAATACTGTCCACATCCAGAGAAAGAAGTATGGAGTCTGAATGCAAATGGAAACATACTGTGGTCCCCTTTTGTGGTTGGTTTCTTTCTCTTGGTTTTTCCATTTTGTTCTGATTCCTCTTTCACAACATGACTAATATGGAAATATGTTTAATATGACTGTACATATATAGCCTACATCAGATGGCTTGCCATCTCAGGGAGGGAAGGGGAGCGAGAGAGGAAGAAAAAAGTTTGGAACTCAAAATCTTATAAAAATTAATGTTGAAAACTTTCTTTACATGTAATTGGGAAAAATAAAATACTATTTAAAAATAAAACAGGAACTGTTTATCCCAATGACTCTCCTGTTGATAGGAATGTTGGGCACTATAACAACAGAGAATAAACCAAGTCAGGAAAGGGGGTAAATATTTGGGGGCAGGACCTAGTCTACGAATAAGACTAATCTGTGAGGCTAGGGGTAGAGCAAGATAGGAGAGATTCTTTTTGTGCACTAGAATAAACCCCTTAAGGCCAAGGTTAAAATCTCTGATGAATGTCAAAGAAAAGAGCATGAAAATAACTTAGAGGAAGAGAAAAATAATAGATAAGGGAGATATCCTGATGGTGTTGAATGAATTACTCCAAAATAATTAGTGTCCTGGTAGCCCAAGGACAAGTGACATTCACTTTGAATAAAGGAATGATAGCTAGAACTTCACAAACTTCTGACCTCAGTTGAAGATATGTAGGGTCTTCAGATGAAAAGGACTTCAGATGAAGCATTGTTGAGTGATCAATAAAGATGTTTTCCCAGTGTGAAGTAGCAGTTAACAAGTAAACAGGTTTGCCATATGTCACAAAAAGTGCTGGAAGATATTGTATCATATCGAACAATGTGACTCTTTTCAGAAGGACTGAATGCTTGCCATCTCATCACTGGAAAATTGTAAGTGGAACTGAAAGAATCCAGAGGAACACAATTGAGATAGTCTGAAGTGTGATCTAGGCTGAATGTCTGGGGAAAGTACTTTACAGCTGACCAGATGGATAGATTTACAATTATGAAAGGCATGGCAAAAGCTGGTTGGTTTCCCCCTTTTTACTGAGTTTCCTAACAACCATTAACTCATTTTCCTTAAATGCTCTTCCCTGTCAGCTCAGGAGATGGGAGTTTGTTTGACAGCATTACCTAAACAGCATCATTATGAATGCCAGCACGCCTCCTAGTCCAACTGACCTAGACAGATCTGCTGCTTATGCATCCTCATAGCATGGTCCTAGAATCTAAAATATATTGAGAAGACAAATCTGGCTGATTTCTGGATGAAAATCCCCTGTCCACTGCTGTGTGCTTCAGCAAATGCGCTAAGTTGAGCATGAACTTTAGCAAAGGGCTGTTGAGCAAATAAAGGCAGATAAAGAATGTTAAAAGGACTAAAAAATAATAAATTGCAGACTGTCAGGCCATCCATAGCCTCAGCTGAGTCCAAATGGCTTCACTCTCCTTTTCTAACATGGCTAGTTCTCTCTAGTCTCTCCCAATGGGGTTTGGGGGAATAAAATCCAGTCCATTATGAATAAACCAACAATGTGCAGTGATCCTCAAATTGCAAGAAAGTTTGAGACTATTTAAACACAGAGGTAGAAATACAGATGTATGTCTTCACCAAGAGATTTCATATTTTCAATTAAAGTATTTCAAATTCCTAGTTTTAGGTAACTTGTAATATTTCTGTCATGTGGGCAGTTAAAATTGTACCTGGTAAACAAAGTCCACATTCATTTTTTTTCTCAAAAGTGAAACTTCTGTTTCATTCAACTGAGGCTGAACTGGTATTGATGATATATGGAAATTCTAATATGCTTTTATTCTATTAAAAAACTGTGATCCTCCCCTTATGGCTTCCAAATTGGAGTAGAGTTACACCAATTTTCCAGTTGTAATCTCCTCCCAATAGTGAAGGACTGAGAGTTTAGATGAGGAACAAATCTTCGGTTAAATTCATATGTTCTCTGGGCACAGCTAACTCAGCTACTCGGATATGTGGATTAAATAATGATAATAAGGTTAGAGATAAAAGACTACAATATCTTCCTTTCATAGACTACAAACCCAAGACTTTGAGAGAGGAACTTACTTACCCAAAGTCATACAAATTACTTAGTAGGAGAACTGGATCTGAACTCAGGTCCTGTGAGTTCAAATCCAATTCTCCTCCCAATATTACTAAAATATATGTTTCTTTCTCTCACTAACTTTCAGGCAGTCATTTTAAAAAATAAATTATTTAGAATAACTTTTGCAATTTTTAAGTTTTTGGTTTTCTAAGAGTCTACAAACTGAACTGTGACCATCAAAGAGCACTTATTAAGCACCATAAGAGGGAAAGTGGTACAGTAGAAAGAGACCTGCCTCTTTTTTTATCCCCAGTATTTAGCACAGTGCCAAGCACATAGTAAGTACTTACTAAATATTTAGTAATATTTTAATTTGGAATCAGAAGACCTGATTGTGAATCTGAAATCTGATTCATACTTGCGTGGCCTTGGGCAAATCACAACTTTTCTGGCCTCAGTTTCCTCAATTGTAAAAGGACTGGATGGATTCTGATGTCCTTGTCAACTTTGAATCTACGATCCTCTGATCATACTTACCCAACTATTTCCCACTTGTCGTCATTAATGGCCTTCTCTCATCGGACAGGTTTACTTACTCATTGTCCCTGAAAATCTCGTAGTAAGTTCCAACATCTTATCTTTGCTCCAGGTGGTGCTCTCATGGAGGACGCCCTTTTCATCTTTCATTTGTTTATTTGCATCTTGTTCCTGTCTCAAGGTCTAATTCAGAGCACCCTCTGTTGAATCTTCCTCTGATTAAGCTAATTTTATATTTTTCTTTCCCTTCTCTGAATCTTCAAGTTGAAATGGACCTAGGAGCTATGTCAAATATTTTCTACAACATCCTTAACACATGGCCTCACATTTATGCTTATTAAATTTCATATTGTTAAATTAGAACCTCCTTACAAGAAATTTGACTTCAAGTCCCAAACTTGCCATTCCTCAGTCTTGTGACCTTAGCCAAGTCACTTGACCTATCTTAGCCAGTTTATCAGTCAATAAGCATTTATTAAGGGTCATGTATGTGCCAGGCACTGTGGTAAGCCCTAGAGACACAAAGTAAGATGAAAGACAATCTCTGCTCTGAAGGAGAATGGGAAATAATCAATAGGGGAAGGGAGTAGAATTAGGAGGGGCAGGGAAAAGCTTCCTGTAGAAGAATTTTAACTGGGATGTGAAGGACAATATGGAAGCCAGAATGTAGAGATTAAGAAGAGCATTCCAGGTTTGGGGGACAACCAGTGAAAATGCCCAGAACTGAGGATAGTGTCTTTCTTGTTTCAGGAACAAAAAGGAAATCTGAGTCCCTAGATTAAAGGGTATTGTTGAGTCATTTTGTAATCAAGTCTAATTCTTTGTGACCCCACTTGAGATTTTTTTGGTAAAGATACTGAATCGGTTTGCCATTTCCTTCTCCAGCTGATTTTACAGATGAGGAAACTGAGGAAAACAGGATTCAATGATTTGCCCCAGGTCACATAGCTAACAACTGTCTGAAGCCAGATTTGGACCAGGCCTGGTACTCTATGCACTGAGCCACCTAACTGCCCTAGATTAAAGGGCAGGTGAGGGTTAGTTTTCTCATCCATAAAATCAATGTTTTGGACTAGTTGATCTCTAAAGTCTCATTTAGTTGGGTACATCAAACACCCCAAATAAATGCTAGTAGACAGATTGCTTGATTCATTAATTCATGGTGGACTGAGTGTTTACTAATTACTAATAATCATCTTATTTCTCAAATTCTGGATTGTTAAGATCAAAAACATCTCACTTGACTCAGATGCCATTGCAATTGAACACCCCAGTATTTTAAAACACAGATGATTTTCATTATTGGGGAATATGCTATTACTTTGTATTTCCAAGGTCCTTGAATCATATGAATTCTGTGGATACTACTGCTAATAGAATGAAACATAAGCTATAAAGGGAAAAAGCTAGGCTTTTCAGTAAAGAAGCTCTGTCTCTAGAATTCTTTCTGTTCACTTGGTTAAAAGAGACTAAATACCTTCAATGTGAGATACCATAGTCATCTCTCTAGGCCTTGGTACTCTTGCATTACTAATATAGCTTTATGAAATCCTTAATATGTGGCATTATTTTGATGAGCATGTGCATGAGTGGTAGAAGTGGGACTTGGTTAAATAAAATGAGTATTGTTTACCTGTCAGCTAAGGCTGTGGCTGACAGTGCAGTTACATGGAAACAGTGCATTGGTTATTCCAGTTACAATGGGGAAAGACAATGGCAATGTCATGAATAGGTCTTTGTAATCAGAATCTCAGGGCTTAGATTGCCAAATTCTAATTCTACCATTAACTATGTGAAATACTCTGTACCTGGACTTCTCTGGCAGTGAACCCACTGTAAGGAAAAATGGGGTATGAGACTCTGAAGGAAATAAAGAAAGCATGCTATGAAAACAGGATTAAAAATTCAGCTCACTGAAGTATTCCATTAAATATAGTTATCCCTTCCACACATGGGGATTTAGGGACATGGGGCCCTTGCAATCTGAAAAATCCATGTAAAATTTTTTTGGTTCTCCCTTTGTATCAGAGAAGTCTGAATTTTTTTTTAATTTTTCTTTTATGGGGGTGTTTACAGTATCTAATTGTAAAATTTGGGTTAAGTATGTGCTCATAAGGTCTGCTGTTGTCGGTTGACCTTCACATGTCATTGTAGCTTTCACAAAACTCCTCTGAAATTCCCATTTAATTTCTTTTTTTAAATTAATTTATTTTAAAATTGAATGCTAAAACAAATACATAGTAAGAAAATAAAAGGAAACGTGATAAACTTAAATATTTAAACTTAAACACAGAAAAATATTTTAAAAAACAATGTCATATGCACAGCAGAAAAGTGAGGATTCACAATATTTAGCAATAAATTTCCATTTCAAGACAGTCTATATAATAAATATTATACACAGTGTGTTCAGACCTGTACATCTTTTCTTTGCTTCCTTACAAGTTTTCTTTTGTTTTCTGCTGTGTACAAATTTAAAATTCCCATTTAATTTCTTATGCCAACCCACAATATACTGAAACCATAATGGAAAAGAGGTGACTGTAAATTTCACCATCATTATCACCATTTTCACCATAATATCACCATCATCATTACCAACAGCAATATATATATATATATATATATATATATATATATATATGTAGCCATTTTTTCTTTTTTATTTGGATCAATGTCCATCTTGCCCACTTCACCCCTTTTGACCATCCTTAATGATAATTAACATTTCTTTTTTCTTCCATCAACAAATTTTGCTCCCCTGTGGTATATTTCCCCTAGAGGTAGAACTCATTCATTTTGTTAAAACTACAAGAGGCAACTATGTGAGGCAGTGAAGAGAAAACCAGCCTTGGAGTCAGGAGGACCTGAGTTCAAATCTGCCCTTAATACTTTCTAACTGTGTGACCCTGGGCAAGTCACTTAAGTCCTATTGCCTCATCAAAAACAAAAACCCACAAACCTTTTCCTTCTACAGTTTGACAAATTTCAGTCTCCAGGACATGTGTCAGAGAATTGAGCCTACTTATAGAGGTTGAGGCAGTGTTCTTTTGTATTCACATAAGGGAGTAACATTTATAATACCCATAAAAATATTTTGCAATCCAACAGAGGGGGAAAAATCAAAAGGTAGATCATATTCTGGTTAGTCTATGTATGATACTCATTTATTTTCATGATAGAAAAATCTACAGTCAACAATCTACACTTTCTATTGGCTTTCAAAATCTTCTGTACTCCTCCCCCCATCCCCAAGAGTATGCCCTCTTGTTTCCCTATCCTGATGTGTAATGATGAGATGGCACCCAGGAAATGGATTTAATCAGTTGCAAAAACTTATTGTGCATTGTGCTATCTGAATCCCATACATCTTAAAACATTTATCAATGTCCTTTTCCTGTGTTCATAATTCTGATGTATCTGGTGTTCCTGTGTCATGCCACTCTATTACATTACACAACATAACAACATTGCATGATGGAATGATGAAATACTGGCTAGCTTCAGCAAATGTAAAGAGATAATACACTTGTTTTCAGCTGAGAGACTTTCCATTAGTTCATAGAGTGTCTTGGCTTGCCAAATAGCAAAGGACAACTCGAAACGGGTGCAAATCAGAAATTCATCTCAGGCATCTAACCTCATACTGTTCACATGTCAGATGTGAGCGAGAACAGCAGGAAACTGGCCTGTTCTTCCTAATTACAATTATGCTAAGAGGTTAGCACAAGTCTACTTAAAATCATAAACCCTTTTGGGGGAAGGATTGGTGCTTTCATTTCATTGCATATTCATATGATTAGAGAACTACTTTATTCTGCAGTGGGATGTTAGGGGATAGAATGCCTCTCATTGTCCAATGGACCTTATTTTATAGATGCTATCAGGAGTACCCAACGTGTAATCACACATTGTCTAGTTCTCATGCAAATGGTTAAGAGCTTGATAAACACAGAAAGGGGAAAGGCTTTCTCCCCTCTTCTATCTACTACTAAATTATCCCTTCCAGCAAGAACCACAAATCTCAGGTTGAAAGGAAAGACCTTTAATTGGCTGGAATCCCTCTCCAAATCCTAATAGTGTTTGGGCCAGAAGGAGAGTAGGGCTGTAGTAAAATTCTTTATCTCACCAGGGAGCCACATTTTTCCAACCAAGCCAGGTCCCTCTTTGCTGAACCTGGCAAAGAGTGTTCCAATTAGCCGGGCTCAATTTTATCCATTGCTCTCCTCATCTCAAGTGTCATTGTGGGGTAAGTGAAGGTGGGCTTGGGAAACTATAGCAAGTCATTGATAGAAGATTCAAATGATTGACTGATTTTGGACTGAAGTAATCTTCTTGCTCATCCATTGGCTTGCCACTCATTGAGAAGCCAGGAGCACTGAAAGCAAGCCAAGCCTGTCAGATGTGCCACTGAGAACACTGCTCTTTGCAGAATATTTTCAGATGCCAGATGCCAATCACTCATGGGACTTTGCTGCTCAATAAGAATTTCAGATATGGACTTTAATTATATTCTGGCAGAAAATGGATGATGGTGGGAGCCGAGTAGCGGCAACTTTATTTTTAGCAAACTCAGCTCTTGGCCACCTCAAACCGAGTAACTCTATTTTAAGGGCTTATTATTGCTGGTGTTTGGTGATTTTAAATTACTGTTGCTAGAAGATGCGGGATTGACAGCTGGGGGGGTTGAAGGTCCTCACCCCGAGAGCAAGGAGAGGCACAGTGGTGGTTTGGCAGGAGTGGGGCACTGCTGCCTTGGCAGTGACCTTGCAGGGCCACCTGAGGGGGAGGGGGAATGCTTTGTAACTCAGTAATAATCACCGGAACACACAGTGCTGCTTGCTTCAAATAATTAGCTCTAATGTTTGTCTCACAACACTTCAGGGAAAGATAGAAAGACAAATCAAGGAATCTAGCTGCCGAATAAAAGGGACAAGGGGGAAACTTGGAGACAGAACAGCCCTATTCTTATTAGTGCTTTCTTATCTGTATGGACTTGCCCACATGACAGTCACTCTAGGTAAGGCCAGACATGGCCCAGTGAGGCAAAAATAAGTCAGGTTACATTTGCCAAGCCCTTACTGTATGGGGGTGGGGGGCACTATACCAAGGGAAGTGGTAAGAGACTGAAAAAATAGAAGAGACAGTTCTTTTCCTCAAAGATGAAATCTAAATCTAGGTTTAGAAACAAAACATATATTTGGGAAACAGCTTCAGAAAACCCACAAGCAACCTATCAACAAGTGGCAATGAATAAGATATGCAGCTATAAAGTGCATAAATCTAGAGCCCAAAGAAATACTCATAAGATTCAGAGGAAAGGAGTGAGCAGTCAGGTACAGATAATTTCTTCCAGAAGAAGAAAGTTCTTCACTTTCCCATACATTCACCCACCTCCCCCACTCCCATACTAAGAATTAGAAAAAGTCATTTTGCCCAGACGATTGGAGGCAGGCAGTCATCGGAAGGTAATGGCTTATTGTTATTAGCAACATAAACTAGCATCCTATTGGTGATAGAGAGTCCCAATCAGCACATTCCTGCTTCCCAGGGCTTTGCAGACCCCATTTCTCAGCTACATTTTAAAGAGCAATGAGCCAAAGATGACATACTTGGAAATGTTCTTTCATTATTTATTTATTCATTGTCTTGTGTATATTGCCTTTACAAGTTCCTCATTTAAAACCAGGTTATCATTTAGCAGTAGAAATAATTTTAAAACAACTAAGATATACATGGCTCTCTCTCTGGTATTGAAGAAAATGACTTCCTGAGTCAAGAGAGGACAAAGCACCTGCCCTTAAGGAGCTTATAATCTAACACGGGAGACACAGAAGTAGCAGTATTGGGCACCTAGGAAATGACTGTATCATCTTAGAGTTTATAACAGATAAAGAGTCTGACACACACCCTGGATTTCAAGGAAGCAGATTTCAACCCATCAAACTGTCAAAGATTGTAAACGACAGAAACAGCCAATGCTGGAAGGACTGTAGGAAGACAGGCACACCAATACATTTCTGTAGAGTTGTGAATTTGGTCCAACAACGTTGGAAAATAATTGGAATTATTCCAGAAAAGTCACTACTATTTCTACCCTTTGTCCCAATAATGCCATTATTGATAATATATCCCAAGGAGGCAAATACAGAAAGACCCCCTAAGTACCAAAATATTAATAACAATACTGCCTTGAGATAATAAAAATATAGAAAATAGAGGTGTGTTCATTGGGTGAAAAATGGCTAAACAATGACATATTAATGCAGTTAATGCAGTTACATGGTAAGAGATTGCAAATATGATGAATTCACAAAATCATAGGAAGATAGGTATAAATTCATGAAGAGTGAAAAAAGTGGAACCAGAAGAACAATATATATATTTTTTACTACAATAATGTAAATGAAATAACACTAAAAGGCAGGTGAATATTGACTAATTATAGTAAACAATCTAAGTTCCTGAAAATAGATGATGAAGCATATTTCCTTTTCCTTTAGAGATGGGAAATACAATACTAACTGCTATATGCATATGTTGTCAGATAAATATCATCTGGTGCGGTGTTGTTTTTTTTTTTTTTTTCCTGTAACTGTTTTTCCGTAGTCCGGTACAAGGGAAGATTCAGTAATGGGGACTGGGAAAAGTATCAGGAAATGATTGTGATGTAAAAACAAAAGACATCAATAAAATATTTATTTTATAGAAAAGCAGAATACAAAGAGTTCCAAAAAAAGAAACAGTTAGGATTTCATAGCCCAAGATTCTCCGGGAGTAGCTGGCTCAGGAGAAATGAAATATTCTCAAAAGTGGTGAACAGGGAAACTAAATCCAGAGTAATTTCTTTTTATACGTTAAGGGAATACCTAGCTAATATCAGTGAGTTCAAGTCATGAGGTCCAAAAAAATTATATCCTAGGATATGGAAATAATTTGTAGATGAGAACCACCATCTTAAACCAATCTTAAACAAATGACATAGAATGTGAGTTGTTTAGTAGAACTAAAAGCAGCAGACAAATGCCCTAATTTTTGGAAAGGAGAAGATCCTGAATCTTCAAATTATAGACCAGTGAGATGCACTTCAGTTCCCAGGGAAATTCTATGATTCATCTTTCATTTAAATTTAAATTTTCCATTTCATTATTATGATCTTGAAAAACAATAAATGTGAACAATTTCCTTATGCAAAGAAAAAAGGGAAAAAGAGGACTTAATATGTAACCATGAATCCCCACAACATTCAACTTAGTTTTTTAAAATGTATTTTGAATTCAACATGGTAGGTGGAACAATTCCCTGATTGTCTACGGCCTTTCTGATCTTCCTTCTGTTACCATCCATGTATTTTTTAAAATGATAAATCGACATTTATTTCTTTTCTTCCATTTTATTCTTTAATATCACTCTCACTACACACCCTTCCTAAGCCATCTCTTCTAACAAATAAGTAGTCATGCAAAATCAATCTACAAACATTGGCTGTGCTTGTAAATGTATTTCTCATTTTGCATCTCTGGTTCATCACTTCTGTGTCAAAAGATGGAAGCATGTCTAGAATGCATTATTAAAGGGATGCTTTGTGAGTAGTTAGAAAAGGAAGCAGTGCTCAGTAAAAGAAAGAATGCAATCATTAAGAACAAATCATGACAGACCAAACTCAATTTACTTTTCAGAGAAAGTTATTAGACTTGATAAATCAGATTCATGCTATAAACATGTCACACTTGAATTTCAGTGAGACATTTGACAAAAACTTTCACCATATCTTTGAATTTCAGACTAGCTAAATAGTACAGTTATGTGGAACAACTAGGTTGAAAGAGTGTTAATTAATGAGGTGATGTCAACACAGAGGGATATCTCTAGTGGAATGTTTTCATCAATTGCTTGAATAAAAGGACAGATGACATGTATTCCAAATATCTGAATGACAAGAAATTGAAAGAGATGGTTAATACATTGGACAATTAAATAAGGATCACAAAAAACCTCAGGTTAGTAGAATAATGAGCTGTATTTAATAAAATGAAATTAAATAAGGATGAATGTAAAGATTACAATTAATTTTTTAAACCACTTAAGTATGTGATGGTGGAAGTATGACTTGAAAAAAGTTCATGTGAAAAAAGATTAGAATTTTCCTATGAGTCAGCAATATGAGATGGCAGCCAAAAATGCTAATAAGATCTTAGCTTGCATTACTTCAAGAAAAGTGCCAAGAATGAGGAAGGACACACTCTCCATAAAATCTTTCTTGCTAGAATTCCTGGCACAAAATAGATATTTAATCAATCAATGTTTGATAGAGTTTTGATTCTCTAGATTGATTGATAGAGTATTGCATTCAACTAAGAGCACCGCATTTTAGGAATAACATTATCAAAGTTTTATGTGTCAAAAGGAGGGGGGTAAAGAATTGTGAAAGAATGTGAAACCACATAGCAAGAAGGTCTCTTTAAGGAAGTAGAAACATTTAACAACCTAAAATAGAGAATGATGGTTCAGAGTCCAATGTATCTTCTGGTTCAAAGATAGGTAAGGCAGCTAGGTGGTGCAGTGAATAGAGCACCAGACCTGGAGTCAGGAAGACTTGAGTCCAAATCTGGTTTCAAACACTTAGTAGCTACGTTAACTCTGGACAAGTCATTTAACTTTGTCTGCCTCAGTTTCCTCATTTGTAAAAAGATGGAGAAGGAAATGGTAAACCTTGCTAGTATCTTTGCCAAGAGAATCCCTAAAGGGGTTATGAAGAGCCTGGCATAATTTTATTAACTGAAAAACAACACATACACAGCTTCATTGGAAATTTATTTGTTGGTAGCAGTGATGGTGGTAGTGATGGTAGTGGTGGTGTTCATTCTTCATTCTTGAAAAGGACGAGTGACATCAGCAGGGTGAAGTCTTAACTTGCAATTAAATTGGATTTAGGTGGGACAGAGCTGTTAAGAGTCATCAATCTCACTGTCTCCTCTGGAGTCATCAGAGTCCAGTGGTAAGACAAACATTGAGATGACTGGTGACGGCCCCATATGCAGTGGGAGATCTAGGCCCTTTTTAGCTAAGGTCTTACCCAATAGTGATGTTAAATAGAAGAGCTTTATTTTTTTTTTTCTTTTCAGGGAGAAGTTTGAGGTCGTTAAAAATACTGTATTAATTTCCAAGTCAATCTAGCTTGCTCTATGCAATTTCAAGAGACATAAAAGTGGGCCCTAATAACAATATTGAGTAGACAAATCCTCATGTAAGACACAAAGGAAGGCATGGTCTAGGGTCACATGAGGTAACAAGGCATGGATAGGTTTTGATCCATATCACTGTAAGATGCACCTTATTGATGAGATCACAGATCCTTCAAAAATCAAAGTATAATATCAAGTAAATTTCATCAAGTATTTGAATGCTTGTCATTTGGAAAAGACATTACACTGTTTTGCTTTATTTTAGAGTCTGATAAAAGGCACAATGCATGAAAGTTGCAGAGAAGCATATTGCTGCCTTGGCAAACAATGAGATAGAATTAGAAATATGACTGCCTTTGTCATCAGAAGACCTGAGTCCAGTTTCCCCCATGATTTTGCACAAGGCATAGCTGCTCTGGGCTTCAGTTTCCTCTCTCTAAGATGAGGGGGCTTGAATAAATAGTTTTTAAAAGAATTTGCAGCTCTCGAACTATGATCTTACAGTCTGAACAGTAGTTCAGTAGAAGAGATAATTTGCCAGCATTTCAGTACAGATATGTAATAGTTTGCCTCTTCAGTGGAGATCTAAGCTGAGACTAGACACCCGCTTGTGGGGGAAATGCTTGCTCAGGTATTAATTGCACTTAACTCAAAGGTCTTTTACATTTCTATGAGATTCTATGACAAGACCAACAAAAATGTGTCATGTTCTAAAATATGCTTATATAACTTGATAGATTAAAAAAGAATTGTATATGAAACTATACTATTCTGATATGTAGCTTGTTTATTAAAAGTATATACTAAATTGAACAAGGTAGGAAAAAAATGCCCTGTGTATGTCCTCTTCTGAAATCTTTTTTGTTTTCCTCTGTGTATTTTTAGTATTTTATTGATGATGACTGTTTTTTTTTTTTTTGCATCTACCTACTTTCACCCTTCTCCCAAAGAGAAAGTTCCCCTTATATCAACAAGTAAAGAACATATATGGACATTTCAAATAATCTTAGCATATATCTATTGAGCACATGATGACTTTCTGTTTAATGTATTAAGAATTATTTGTATTAAGAAACACACATAAAAAGTGAACTCTGCATACAATGTAATTTTAAAAAATAAACCCATTAAAAGTATATAATAATATAAAATGCTTTAGATCTGGGTGGGGAAGCTGTAGCCTCTAAGCTACATATGACCCTCTAGGTCTTCAGGTACAACCCCTAAATAAAAGGATTTGTTCTGTGAGGTTTGGATTCACTCAAAGAGTGAACTTAAGGACCTAGAGGGTTACATGTGGCCCAGAGGCTGCAGTTTCCCCACCTGTGCTTTAGAGACTAAGTGCAATAAAGCATTAAAACATTATAAATTTGATCTGAAAGAGACTTTAGAGGACATCTCATCCAACCTTCTCACTTTCTGGATGAAGAAACTGAGGCCCATATTTCAAAATTTCAATAGTTTTACAATTATGTGGTTAATTACTCATTCTAAGAAGAAAATGGAATAGTTTGGGTAAGAAATTTATACTTTGTGGCCTGAAGGATTCATTTTACCTCTCTATGTTGATGGTGTTTAAAGGTCATTTGCCATTATTCCATTTCACTTCTGCTACATCCAGCCACAAATATGAAATAGGCAGTATTAGGTTTGCTAATTCCTCCTATGGTCTTCACAATGCTATACAAATAGGAAAATGCAATTTTATATTTCCATTTCAGACAGTGCAACATGAGCAGTCACCCTCCTAGCCATTTCTATCATATTTCTCATCTTACTATCATGTTCATACAAGGCAAACAGAACCCACTCAATCTGTTCAAAGCAGCTGGAAACAGTTCACAGCGGCGGATCCTAATGACCTGTCTTAATCAATCAGTCAATCAATTCGCAAATGTTTATTGAGCATGTGCAATTTGGGGGAAGGGAAGTAGAGAGGCAAATAAGACACACTAACCATTAAAGCCATACAAAAGCTGAAGGAGCTACTTCCAGAAACAGCAGGTTCTCCTTTTCTCAATGTCTCCAAGCAAAGACTGGATATCACTTTCTAGGGACACTGTAAGAGAGAATTTTTAGTCAACTAATTTTGGACTCAAAGACCTTTAAAGTATCTTCTATCAAGATTCTATGATCCCAGCTCTCAAGGAGCTAATTAGAAAGAGAAATCATATGTAAATAAAAAGATAACATGCAGTAAATGACATTGCCAAATGAATGATACAGGAGAATGCCACTATTTATAGATATGAAAAAAATTAAGTGATTTTTGTTTGCCTTTGGCAGGGGTTGGTGAAGGAAGGAGGTTGGAAACAATAAATTTGCTTTCAACATTTTGAGTTTAAAATGATGGCATTATACCAAAATTAAATAATATGTTCATCACACAGCTAAAGATGGGGAACTTACTAACCCAGGAGACAGATAATGTCACAATTCTGTTAGGAAATTTTGCCTTGTATTGGGGGTGTGCTGGAGCTAGCTTTTACCATCTCAAAAGTCAATTATTATTTTTGTTTCAGTGTGAGTATCTAGATCCCGAGAATTGTCAATCACTACATATGAGGGGTTTTTTTGGAGGGGGTGCGGTTCTGGGATGTTCAGAAAGGACTAGTACATCTGGTGTGACAGCTTGCCAATCCCTTTTCAGGACTTCACATTCAACTTTGGTAACTACCTGGCACTCAACTCTCACCTGTGGTTCCTAGAAACTGTAGTATATGAAGTGGCCACAACCTGGTAAAACCTTCTGGGTAGACAGGCTGGAACAGGTTGAGGGTTACTGATCCTAAGCTAGAGAAGAATTTCCCCAGCAGAATTGGCAGATTAGAATAATTTGTTCCAAAGGCCATGAAGGTGGCTGAAGCAGGAGCTATGCCCTGCTTAGAACTTGGTCAGACATTAAAGACGCCAAGGATTCTGGGCAATGACTAGTCATCTTGACCTCTGTCCTGCCATTGGACATCAGTGACTCTAGAAGAATAAGGTTGAGGACTTTACCAGGCAATTCTGCCTCACTTGAATCCAATTGACAGGCAAGTCAAGACCTCACCCCAGAATGTCTTTGAAAACAAAGAATGAACAACAGATTTAAGAAAGTGTTAATAATCCAGGTTAAACTTAAAAGTGTGTGCATACATTTTTATTCCAGACAGCCCAATTATTAAACATTTGCTAGCACATAGGCAGGGTCCTTACGCTGAACAAAAATCTGCCTCTAATTTTTCCCGAGCTCCTTCTTTTTTTCTTTTCTCTTTCCTTTAAGGCCAAGCAAAACACGTCCAACCCCTCTCCACATAACAGCTCAAGAAACTGAGGTCAACTTTCCCATCAATTGCAGTATTTTTTCAAAGTACTTGTTAGTAGTTTAAGGCTTGCAAAACACTCTACTAGTCCATCTGATCTTCAGAAAACCCTGGGAGATAGGTACTCTTATTATTCCCCCTTAAAACTAAATTAAACCTTATTAAGGAGCATTTATTTGCAAGCAAGCAAGCAAACACTTATTAATCACTAACTAGGGGCCAGACATTGATCTAGGCACTGGGGGTTTGAACAAAAAATGACACAATCCTTACCCCTAAGGAACTTCCATTCTCTCGGGGGAGACAATATGTATACATGTAAGAATATGTAAAGTGCATATAAAATAAATACAAGGTAATTTTGGAGGTGAAGCACTAGCAGCAGAGGGTTATAGGAGAGGAAACAGAGCAAATTTTTTAAGCACCTGCTTTGTGTGATAATTCTAAGCACTTTACAGATATCTGTTTTGAACCTTACAACCACCTTTGGAGGCTCATGATATTATTATCCCCATTTTACAGTGCAGGAAACTGAGGCAGACAGAGCTTAAATAACTTGTTCATAGTTGATAAAAGTGTCTGAGACCAGATTTGAGCACAGGTCTTTCTGACTTCAGATGCAGTTCTCAATCAACTGTGCTACCTTGCTGCCTTGGAAATGGTGTTAAAATTGAGCTTTGGAGGAGACAAAGGAGTCTAGGGGACAGAGATGAGGAGGGAAAAAAATTGAAGCATTAGGGACAACTTATTTCAAAGTCATGAAGGCAGGAGATGGAATGGTATGTGTAAGGAACAGCAAAAAGTCAGTTTGTCTGACACATAAATGAAGGGGAGAGACAGGGCAAAGCCAAAAGTAAATGGTGGGTGCATTGGATCCCAGGAGTAATAGGGAGCCACTGGCACTAAATAAGTAAAAGAGAGATGTGGTCAGACTTATGACCTAGGAATACCACTTTGGCAGCTCTGTGGAGGTTGTACTAAAGGAGGAAATGTTTAGCAGAGAGAGCAATTAGAAGACTATTGTAGTAATCCTGGCAAGAGGTGATCTCCTTCTGAATTAGGTGGCCCTGAGAATGAAGAGAAGGGCACAAATGTGAATGATGTTCTAGAATTGGAATCAATAAAACTTAGCACCTGGTTGAATACATGGAGCGTGCATGAGAAGAGAATTGAGGGTGACTCTGAGGTTGCAAACTTGGGGGTCCAAAAGGGTGGTGTTATTCTTGATAGCAATTAGGAAATTCAGAATAGGATTGGGCTTTGGAGGAAAAATAATTATTTATTATAGGAAATGCTAAGTTTAAAATGTCCACAGAATATCCAGTTAGAAATATCCAATAAGCTGTGGGTAATGAGTCTTGAACTTGGGGAACCTAGAACTGGACAAAAAATATTGTGAGTTTATTGCTTAATTAAATCCATGAGACCTGATCATATCACCAAGAGACAGATTATAAAGAGGCAAAAGGGTCAAGGAAAGAGTCCCGGATGCACACATAGTTGGGGTGAAATATAAATCGTGATTTTGCCAAGTAGGATGAAAAGTAGTATATAGAAAAGTAGGGGAAGAACCAAAAGAGGGTAGTGTTATGAAATCTCAAAGAAGAGATTATTGAGGAGAAAAAAGGTAATCGCCCTTGTCAAATGTCAAAAGAAAGGTCAAGAAGGATGAAGAATGAGCAAAAAGCATCAGATTTAACAATTAAAATATCATCAGTAACTTTAAAAAGAGTAATTTCTGCTGATTAACGAGTACAGAATCAGACTACAAGGGTTTGAAAAATAAGGAAAAGGAGAAGAAAGGGAGGCAATGATTTTAAACAGATTTTTCTAAAAGTGTGTGCATAGAAGGTATGTAGAGGCAGTGGTCAAATGAGTATGCTTTCAAAATAGGAGATTCTTGATAATGTAAGTAAATATTAAAGAATAAGCGTAGATAGGGAGAGGCTAAAGACACCAAGATTGACCTAGCACTGGCAGATAGAATATTGATGGCCTACTCATTCTATCTCCTAGGTGAGTGGCCTTTCTACTCCATATGAACGAATACAAAACCAGTGCCCTCAAATCATTTGAAAATTGTTGAGTTTTGTTTTAGCAACAAGACTGTAAACTTCTCAAGAGCAGGAATCACTTTCTCTCTCTCTCTTTCTCATTCTCACTCATCTATATATACTACTAATAGTAAGGGTCAATCTTGTGAAGATAGACAAAGATCAGGAAGTATTTCCCACCTGCTCCTCTATCCCACTGCTCCCCCAACTACATTTCCTCTCCCTTTCATCCACAGAAACTTTGTATTTCAGGCAGCTAGGTGCTACAATGGATAGGGCTTGGGACTAGAGTCAAGAAGACCTCAATTCAAATCCAGCTTCAAGCTTACTAGCACTGTGACTCTGGGCAACTGTCTTCCACTTCTGGTGCCTCTGTTTCCTCGTGTGTAAAATGGGACAACAAGAGTACCTATCTCCCAGGGTTTTGAGGATCAAATGGAATAATACGTGTAAAGTATTTTGCAAATCTTAAGGTACCATATAAATGCAAGCTATATTGAAGGATCTGGACCCCACAGTTATAGAACTGGGAGTGGTATGGGAACATAAGAACAGCTAACCATCCCTGAAAGCCTGGGCATGCACATTGTCCACGTTAATTTTTAGATCCCACATCCTGAGCTCTGTTGTGAGCACCTTGCCTATATTTGATTTCTCTGCAGGGCTCTTGGAAGCCTAGTGTAATAGAAATATCACTATACAGAAGACAGATTTGAATACTTGCTTTTGCACTTACTAACTACATGACATTAGGTAAAACACTAGCACCTCTCTGGTTCTCAGTTTCTCCATCTGTAAAATGAGGAGTTGGGCTATCATGTATAGGGAATCTCTGGCCTCCTTTTATTAAGGGGATTTATTCTGTGAAGTTTGGGTTCAGTCAAAGAGCCACACTTCAGGAACTAGAAGGTCCCCATGGCCTCTCCACCCCTGCCCATAATCCGTATGGTCTCTTCTACCTCTCCATTCAATGATTTTGTTTTTCTTTTCTCAGTATCTTCCCTTTCCCTAACACTACCTTCTGCATTCCCCTTTTCAACTGAATCCTTGGTCCAACAGAGCCTACGATAGATACCATTTTCATCAGATCATTCAGTACACTTTGAGCCAGTTTCTAGCCAACAAATAAGGGAAGACAAAGAGGGGAATGATAAAATGAAGAAAAAAAACAAGGGAAAATAGGAGGGGGGGGGGGGAAACATGTTCACTCTGAATGAATTGGACCTGCTTTAAAGTGATAAAGTCAAGATTAGTCATAATAAGAGAAACAGCAGTGCCCTGTCTGGTTTTCTCTAGCACAATAAACTCTAGTTTGTCACTCAGTCAATGCTTTGACCAATACTGTTCTCTTCTAGATAATCTGAATGAAGCTCAGGTCATTCACAAATTGAATGGACCCCATCTTTAGCAGATCTAATGGGAGAAAAAAGAAAACACAGTGTTTGGAGAAGGTTGTGACAGGGAAGCTGTCAAGAAGGTTGGTAGAATGAGACGGTGAATCAAAGTAACTTAGGGCTGCCCTGAACTCTTGGAAACACTGTCACTGGCTCCATGAGAGGTGACCATGGGAGCTGGAATGTCACTTTTCCACTGAGATCTATTTCGCATACACGAAATATGTGGGCCCTTATTAACTAACACTTGACTTATAGTTTCCTCCATTATAAGTAATTTCCTACTTCTTGTAAGACTTCATACAAATCAAATCGACAAGCATTTTCTGAGACTTGCTATGTGCCAGGCTCTGTGCTAAGCACTGGAGATAAAATATAAGCAGAAAGACCTAGTTATTGCCCTAAGGACAAGTACAGGAAAATAATACATAAAAAGAAGCTGAAAAGGAGAGTGAAGAGCTCTTCTGGGCTCATAATACAGAAAGTCCAGAGAGTGAGGAGGGGAGGAATGAACACAGGGCTGGTCTTCATATTTTCCTTAAAATGGAGTCTCTGGGGGGAGTGACAATCAAAGGAAGGGACTATGGAGCCTAGTGTACTTCCAGGGTGAGAAGTCAAGGGTAGAGTCAACCTCTAGGGTGAGGGGGTTTCTGTGACACAGTAGAGAAAGTCCAGGAAGTAGAGAATAGAGCCTGAAAAGGAATGGAGGCACTGGGCACTTACCTTAAAACCACAATCAAAATCAACCATGAGCACTGATACAAGCTACATCTTCTTTAATCACCACTTTCATCATGTCCTCTGTGCTTTAAAAATCTTTAGTAGCTCCCTACTATCTACAGAGTTAAGTCTAAACTCTTGAACCCAACTTTCAAGGCTGTCTACCATCAGATGTCAACCTCATTCAATCAGGTCTTGACAGTATTATCCTCCATTGTTCTCATTATGCTCAGGACACACATTATACTTTACAGTCATACAGAGAGGCTGCCTCCTCCTTCCTGCTCAATGAAATTGTAATCATCCTTGATGGCAATTAAACTGCCACTTTTCTGAGGTCTCTCTGAGGACTTTTCTGGCCATCCCTGACCAAAGTGACTTCTCCTTGCACTGATCTCCTGGAACACTTTCTGTATATGTATACTTATTAACTTTATATTTGTGCTACATTTTTTAATGAGTATTTGTTCTTTCCCTTATTAGATTATAAGCTCTTCATGAGTAGGAATTGTTTCATTCTTTGTACTTAAATCTCCAGTGCCTAGTGTCATATAGTAGGCAGGTAGCAATTATATGTTGATTGGATAATTGATCTTGCTTGCTTACCATGTATCTTTTTAGATGTCTACTTTTTAAATTGCTAACTGTATTCTGAGGGTTTTGAGTACAGGGACTATATAACTTGAGAGAGAGAAAAACACATTTTGCTGATATATTCAGATATATACATACACATATACTTGTGAAGGATGTACACTTTACATATATGTGTAGTACATATGTATGTGTATATATAGACATATGGATACATACTTCACATGTATATATGATATATTCATAATATATATTTTCTGGCATAGTACCTAGCATAATGCTTCTTTGTTTTAAGACAGGTGCACAATAAATAATTGGTTAACTGATTCATTGTTTAAAATACAGCCGACATTTGAAAACTGCTCTACTTCTTTAAACACAGCCTCAGTTTATGGATGGAAGCCAGATGTGAATGAGTATAAGTGAACTGTGGGCAAACCTGAAAAGTGAGAAAAAGTTATCTCCGGCCCTCTAGCCCTGACATTCAATGTCCTTTTTGCCGTTCAGCAATGTGGATTTCCTGTGTGAGAAAGGGTTACTTTATCAGTCTCTTAATTCTCAGAGCCTCAACCTCCTCATATGTAAAATCAGGAGAATAATTCCCATGGTACCTACTCAAAGGGTTTTTTTGTGGGTTAAATGTTTAACATTTTGCAAATCCAAAGCATTGTCAACTATTATCTTTATAGAAAAACTGTTCTCATCTTGTTCAGTGGAATTCAGTTAGAACAGCCCCAGGACAAGTCATTATCTTCCTATTATCTTTTACATTTAACATTCCATGAACTATTGTGCAAGGAGATAAAATAACCCTTTTGTAGTTGAATAAAAAGTATTAGGACATAATCTTAGTTCTTGTAGTCTCAAGTACCCTTAGTACCATAGGATCAGCATACAGGGACAAAACGTATAACATTGACCTCATCCTATTCCTATGTGATTCTGATCTCATTTCCTAAGTCTCTATATTTTGAAAACTTTTGATTCCAAGCAGCTTGGAGATTGTGAGTATTTGGTATGATGATTTTTTTTTTAGTATTAATGAATTAATGTTGTGTGCAGGCATTTGTGGAAAACATTTTTTTTGTTTCATAATAGTTTATTGGTTAAGGGTTTCCAGGGTATTTTGAGATCTGCATTTCTAATGCAGAGATTTGTTATTTGTCAGAACACCAAAGACCTCAAGCTTCAGATTCACAGTTCTATCCGCCATGTTCTTCTTGTTAGATATTCAAAGGACATACCAAATTTGTACAGCCTGAAATCAGGTGCTGCACTATTTTTATTTCCTTGCATGATATTTGTTGCTCAATATATCTGGGGCTTCTTAAAGATAACCTTTCTGTAGTTTATGGTGGTGATAACCCAGACTAAAGTGCCTTCATAAATCCTTTGCTTACATCAACAATATGCATGACAACAATCTCTTTGATCCTTCTTTATTGACATAATGTTGACTTAGTTCATGTAAATGTCTCCCACTGAGGCCTTTTGGATTCTACCCTAAGAGATTGACCATTTAATAGAATCCATTCGGAGGCAAACTGCTTCTGGTTACATTCAAAAAATCCATTGAGATGTTCCTGTTATTAATCCCTACTGTCATTTGGTATACTGAAATCTGCTTCATCCAAAAGTATCTCTGTAGGTTTTTTATATGCTTACTATATTCTATTGCAACATCTTTTTCATTGTTTTTGTTCAGTCATTTCAGTCTTGTCTAATGCTTCATGACCCTATTTGGAGTTTTCTTGACAAAGATACTGGAATGGTTTGCCATTTCCTTCTCCGTCTCATTGTACAGATGAGAAACTGAGGCAAACGGGGATTTGCCCAGGGTCACAGAGTTAGTGAGTATCTGAGGCTCGATTTGAGCTCAGGTCTTCCTGACTCCAGGGCCTATTGCACCACCTATCTACTGTATTCTATTGAATGATCTTTTCCCTAACCTAACCTCCTTAGTCATTTTTTTCTTTAACTGACTAAAGGCAATGGAATATTTTTTTTGGACAACTGAAGCTCCCAAAAAAATTTTCATTCATGAGTGGTCTCTTGACACTGACTTTGTGAATGTTATATGTATTGTATATCTAGGGCATTTCTTTGTTAATAGAGTATACTTCACTTGGTCAGCCAATAACAACCATTTTATTCATTATCCAAACTGAGACTGTACCTTCTTAGAAATGAACAACCGTTGTTTTGTTTTGTTTTGCTTCTCTGTTCATTTTTGTATTGCTTTCTCTGATCTTGTTGGACAAATTTTACAACTATGCCATCAAAGTAAGGTGACACGAGGGCTTGGTCTTCTTGGTGTGGTGTTTCCTCACCTCACAAAAAGTTAGCTGGCAGTTCCAAGAAATAAATGGTTTTTGCCGGGCTCTTAAATAATATGATTTGCATGCTTGAAATGAGATCGCCAAAGTAATTGTAGAATATTGCTTGCCATTACAGTCATTAAAAACAGGCAGATGTAGGATCACTCCCAGGGAAAATCTCCCTGCTGGGTTTTCATGGAGATAAGTGCACAAAATCCACTTTTGAAAAGATGTTGAATAGAATGAATTTGCCATTCACTGACTGTCTGATGATGATTTGCTTGTTAATTGGAAGTTTAGGCTTTAGAGAAGCCTTAACAAATTTGATTGCTAAATTCAGTAGGTTTACTCCCTCTCCTTGCAAACCATATTCAGAGGCATAAATTCTACTTTCTCCATGTATGTATGTGCATTCATTTTGGATTTACCCAGGAAAAAAAAAGAAGACCTTTCAAAGGCCCTTTTATTAGTAGTACTTTTTGGAATAACTTTACCAAGCAAGAACATGGCATCTTGCCCCATTAGCAAGGGTCACAGGTAGCTAAATATTTACAAATAACCCAAGAGAGACAAAGCAATGAAGTAAACTGGAATGTTCAACTGGAACTTTGCATTAGGCTGCCTAACTATACTTGTTCTGATTAATGTCACCTACTGTGTTGCTAACAGCTGAGTGGATGGACAATGACTTGTAGGTGAAGTTTCATTTCCATTCTAAATCAGCTCAACTGCTGTTAATAAGCAAAAGTCTTGGTTCAAAGACAGAGAGAGAAAATTTGTTTAGAAATCCTGCTGGTTTTTTTCTCTTCTATTCTGACATGGTGCTGAGTGTCCTCTGCTCCAAACAATGTGAACTGACTGGCAAGGTTGGCAGACCCCTGAGAGGGGTCCTATTTTATTTTTAATGAGTACTGCTGCAAACCGCAAAGATGGCTTTATTCATCCCTGGCATTACCTTTCCAGATTAGTTTCCCCTAAATGACAGTAAGTCTGTTTCTTTCTAAGGAGAACAACAGTTGTCTTTGTCATCAGACAGTGAGGTTACATGAAAAATTTTTCAAACAATGGGACTTAGAATATTTATTTCTATTCCTCCAATACAGGACTATTTGTCTTTTCTTTTCCAAGGAAGCATTTTATGGTAAACATATTTCAAATTTTATATTAAATTCACATATACATATACATGTATACCTATACACATATATAATTTTATATACTTATACATATATGTATGTAGATCAGCATAAATGAAAGGCAATATGGTTTAGTGGATAGAGAGCCAGCCTTGAAAGATTTGGATTCAAGTCTAGCCTCTTATTATGGGCAATCACATAACCTCTCAGTGACCCAGGACTTTAAGACTATGTGTTACACGTGAAATTCATATCTGAATAGGTAGAAGAAATTCCTATATTGGAAGTACCCCATAGCAAAGAAATCACTAGTCTGTTCACCCCTCCCAAAATAGTGTTATCAAATGATAGTTATGTTTAAAAGTTGTTTGCTTGTTTGCACTGAACTTCTGATTCATACAGAATAGAGAATTCTCAGTGAGGAAATCTCTTCTACCATTATGGACTGGCAACTATTCTAAGTGTTTTTAATGGTTAGCCAAAAATGTCCACTAGCAGATAACAGTCCTCCTAAATTTCTCTGGAACTTCACAGACTTGAGAGTAAAAAAACAAAAAAAAAATCACATTTCAAGGTACCAAGTTCCCCTTAAGGCTTTCCATTTCACAAAGACCAGTAAAAAACAAACTAGAGCTCATGCAGAAAATGGCAAGTAAGATGCTGAAAGGAATGAAGACCATACATTATGAAAATGTTGATGTTTACTCTGAAGAAAAGGATACTTGGGCAGATAGAGAGAACATGAGAGCTCTCCTATTTGAAGGGTTGCCTCATAAACAGAAGAGTATTATTTTTCCTGGCTCCAGTGGGTCTCCAGTAACAATGGGTAGAAGCTTCAGATTTAGACTTCATGTAACTATTACAGCTATCCAAAGGTAGAATGAGCTGCTTTAGAAACTAGTAAGTTTCCCATCATTAGAGGTCTTCAAGCAGAGGCTGAGTAATCACTCTACAGAGATCTTATAATAGGAATTACTGAATAGCCATGAGTTGGACAAAGTGGCATCTGAGCTATGGTTCTGTGACCTTCTATGGATGTCTGAAATAAAAAGAGAAGCATTACAGACTTTTTAGGGGGAGGGAGGAGTCCTAGGAAATAACCCTTTACTCCTCCAATTGAATTATACTGAATGAACAAGCCACATAATCAGAGTATGTGATTATGTGTTTGTGTGTTAGTGGTTAGTGAAGGAGTAGTGTTGCAGGTTATTGACACATCGTTATATCTTTCATTTTGGCAGAAATCAGATGTTGAAATGGCACAAATTAGAGAAATAAAAATAGGTAATGAGAAAACAAACTTATTACTCTTTTCAGATGATATCATGGTATACTTAGAGAACAGTAGAGAATCAACTAAAAACTGGTTAAAACAATCAACAACTTTATCAAAGCTGCAGGATATAAAATAAAACCACATAAATCAGCAGTATTTATAGATACTAATACCAAAACCCAGCAGAAAGAGGGAAAAAGAGAAGTTCCACTTAAAATCACTATAGACAACATTAAATACTTGGGAGTCTACCTGTCCAGACAAACTCAGGGACTACATGAACACAATTACAAAACACTCTTCACACAAATAAAAACAGAACCTAAACAACTGAAGAAATATTAATTGTCCATAGGTAGTGCAAGACAACCTAGTAAAATGACAGTTCTACCTGAGTTCATTTACTTATTCAGAGTCATACCAATCAAACTACCAATGAACCATTTTATAAGAGAGAAAAAATATCAAAATTCATCTGGAAGAACAAAATGTAAAGAATATCAAGAGAGTTAGGGAAAAAAGTATAAACCAAGGTGAACTATCCGAATCAAATTTCAAACAACATTACAAAGTGGTAATCTTGAAAACAATCTGGTACTGGCTAAGAAACAGAGTGGTGAATCAGTGGAATAGATTAATTACACCATACACAGTAGTAAATAATCATCGTAATCTAGTGTTTGATAGACTCAAAGACCAAAGTTTTAGGGGTAAGAACTCAGCATCTGACAAAAATTGCTGAGAAAACAGGAAGGCAGTTAGGCAGAAAATAGGCATAGACCAATACCTCACACTATATAAAAGGTCAAAAGAAGGTCAAAATGGATAAATGATTTAGACAAGGGTAATATAATTAAATTAGGAGAACATGGAAAAATATACTTATCAGATCTATGGATACAAGAAGAGTTTATGACTAAACAAAAGACAGAGAGAATCACAGAAAATAAAGTGGATAATTTTGACCATGTGTACTTAACAAAAACGATGCCCTCAAAGTTAGAAGGAAAACAGAAAACTAGGGGGAGAAAATTTGCAACAAGTTTCTCTAATAAAGGCCTCATTTTTCAAATAGATGGAAAACTTACCCCAACTGACAAATAGTCAAGGGATAAGAATAAGCAGTTTTCAGATAAAGAAATCAAAGCCATCTATAGCTATATTAAAAAAAATGTTCTAAATCACTATTGGTTAGAGAAATCCAAATTAAAATAACTCTGAAGTACCAACTCACACCTAACAGATTGTATTACATGACACAAAAGGGAAATGACAAATGCTGAAGGGGATGTGGAAAAATTGGACCACTAATACAGTTAGTGGAGCTGTATGCTAGTCCAACAACTCTGGAGAATAATTTAGAACTATGTCCAAAGGGCTATAAAACTATGCATGCCCTTTGACTCAGAAAAAACACTACTTAGTCTGTAACTTAAAAAGATAAAAGAAAAGGGAAAAGGACCTACTTGTATAAAAAATATTTATATCAGGTATTTTTGTGATGCAAAGGAATTGGAAAATGAATACCCTATGGTATATAGTAATGTGACGAAATAATATCATGCTATAAGAAATGACGAATATAATGGCTTTAGCAAAACCTGGAAAGACTTACACAAACTGATGCAAAATAAGATGAGCAAAACTAGGAAAACATTTGTATCACCAATCCATAGTGTCTACAGTGGCCATGAATATCCCAGCACAATCCTGAATCATGAAATACTCTCCACATGGGAGACAGAATCAAAACATTTATTCCAACACCAGAAAACCAAATCCAACATAGCAACAAAAATCTATACACAATAACAATGCAGAAGACAACACCATCCCCAAGCCTTCCCACTGCTAGGCTTGCCACAAACCAGCTCCATTAAACAAATCACAAGCAGGCTCTCTTAAAATCACAAACAAGTTTTTTCATTCATGCTAGCCAGCAGCCTGCATCCTTCCCAGCTCTGATTGCTCCCTCCAAATTTTTCTCTCAGCTCTGCTCCAGCTCTGCCTCTTCCTGTTCCACCCATTCAGCAAATTCCTTCTACCACAGGCTCCATGTGACCCAGGCAGGGCACATGGGTCTATTAATGAATATGAAAGATCTCCCCATTGAGATTACCGTTACAACATTGCATACAGAAACAGCAATATTGTAAGGATGATCAACTATGAAAGACAGCTCCTCTGATCAAGGTAATGATCCAAGTCAATTCCAAAGGACTCATGATAAAAAATGCTATCCACCTCCAGAGAGAGAACTGATGAACTCTGACAGCAGATTGAAACATATTTTCTTTTATATTTTCTTAGGTTTTTTTGTCCATTTTTTTTTTGCTACACAGCTATTATGGAAATGTTTTGCCTTACTTCAGATGTATAATCAATGTGATATTGCTTGCCTTCTCAAGGGATAGAGAGGAGTATATGGGACGGAGAAAGAAATAGAGAGAGAATTTGAAAAGAAATAAATGTAAAAATAGTCTACACGTAATTGAGAAATAATTAAATAAATAAAAACATATTAAGATACAATGATATGCCTACAGAGAATACTAGCCAGGGTAAGGAAGTGCGAGGAATAATGCTTACTTCTATTTCCTTCCCCTTTTTCCCATACTCCTACTCTTCCTTATGAAAATCATATCAGTGTTGCTGTTATTGTTATTATTATTTATTTTAGTCTGAGAATGACGATTTCAAAGAGGAATCTCTGTGGATAAATTAGAACCTTGTTCACAATGTTATAAGACAAAGAGAGCCCAACCAAGAGGCTGGTATCTGAGTGTGTGTGTGTGTATATATATATAGATATAGATATATATATATATATATATATGTATGTATGTATGTATGTATAATTGATAGAGCACCGGACTTGAAGTCTTGGGTTTGAATTCTGACTCACATAATTACTAGCCATGGGACCCTTGACAAATCAATCAACCTCTCTGGGCCTCAGTTTCCTCATCTATAAAAAAGAGAAGGTGAGATGATATGACTTTTTAAGATCCTTTCTAGCTCTAACTTCATGATCCTATGTGTTGTTACTAATCAGGCAAAGGGATTCAATGATGAAAAAGAAAAAGGAAAAATATCCTCACTTATTGCCTCCTCTGTGTGTGCTAGAAATAAGAGTATGTACATTTTTGTTTTTTTTCCATAGGTTTGGAAAGAGAAAGAGATAGAGGTAGGCAAGGAAAGGGAGAGAAGGATTTTTATAATCATTGTATTTCCAGCCCTTTCATTCATGGTTTTTCTTCATAATATCCCTCATTTCCAAGAGAGGTTAGAATTTATTAAGTAAAGCTAACCCTCCCTTACTTGAATCATACCATGAGATCCTAGGAAAATAATCTATCCTATTAGAGGAACGGGCTGCCTGCTTGCCTCAGAGCCAGGACAAAGGAGAACCGAACCCAATTTGCCATGAGAACAATGATAACCCTCCGTGCTACTTGGAGTACCCTGCTATCCCTTCTAGGGGACAGATTTCACTAGCTTCTGTATGTACCCCAGCACTTTGCTTTCAGATGATGCTTCTCCTATAAAATGTCTGTGCAATATGTTCCCTACCCATGGCTTGAGATAGATGCTAAGCCAGTGGGCACTGGGGGTAAAACAAAGAGATGATGCACTAGCATGAAGGGAGGGAAATGCAGGTAGTCATAGGAGCAAGTAGTTATAAAGACTTGCCCAAGGTCAACTTAGCCTGGTAGTTACTGGAAATAAAAATCAGGAGACTTGCTTCCACACTCCACTCTCTACCCATTAGACCACACTGCTTTCAATCAATAAGCAGCAAGTTATGACAGATTCACATTCTACCTGGTGTCGATAAAAACAAAAATCAAGTTTTAATCAAAACACATAACCAAGATCTACATTTCTCTTGGCTGCAATAAATCTTCGCCAAAGGAAGCAGGTTAAAATTCTTTACATTTAAAAAATGAGCTCCACTGGGACTCCGAATTCCAGTTCGATTTTTGAGCTGAGACATTTTTTTTTCTTTATCATGCACTTGGTGCTGTAGTGTGATAAGGGCCCCATGCAGACCATAAAACTAATTTATCATCTGTAAGGTGTACAAAGAAAATGGTAGCTGCCTACTTGTCTGCTTGACATATGAGGTCATTTTTGCCGCTAGCTTTCTAATACTGAGCAATTTTATCAGCTATTTATATACATTAATTGTAGGTACCCATATGCTCACTGTTATCTTTAATAATGCATTGCATTGAATATGCATTCCTTAAGTTTTAGCATGCAGCGTGCGTCTTTTATTTAACTATTTGCTTTGCCTATTAAAGCCCATTATTCAGCTATGCCATGTTACCTTCCCTCTTTCAACTGAATTTATGTTTCTTTAAATCTTGCTAACCATGGTGAAACCTATTGAACTGGACAAGGCCACCTTAGATGTCCCAAGGCTCCAAGCAAAAACAAGCAAAGGAAGTTCCATGGTCCACTTAATAATGCTCAACCAGAAGGATTATTTGATGAATCCCTTTCCCCAAAGGACAGCAGCATATTCACGCTTCACAGTGTAAATATAAATATGGTTCTCAGGGAACAGAGACACAGGATGCTAGATAAAGTGTGAAAAACACAGCAGCAGCAGGCTATGCTACAATGACTACTTAACTAGCAGTGGGAATCATTTCACAAATTCAAAGTCCCCCTAACCACCCAACCACCTCCTCCTACATTCTCTTCCTCTTAGAGAAGAAAATAAACTTCAGTCAGATTCTTGTGGGTTGGATTAGTTTAGGCTCCCTCCTATAATAGGAAATGCGCATTTCCTAAACTGAAAGAGAAGAGAGGTAAGGCTAGCCTAATGTACATATATAGAGAGAGATTTTCTCTCTCTCTCTCTCTCTCTCTCTCTCTCTCTCTCTCTCTCTCTCTCTCTCTCTCTCTCTCTCTCTCTCTCTCTCTCTCTCTCTCTCTCTCTCTCTCTCTCCCTCCCTTTCTCTCTCTCTCTCCTTATATATATATATATATATATATATGTGTGTGTGTGTATAGATATGTATATATGTATATATACACATGCATATATTTTTTTCTTTGAAGAGCAACCCAAGAACATATTTGCCCCCAAAACATCCTCTACTTGGTCACCACAGCACCTAAGTTTCTACCCAGGAGGGTAACTTCTTTGGGCTTTGTTTCTAAAGGCCTGGGATCAAGAAAGGAGATAGGGATAGGCACTTGCCCTGTGATTTCATCAGTATAGGGAATTTCTAGTAAAGGAAACTCCCTCTTCCAGTGAATATCAGTACATTCAGCTAGGTGACACAGAGGATCAGATTTTAGATTAGCAGTCAGAAAGAACTTGGTTCAAATCCAGACTCAGACATTTATCAGCTATGACCCTAGGTGAGTCCATTAACCTTTATCAGTCTTGGTTTATTTTAACTGTAAAATAGGGGTAATACTACCTTCCTCCCTATGGTTGTTATAAGAATCAAAAGGGTGTTGTTGTATCAGTAAGTACTCCAACATACACAGGGGGACCCCTGCTATCACAAGTTCTTAGATCTGCAATCATAAAAGGAAAGGCAACTTTTGAGGGATTAACAACCACTTTACTCAAGCACATGTATCATTCCTTTAACCAAGTACATAAATCATTCACTTAGTTCAGGGGAGTCAATACCCTGAACTCCAAAGTAATCAACAGACATGACTTCCACTGTCTGACCATAGTTCAACAGACAGACAGCTGTCTGGCCATAATTACCAGAGAGGGAAGCATGACACCTGGATTCTCAAAGCCAGGGGGATCCTTGGCAGCTCCCCAGAATTCTCATCTGGCACTCAAACCTTCTTATCAAAACTAAGTCCCAAGGTAAAACCTCCCATCAGAGTTTTTATACCTTTTTTAAGAGCCAGAGGACATCTCAACTCTTGAGAACCAGTGCCTCATTAACAAAAACTATGAGTATTCCCACAAATCTTCCCTAATCAAACTCTCCTTAATGGACAGGCCCATTAATGGGTAGGGAAGATCTTTAATCACATTAACAATACAAATACACATACTGTTTCTAGTTAAAGAAATTCTTATTGCTGTACTTTACTCCTAGTAAAGACTTTTGATTGATAAAGGCAAGATTCAATCAGGCACTTGATTATACCAAAACAAAAATAGCAAAAGATCTTATTTTGATTGCTATCACAGGAGTATAAACATAAAATGTTATACAAACCTTAAAGCACTCTGAAATGATGGAAAATTTTATAGCACTGCGAGGTTTTCAGCTACTATGTGTCACAGCAGGATACAAGAGAGGTAAACAAATATTACATGAGTGACAAAATGTCACATGAAGCACATTGACTCAGAATTAGATGAACTTTAGTCATCCAGTAAGACTCAGAGGAAATGGTGAACAAAATGGTTACTATTTTGATGCTGGAAAGAATTCAGGAAAGTTCTAAACTAAGGGTTCTTAACCTAGGGTTCCAGGACTCTCAAAGGGTCTGTGGATAGATTTCAGGGGGTCAATAAATTTGAAAAATATCATCATTTGCATTGTATCACAAACAAAATTTAACACCTCTTCAATTATGAATCAAAAAGGAAAATAAAATCTTATAAGAAAGAACTCACAGACTTCACCGGACTGGCAAAAGGGTCCATGATTTAAAAAAAAAAAAAAAAAAGGTAAATGTCCTTGATCTATACCATTGCCCAGGGTCAGTTCAAGGAACACAAACCTAGATCAGGCAAAGTTTGCAGATAGGGGGAGAATTCTTGGAAGGAAAGACTTTGCTGAACCAACTAATTGCTATTATTCTTGTTTCTCTCCCCGAGAAAAATTACCTTATATTCATGTTGTGCATATTTTATATATGTACCTAGACTGTAAGCTCCTTCAGGAAAAGAATGATTTCGTTTTTATCTTTATATACCCAGTACCTAGCACAGGGCCTGTGATATAGTGGTCAATAATTGCTTATTCACTGATTTATTGATTTACAATGAGAGCACTGGATGCTTTCAGGAGTAAAATGGTTGGATGAAGCATAACAGAGACTTAAAGGACAACACAAATTCAAATATTTTCCAAAAGGCTAACTGGCTTGATCTGTGCCATATCATCTCACATTGATTACATATATAGCCTTGTAGGCTCTCTGTTTTTCTCTTAGGTACACATTTTATTGTCCAATCTAATTTGTAAACTATTGGAAAACAGGAACCACATCTTTAGAACTAAGTTAGGCTGTGGATTCTAGTCACAGGTCTGATTCCTTAGAAACTCCACTTTAATTCTCTAGACCTCAGTTTCCTCATCTGGAAAATGAGAGTATTAGACTAGATCCTTAAAGTTACTTTCAGTTCAAATATTTTCTAATATTTTAATATTAGAAATGTAATAATAATTAATTATTCATTATGAATAATTAATGAATAATTATGAATAATTAATATTCAAAATATTCAAATATTTTAATAAACAGGCTTTTCATTAAGACTTGACTTTCTCGTAGTTTTCTGGAGCATTCATACCATGTATATGATCTCTAGCTGATTGTTAAATCTCTTCTGGGAAAGAGGTTCCATTGATCCCTCAGCAACAAATATCTCAACCTTGACAATCAGGAAGCAACTTCTGAGCTCTAATATGAATCCCCTTTTGCTAAACTGGCACCTATTTCCTTTTGATACAATCATCCATCCCTATCCTCCCTGATATACTCCTGCACATGTTTGTGGATTGTTCATGTCAGTCTTTTCTTTTCCAAGATAAAATGTCATATCACACACCTTGGCTTTACCTTCTTTTCTTCATTTTGATTTCCCACCTCCTTTTGCATATCTCTCTCAAACTATGGAATAATAAATTGTACAAAGTATTCTAATCTGGACAGTGCTTATCCTCACATAAATAAAAGGCACTTTGGTGATCCCTGATTTTTTTGGTGGCTGTTCCCTCTACTGGCTCATACTGTGATCTATCTAACTTAGTGCATACCATCAATTGTTACAACTTTCAGTGTCATGATCTAGCAAATAAATGCCTAGTGAATAGTCCTTCCAAAATTCACAAAGCTGATTTTCATATGGCAGGTGTATAGAGTGTCTGGACCTACTTGTGGAACGTTTTTTTCTTTACCTTGTTAGAACCTCGCAGTGCTCATGTTGCATTGACCTGGCGTCTCTGAGAACTAATTCATGATCATCTTCCCAACACAATGAATATGAATCATCAGAGTAAGACTATAATGGAGCCACCATGTTGCATGCCTGTAGAATTATATTTTCCAGAGACATATGTTGAAATTTAACCTAAAGCAATTAAGAGATAGCAGCGTGTTTTAGAAAAGTGACCAAAGGGTTTAGAATCAAACAGGTCAGGTTCAAATACAGTAACTTCACCCCTGTCTGGGTCTGTTTCTTCATCTGTGAATTGAAAGGATTAGAATAGATAAATTTTAGGATTTTACCAAGTAATACTTTTTTGATCCTAAAATCTTATTAATTAGACTTAGTCTTTAGTTCCTAAAATTTTAAGGAGTTAATAACAAATTATGGGGCTCACAGAACTCATGAGTCTACCAAAAAAAAAAAAATCAGTGGTCACAGTGGGCAATGCACCAGTCTAGGCTCTGTAGAAGATAGAACCAAATGGCATGGACCCTGCCTTTAACCTACTTAAGATCTTCTGGGAGCAAGGCGTATAACATGTATAACTAAAAAGTTAACTAACAATACTCAGTGGGAAATTAGTTGTCAAATGAGGAGTGAAGATAATAACTGCTCTCAGAATTCAAAGAAAACAGAAATAATTGTGATTTTTTGAGATGGTCCAAGAAGGCCTCAGGGAGGTTGTATTTCAGAGGTAATTTGGTAGAATTCAAATAGAAAAAAGTGACAAGAATATTTTGAGTGAGGAGAATAGTGTAAATAAAAGCATAGAGACAGGAAAGTTTAAGCCATGTTTATGAAACAGTGGGTACTCTGGTCTGACTAGACAGTTTATGTTGGCTAGTTTGGGTGAGATTATATAGGAAAGGAGAATGATTGATAACCAAATATGTAGATAGAGGGGTCAAGGATCCTTAGAGGTAGGAGAATCTGGGTTCAAGTTCTGCCCCTGACACATGCTAACTTTGAGACCATGGGCAAGACATTTCATGTCTCAGTGATCCAGATAATTCTCTGAGACTAAGTATCAAGTGGTTCCTTTAAAAACAAGAAGACATAGACAACATCCATAGAGAACATTTCATCAAGTTTGAACTTATCAAAAAAGAGGGGAGAATTGTGGGCTAGAAGCATATTGTGAAATGTGATAAAGGCAAAGCTATACTGTTGGGGAAGGAGGGGAAATAACAGAAGGAACTTGCAGTAGTAAGATGACAGACAGAAAGATAATATATTCTGCTCCTATTTTACAATGTTATTTGGACTGGAAAAGACAAAAAATGAGTGGTTCATAGAGTTAAAACTCAAGATAAGTGAAGAGATAATAAAAGAGTATCTTACTGACCTGAGTGAGTTCAAGTCACCAAGCCCAGGAGAAGAGAATCTCAAGACACTGAAAGAATTGGTAAATATGAATTCTGAATTCATTTTAGTGATCTCTAAAAGATCATAGAGAATGAGAAAAAAAGGATTCAGGTCTAGGGAAAAACAAATATTTGTCCTAATTTTTTTTAAGCATCACAAATTCATAAACCAAACAAGATCTTTGAGTTCAGCTAGTCCAACCCCTTTATCTTACAAATGAGGAAAAAATATAGAGTGGTTGAGTGAGTTCACACAAGTAGTGCAGGACAGAGCTAGGATTTGAACCTGTGTCCTCTGATTCCAAATCCATTGAGGTTTCCATATAAATAATTTCGCTTGGCTTCAACATCTGGGAAAATTCTGGAAAATATAATGACATAGTATATGAACATTTATATAGAGAAGCTGAGATTACAAAAAAGCAAAACTGGCTTTATCAAAAAGAAGTCTATTGTGATGTCTTTTTTTGTTTTGTTTTGTTTTGTTTTGTTGTATTCTTGCCAGACTAATGATCTGGGGAATCTTATAGTATGCCTTACGTAGTTTTCAATAAAGTATTTAACAGACTTTTTTTTTTCATATTACACCTGAGGGCAAAGCAGAAGAGATTAAGGAGAGGTGGAAAGAAACATAGAAGAACTATACAAGAAAGATCTTAAAATCACTGCTAATCATAATGATGTAGTTACTGATATAGAGCTAGACATCTGGAAGAAAGAAGTCAAATGGACCTTGGGAAGCATTGCTAACAACAAGGCTAGTGAAGGTGACGGAATTCCAACTGAGTTTGTTAAAATCCTGAAAGATGATGTTAAAGTCTTGCACTTGGTATGCTAGCAAATTTGGAAAATGCAAGTAGCCACTGGATTGAAAGAGATCAATTTACATCCTAATTCTAAAAAAGGACAAAGCCAAGAAATGTTTAAATTACCAAACAATTGTACTTATTTCACATGCTGCCAAGGTTATTCTTAAGATTCTACAAGCCAGGCTTCAGCAATATGTGAACTGGGAATTACCAGAAGAGCAGGCTAGTTTTCAAAGAGGCAGAAGAACAAGAGACCAAATTGCTAACATTTGTTGAATTATAGAGAAAGCAAGAGAGTTCCAGAAAAAACAAATTACTTCTGTTTCTTTGACTACACTAAACCCTTTTACTGTGTGGATCACAACAAAATGTGGCAAGTCCTCAAAGAGATGGGAGCACCAGTTCATCTTCCTTGTCTCATAAGGATCCTATATGTTCCTGCATATGTTCAGGTCAAGAAGCAAAAGTTAGAACTGAATATGGGAAAACTAAATGGATTAAGAATGCAAAAGTAGTTTGACAAGGATATATGTTGTCATCTTACTTATTTAACTTATACGCACAGGGTATGTAAAATTCCAGACTATATGAATCAAAAGCTGAAATTGTTTGCCAGGAGAAAAATCAGCAGTCTTGAATATGCAGACAATAACACTCTGATAATAGAAAGTGAAAAGGAATCAAGAAGCCTCTTGATGAGGATGAAACAGGAGAGTATAAAAGCTGGTTTGAAGCTGAACATCAAAAAAAAAAAATAACCTAAGATATTGGTTTATTATTTTGTTGACTGAACCTTCAGAAAGAGATGTAGAAGGTGCTGATAATTCAAATTCAATTTAAAGTCCACCCTGTGTACACTATTCCCTCCAGAGAACAAGTTGTTAAGCTTTTATCATCATACTACCAGAGGTCCCTCTGCAAGCAATTAATGAGACAAGTCACTATAGATGTGCAGACATGGACTGAGTATGATCTGAATTGTTGAAATGAATCCCCATACTGAAGAGTTCATATAAAATTGTTCATATTCATTATTTCCTGGACAATACATCCATTTTGAACACAAAGTAAAAACTTCAAAACTACTCACATCTGAAATAAGAATCATTAAACAAGAATTTCCTGAGTGTCTGTGGTGTGCAAGGTACTATGCTAGGTGTTGCTAAGCGTCGGAAAGAAGACTAAGGTTTGGTATTTGATCCTAAAGATTTCACAGCCTAGTTGGAAAGTTAAGAGTAATGCCTATGGAAGTAAAGCCAAGATGGCAAATTAAAGGCAGAGACTAACTTGACCTTTCCCAAATTCCTCTCCAAACAACTTAAAAATAGTGCATCAAAATGATTTCACAGTGGCAGAACCAGAAAAACAATAGACTAAAACTATTTTCCAGTCCAAGACAACTTAGAAGGAGGGCAGGAAAATCTTTTCTTACTGGGGTAAAAGTAGAGTGCAATCCAGAGTAGGCTGTGCCCTAGCAAGCCAATAGCAAGCCCTGGGACAACTGAATCAACAGAGGCAACTTCTAGAGCTCTCAGCCCACAGAGAATAAACGGGTCAGACAACTGCTCAGAAGGCTGGCATTGGGAACAAAACTCTGTTGGGTCATGGTTGCAGAGCAAAAACAAAGCAAAACAAACAAACAAAACTTGACCACATTATCAGGGCAGAAAAGAGTGCTTACAGTTGTTCACAGATCAGAGCACAGATCAAGAAAGCTGTGACCACACCTCTCTTTAGACAATACCAGCCTAGAAGAACTGAAAACTTATAGACCCCCCAGAAGTAGCTTTAGGGCAGCATCATAAAACACATAAACACACACACACACACACACACACACCAAAACAAACGAACCACAACAACAAAGAGAAACTTTGGCAGTGCCCCTCCACTCTGAGAGCAATCAACTTTAGCATATAAAGTTAAAAATCAAGAAATAAGCTGGAAAGATGAGAGGAAAAAAAACTTGACCACAAAAAGTAACCAATATGGTGACAAAACACAAATTTACAAGAAGACAATAAAGTCAAAAAAGCTACATCTAAAGCCTAAAAGATAACTGTGAATTGGTCTCAGACCTAAAAGGAATTCCTGGAAGAGATCAAGAAATGTTTAAATCAGAGAGGTAGAGGAAAAAATGAGACAAGAAATTACAGTGATACTGTAAATTCATGGGGGCAAAAGGAGTCAACAGACTAGTAAAGGCACAAAAATACTGAAGAAAATAACACCTTAAAAATGGACTAGGCCAAATGGTAAAAGAGGTACAAAATTCCAATGAAGAGAACGCCATAAAAAGCAGAATCATTCTAACTAAAAAGGAGGTACAAAGATCATTGAAGAAAACAATTCCTTAAAAATCTGAATTGGGTAAGGCATCAAGAAATAATAAACAAAATCAAAAGAATGAAAAAATAGAATAAATATCTCATTTCAAAATCAACTGACCAGGAAAGTAGATCAAGAAGAGGCAATTTAAGAATTATTGGACTACCTTAAAGCCATTACCAAAAATAAAAAAGAAGTTAGACATAATATTTCAAGAAATTATGAAAGAAGGCTGCCCTGATATCCTAGAACCAGAAAGCAAAATAGAAGTTAAAAGACCAATTAAAAGACAAATTAAAACTCCCAGGAATATTATAGCCAAATCTGAGAATTCTTAGGTCAAGAAGGTAATATTACAAGCAGCCAGAAAGAAACAATTTAAGTATCATAAAGTCACAGTCAGGATAACACAAGACTTATCAACCTCTACGTTAAAGTATCAGAGTACACTCACTCATAGTTGTCTCTTCTCCTCCTTCCCTCTTCTGTCTCCATTCCTTTGTCAACCTACTCACATATATGGAATATATGTGCACTGCTCTCCCTCTACCTCCCACCTATCCCCACCAATTTAACCTCTGAAAATCTGTCCTTCATACTTCAAATCAAGTCTCATTACCTCTATAAAGACTTTTACTGAACTGCACAGCTTCTCCTCCTCAAGAAAAATTTTTCTTTCATTTTGTGCAGATTTTCTCTTTGCATATATCATTATTCTGATTCATTTTATGATTATTTCTTTACATAGTTTTTTTTTAATTCTATATGATATAAGCCTCTTAAAAGCAGATTTTCTCTTATTTCCTTATTTTATCCTCAGTTTTTTTCATATTTTCTTCCAAATGGTAGTTAGATTATAGACATATAGCTGGAAGGAATTTAAGAGATCATCTAGATCAGAGATTATTAACCTGAGACCTGTGAGCTATTTTATCATGGTGGGATGGGGCTACTAAATTATGTTAATATAATTTATTTCCTTGATATATTTTTATATTTTATTTTATGCATGTAAAAATATTATGCTGAGAAGGGGTCACCAGGTCAAAGGCCCATTACACAAGAAAGTTTGAGAACCCCTGGTCTATATTAACTCCCTCATTTTGCAGAAAAATAAATTGAGGGACAAAGAAATTAAGTGAACTGCTCACGATCTATGTCTGTCTGTCTCTCACACATACACACACACACACACACACACACACACATACACATCAGAGTCCTGTGATTCTAATTCCAAGACCCTTTCCATTGCCTTTCAAAATGCTTTACAAAAAAATCACTAGATCTTAAGTCAGAAGACCTGTATTCAAATCTCAATTCATCTACTTGCTGTGGGTAGCAAGATCTCAATTTCTCACCTATACAACAAATATATTGAATTAGATTACTTCTGGCATATTTTCTAGCTCTAAAATCTATGCTATTTATGAGACCTGAAATAAACTGAATTAACTGTAAATTAGTACTGTAACCATTCTGTATTTTGTGTCTACTACTCTGCCTGTTATTCTGTGCTTACCTCTCCAGAACAAATTTATCATTTTTAATCTCATCTCCATACTGCTAATTCCAGGCTTGATGGAACCACCACCCTTGGCCTCCTCTCCCCTCTAACTGGAGGTTTGGAAGGTAGAGTACCAAACTCCTCCCAATGCCTTCCTTTATAGAGTTTCAATTTCAGAGAACAAGATGCTTAGTATGGTGCCTGGCACCAAATAGGTTCTTAATAAATGTTGACTGAATTGAATTATAACCAAATATTAAATTTAATTTTATAGTACACAAATGTATTAAGATTTCAGAGAAGAGTTGAGAGCTGAGATGACATTATGGAGGAAGTAAGACTTGAAGATAGGGTAGAATTTTGAGGGGAGAGTGGGCCAGGTATATCAGGGTAATCCTGAAAGATGTTTAACGACCAACTCTCCAAAAAAACCCTACACTGGACATACTTTGAAGTTTAATCAATATTATTAACATTTTGTCCTTCAGTTTCTTATATCTAGACAACCAAAACAATAAATCAATCCCTGATTTGCAATGTTTTCAAATTTCCAAGGTATAAATACACTGAAAATTTAAAAACCAGCTCTCCCAAACTGGTGAGATCTGACTCCAGTAGACCCTTGGCATTGGTAAGTAATGATTCTAGAGCCTCAGGGAAAATTCAGGATATAGGAGAGGAGCATTCCATCCCTTGGAAAGTTCATGCTATGAAATGGCTAAGAACCTATAACCATGTAACCTCTGGAAGGAACCAAGGCAGGTGAGAAAGAGGTCACAAGCAAAGAGTATGACAGTGTGCAGAAAATGCATCCTGAAAAACAACCATGTGAGTACTAGGACACTTGGAATAGCAGCCCTAAGACAAATAAGGGAGTATAAACTGTCATATTGTAGTTGGAGGGAACTATAGCATGCAAGAGAGAGGACAAAAGTATGAAAAAATTATACTGTCTAAATGTCAGAACCCTGGGGAAAAGTCACATTCATCCCCCCCCAGCTGTGATTCTGAGTGAGACATAAACAGAAGCATGAAAAAAATACTTTTAAATAGAAAACATTTTCACCGGAGTCTGATGGCTCTTTTGTGCACTAAACATCATCCTGCTATCCAGCTTAGCAGTACGAAGTACCTTATTTTATACTCTTCTTTCTCATGTACATCCTCCTAAATCTGATCCCCAAAGCAGTAAACCTTTTTTGACTCAGATTCTAAAACAAACAAAGTTAGATGCTAGTAAACTGTTTTGAGAAAAAAAGGAATGAGAAGGATTAGTCCAAAGTGGAAAGGAACCCAGCATATTTGTTTTTCATATACCTCTTTGACAAGTTCTTTTTAACCTAAAATCAGAAGTTTTCAAACATCGCAAATTACATATCTATGATAAATGAAGTCCCTACAGGCTAACTTTCTACATTTTCCTCTCTTTAAAGAAAATGTTAGAGTAATCTAGACTGTCCTCATAAGAGGATTTTATTGTTTTGTGATAGGTAGTAGAAATGTATCACCGAATATATAACCAACAGTCAGAAAGAAAGCAGCATGGTTTGACTACTGATGATGCCAGTCTGGTCTTTAACTCACCACACTTACTTTGCTCTGTGTGTGTGTGTGTGTGTGTGCGCACACACATACACAGACACACATCACATGCTGCTTTGCATCTCTCACGTTAGATCTTGTTTATCAGCTCAGAGTCAAATAAACCAAATTGGCTTTGTTTTCTAAACACTGCAGAATCTTTCTCTTTGAGAAATCCTGTTAGGAGATCTGGGAAAACATTATCCAATTCTGCCAAAAGTAGAAGGAAGAGAAAGGCAGCCCCTCACCTTCGAAGAAAAGGAATGTAGAGTGGGCTAGACCAGATAGCCTAGTCAGATCAGAGTTGGCAGGATTGTTGAGAAAGGCAGACCTGGATCTCCTACCTTAGGCAAGGCCAACGCAACAGCATTCCCTGCTGGGTGGGAGAGTAGAGATAATGAGGTATTTTGAAACAGTGGACATGGTCAAAAAGACAAAAACTAGCAATAAAGTCTAGACACTGAGTGATTATTTCACAATGGAGCAAGAGAACACAAAATGGGTCTCAGTTTGGGTACAAGGAAGGAGAGGAGAAAGGAGAGTTACTTCTGAATTATTTACCATCAAATATGGTTTGGCTTTGATCCTGGTTCTAATTGTTAGGATGGCTTGATTTATATGAACTTCTATGAACAAGATTTGCAAACTTTTCTGACTGTGCACCTCTATATTCTGAAATCTACCTGCATACCTCTCACAGGCTGGCCTTGCACATGTGCAATGAGTCTAGTGTACTTCCCTTATCCCAGTGCTACAATGGCTGAAATTCTGACATTAGGATTTCATTTATTGAAGTAAAGAATGCCCTATTGTCTGTATTTGTGTATTAAAATAAACATATATACTGCCTAGGAAGGGTAGCACCTTAAATCTGTAACATCTCAAGGCAAATCACTGTAATTCATAAGGAAAATCTAAGAATAGCATCAAGGCAGCCTGTCACAGCAGACAGCTCTTCCTCTGCCCCATACTGGCTAGATAACCCTAGCTCCCCATTTAACATTTCAGTGCCCTAAAACAACTCTCTGAAGCAGTAAGTTGCAAATAAGGCATTGATCTGTAATGGTAGAGGAAGTTATCAGGCATAGGGAATGGCCAGTGCAAAGGTACAGGGATGGGAGATTTGTTAGAGGTAATCCTTAAATTTAGTTCTTCCTTCCTCATAGGCCTGTTCTCTTTTTCCTTCTGTCATGTTGCCTCTATGTACCATGGTACATAAAACAAGATTAATGGACAATTTCATTAATTGCATTTCAATGAATTAAAAAACACTGCAGTAGCCACTGGGAGAAGTACAAAGTTCAGATAAGACATAGTTCTTACCCTTTTGGAACTTGAATTCTACTAAATGGACAGGGCATGCAAAAATGGTTGTAAAACAAAGACAATACATAATACGTGTATTAGAGAAATTTGAAATACTACGTGAAGTTCAGGGGTGGAAAGTCTGTCACTGAATGGGAGAAAGCTTTATGGAGGAGAGTGGCGTTTTAACTAGGTTTTAAAGGATGAATAAAAATTCCAAAAATAGGGGTATTTGTGTCCATGAACTGTGTTTCAGTGTTTTTCTTTGTTAAAAGGAAATTTTCAATAGCTTAATGGGTTGAAAAAAACCAATTGTAGTATGAAAACTAAAGACAACAATAAAATATAAAATAAATAAGTGAGAAGCTGAACACCTTAATATCTGCAATGATTAATATGTGGAATATGGTAATGATAGTTTGTATTGAGTAGTGGCAGAAGAAAGATGTGATGATAGATGTTAGAAGATGTATGTTGCTAAAGGAGAGAGTTGCCAAGAAGAAAGGAGAGAAAAGTGAAGTAACGACTTGTCTTCTAATGACTCAGAATGTTTATTTGAATGGAGTATGGGAGCTGTTCAACATCTTATTCTGATTAGAGAAACCTTATCAGTTCTGAATTTCTACCTGAATTATGTGTTATCCTTTGAATCTTCTTATAGTGTCTTGGGCTTGCCAATATACGAAGACAAATTCTTCTTATTTCAAACACACCTCCAGCTCTACCCTCTGTCACACACATACTCACACACACACACACACACACACACCAATCTTCTGCTTGTCAGCTCTACTCATTCTCCACTGCACTGACACCCTGATGACTGATATTGGTTTTGATTTGACATTTCAACTGTAAGTTATGTGTGTGTTTCAAATTTGCCTTCAGTTTCTTGAAATCCTTTGTTTGATTGGCGTAAGTCATTTCATAGCCTATCTCTCGGAGTGCTGACCAATGGACCTTTATAAGGGCTGCCTAACTGAATGGGTTCTGATCAGACATATCCCATGATTCATTCTTGTTAATCTTCTTAGTGGACTTTGCCATTCTTAACAAACCTATCTTTCTTTTTCTCTATTCTCTAAAATTATTTTCTCTAGATGCAAGGTGTTTAAAAATGATATTCTGAATTCCTCTACCTAGGATCTATGAAAAATGAAATCCACAGAACTTTGCATTGCTGCTATTTTAGGCGCTTATTTGTAAATTTTCACATCAAACATGAGCATCAGCATGTCTGGAAATTACATTTTATGGGCACAGGAGACTTCAATTCAGCTAGTATATAACAATAAAATCTTAGAGTTGAAAGAGAACTTAGAGGTCACCTAGTTCAATGCCACCTTTATCCACCCACCACTACCACCAGTCACTTCTACCTACATACTATTGAATACCACTGGAGAAAATCATGCAGGCTGAGTCCACTACTATTGTATTATGCAATCTTAACTGAGTTTTTGGTTCTGCATGTCAATTCTTCTAGTCTTTGCTTGATTTTCTATTACATTCCCCACAGAAGCTATTTCAAAATTTCTCTTCCTTCCCTTCCTCAAGCTCTCTAGAGGGGAGGGGAGGGGAGGGAAGGGAAGGGAAGGGGAGGGGAGGGGAGGGGAGGGGAGGGGAGGGGAGGGGAGGGGAGGGGAGGGGGGGAGGGAAGGGAAGGGAAGGGGAGGGGAGGGGAGGGGAGGGGAGGGGAGGGGAGGGGAGGGGAGGGGAGGGGAGGGGAGGGGAGGAGAGGGGAGGGGAAGAGAGGAGAGGAGAGGAGAGGAGAGGAGAGGAGAGGAGAGGAGAGGAGAGGAGAGGAGAGGAGAGGAGAGGAAAAAAGGAAAGGAGACCCTCCACAGTAAGAAGGTCTTCATATATACTAAAATATTTACAGCAGCACATTTTGAGATAGCAAAGAACTGAAAATAAAGTAAGTGACCATCTACTGAGTAATGGCTAAACATATTGTAATATATGAATATAATGAAACATTGCTGTGCTATTAGAAATTACGGATGCAATGAATATAGAGAGTTATGGAAAGTGCTACATCAATGGTGTCAAACTCAAATAAAAAGGAACCATAAAACTGTATATCCAGAATCCCTGCAGGCAACATATTGACTGAGAAAATCACATATTAGCACTATCTATGTTCTATTGTACTTTTATTTATTTTGTTAAGTATCTCCCATTTTAATCTGGTACACTGCATGTTTGTCATCTCTGACCTACATTAACTGAGAGTGTAGTAAGGTGAGTCAAGAAAACAATAGACACAGTGACCCATAGCAACAGAAATGAAAAGAACAACCATGAACAAATCAAAATTAAATGTTGCAAAATTACAAAGAATAAGACATGACTTAAAAGGAAAGATTTGAAAAAAGACCCCCACTCTTTGCAGATGCGAGAGGTCCACAAGTATTGTACATTGCATATATATTTGTACTTTTTTTATTTACTAGTCACTTATGCTAATTTTTCCTCTTCTTTTCTTCTTTCCACTTTTAATCTTTAAAAGATATGATTTATTTTATGGGATAGCTGTCTAATAGGAGGAGGGATAGAGATACTAAGGGAATCATGGTGATATAAAAAATGAAAAGTATCAACAAAAGTTTTATTAAAAAAACAATCTATAAAACCCTTCACACTGTGCCTCCACCTGACCTTTCCAATCTTACTTTTTTATTGCATCTTTTCATAAACTTTATCATCTAGCCCAAATAAACCGCTAAAGCTGCTCCCTAAACTTAAACCTGAGAAAAGACCTGCATTAAAAAAATCAGTTGGTCAATAAGTACCTACTATGTGCCAGGCACTGTGCCAAGTGCTGGGGATACCAAAAAAAAAAAAAAAAAAAAAAAGCAAAAGATGATCCCTGTCATTGAGAGGTTTGCAATCTAATACAGCAACAGCTCCTAATACGATTACAAAAATGAGTTCTGGAATGTGTCACATCGGAGGAAACAAATCATTAAGTTCTCTTTTCCTAGAATTTTCCAAGTCCTTCAAAGTTTAGATCTCCAGCCACCGCCTAGGTATAGCCTTTTCTCTCCCCCTCACTCCAAATTGTCCATGTTCTTTCCCTCCTCAAATTTCCTTGTCTTTATTCACCCGCCTGTGTGCATGGTTTACACCCCACCCCTCACTCCAGTATAATGTAAACTCCTCAAGGGGAGGAACTATTTTGTTTTTGCTTTGCATCCCAAACATCTTGTAGTGGATGGAACTCTGACGTTGGAGTCAAGAAGGCCTAGTTCAAATTCCACCTCCAACGAATCCTGGCTGTGTGACCCTGAGCAAGTCATTTAAGGTCTCAGTCACCTAGGCAACTCACCAAGACTCTCAGGTGCCAAGAAGAGGGTGACATGTGTTGATAGAGAATTCCCTATTCCAGTGAAACAAATCATAAGCCCAGCACCAATTCCTATTCTATGCCAGCACCTAGAACTGGCACTAGCCCATTGGCATCCTTCATTTAACAACTTCACAGTCACCCTCAACTCTTAACTCTCCTTCATTTCTTATATCCAATCTGTTGCCAGTTTGTGTCAATTCCATCTCTATGACATTTCTCACACATGCAATCATCGATGGAGAACTGGCGAGGACCTTGGATGTCTAGTCTGATCTCCTCACTTTACAGATATGCAAACTGAAACTTAGAAAAGTTAAGTGATTTACCCAAGGTCACTTAGTAGCAGACAGTAAGTACTATGGTATGATAGAAAGGGCACAGACACTGGAATCAAAAGGGCATGGATCCACCTCTGAAGCTTGTGACCTGTGTGACATAGGCAAGTCACTTAGCTGCTCCGGGTTTCAACCCTGGCCTCTGAAGTTCTTTGTTATCATTAAATCTATCACCCTCCCATAGAATGTTACAACTCCAGATCCGTCCCTTTTCCCTATACCACAGTTCTGTCTGACTGCTAAGAACTATGAAGAAAATTCTGGTTCAAAGTCAACATCATAAATATGTGTAACCAAGCATTTTAAGACTCACACTAGTGAATCTGACAGGAACAGGGCAGGGATGAGGTGCAGTCAAGTGCCACATGGTAGATTTGCAGAACCTAGGTTCAAATCCTATTATTAAATCTCAGGGTGTTCACTTATTTTCAATTGTATCTGATCTTTTGTAACTCCATTTGGGGTTTTCTTGGCAAAGGCACTGGAGTAGTTTGCCATTTCTTTCTCAAACTCATTTCACAAATGTAGAAACTGAGGCAAACAAGGTCATGCAACTTACCCAGGGTCACACAGCTAGTATCTGAGGCCAGATTTGAACTCATGAAGATGAGTTTCCTGACTCCAGGCCCAGTGCTCTGTGCCCCATGTTGCCATCTAGTTGCCCTAAAAATCTCAGAGTGACTGAGCAAAATTACTGATCCTTTTCAGGCCTTAGATTCCTCATCTGTAAAATAAGCATCTTAACTAGTCAGTTTCTAATATCCAAGATAGCCCTAAATCCTGGGCTGTTCCTGAGGATTCAAAGTGTATTTTTATTTTTTGTGGGTTCCATATATGTCTACTTTTGAAGTACAATATTGTCGGGTTTCCCCAAAAAACTCAACTCTCCCCCTGAAAAATGCTGGAAGAAAATTCATGAGACTTATAACAACTTTCAAATAATCTTTTATCCCTTAAGGCAAATGTAGATGTGTTAATGTGTCATCCTCAGAATCCACAGAGTAGAGTAGAAAGAGAAGAGGATTAGGAACCTTGAACTAGCTTTTGAGTTTGACTCTGTCAGGACTATTCTCTGTTTTGGATAAACATTGTAAGCATTTTACCAGGCTTCAGTTTTTTCCTAACAAAAATGAAAATAGCATCACCTACCTTTTCAACTTAACACTTTTTTATTTTTTCTTTTCTTTTTTCTTTGGAAACCATGGAACAAGAAGCAAAAGGCAAGTGTAGCTAAGAAGTAACTATTAAAACTTCAAATGACTTCAAAGTGAAACTAAGTTTGTTCATCTATATTGGCTTCATTGTTTCCTGACTCCTTGAATGTCAATGACTACATACCTCAAAATTACTCCTGTCAATTATCAAGGTCCTTATCTTGGCATTGATTTTTACATGCACAAATCAATGGCAGGATATGGCCCAATAATTAATATTGGGAAAACTGAATTGCTTTTTTTCCCCCAGGCACTTTGTATTAGCCACAGAAACATTATTCACTTTGGGGGGGGGGGAGGAGAAAGGGTTTCTATTCAATTTCACTCCCCATCACCCTAGTTTGTGGAATCAGTCTTTTCCAAACAACTACTCTGAAATGTTTAGTGATCAGGGATGTCAGAATTTGTTTAGTCTTCCTGTTTATAAACAAAACACCACAGATACTTGTGTAGCAATAGATAAGTCGCTGATTTCAAACAGGCTGCTTTAAATAAAACTTGTACTGCTCACATAAACACATTCTTTCATTACACTTGGGTGTACCCATTTTTAGGATTATTTCATCAACCTGAATATTCTATTATAGAACATTTCATTGAAGATTCAATGAGTCAGAATGCTCTTATCAAATGTGATTAACTAATTAAATAAAAATTCAGTTACATATATAATCCTCTTTTCTTTTTTCTTTGAACATTAAAAAAGCCTATTTATTAACATTTTCAGACTAATTATAAAAAAGGAAACATTTTAAAGGAAAATAAATCATATATGTAAATATACACACATATTAAGAAAGCAACTACTGGTTACTCTGATGCCAATTAGATGAATTAAGTGGTGAGTCAGATTAGCCATTAATCTGATAGGTGGTACAGTGGATAGAGTACTGGGCCTCATATCAGGAAGACTTGAGTTCAAATTGAGTCTTGGACACTGACTAGCCATGTGACCCTGGGAAAGTCATTTAACTTCTTCCTACTTCAGTTTCCTCAACTGTAAATGGGCATTATAAAATAATCTATCTCATAGGGCTGCTGTGAGAATCAAATGAGAATGCAGGCAGTTACCAAATGCTGATTCTCCACCCCCAGTTCTCCATACCCACAAAGAGCAAACTCATCATATCACATTCTGGCTATTTTTGTCATTGAATTACAGTCCTTATTACTTCAATATTCGATGTAGTGAATCTCTGTGAGTTTCACTGTTGTGTATGTTTCCTTGCCCAGAACAGTTTCCTCATCTGTAAAATGAGCTGGAGAAGGAAATAGAAAACCACTCCTGTTTCTGCCAAGAAAGCTCCAAATGGAGGCACAGCATCAGACACAAGCAAAAGAAGTGGACAACACAAATACACACAAAACCTATATACACGTGACAGTATTTACTAGAAGGTCTTCATAAGTTACTATGGTGAGGATAATTTTTTTCTCTCATACAAGGCCTTGATGCTTGGTTTCTCTGCAATTGCCTAGTTAGATTCTCAAACAAAAAATAACAATCCATTTGCCAGACCTGTGCTCAAAGGCTTCTCATCTTGTGGGCCCTTCCCAAACCCAAGATCCACTGTCAGAATCTTCAAGAACCCAGGGTTATCACCATACCTACAGAAGTGCAGTACTGTAGTGCAAGGAATTCTAGCCTGATTTCAGTTCATTTTGAAAAGTAAGAATAGTGTATTTTACTCCTATTGATTAGCGAGGGGATAAACAAATTGTGGTACATGTACATAAAGGGATATTGCTGAGCTGTAAGAAACGAGGGATATGACAACTATAGAGAAGGTTGGGAAAACTTATATGATATGATACATAAGTAGGCAGAGTTACAAAAATAATATACACAGTGACTATGCCAATGTAAGCAAAAAGAACCAAAAAAAATGAAAGAAAGTCAGAAAAGCATAATGGTTCATTTTAGCCCTGAATATGAGGGGAAGATAGAACTTCTTGATCTTTGCATGGGATCAGAATATATATTGTCAGCTTATATAAAGGATAACTCACTGGACAGAAAGGGAATATTTGGGGGTGAGGGGGAGATGGAATAAAACAAAATATTTCATTTTCTTTTAATTTAAGGGAAGAATAATAGTGTATTCTAATATATCTGAGCAGTTTATTATCTTGCAATTTTAACATGAAGGATCATGGGCTGAAAAGGACATTATATTTTTATTTCATACAACAATTTTAGTTTGCAGATCAAGAAATTGAGGCCTAGGGTATGGCTAATGGAGGAACATGCTTTGCTTCTCTATACGTCTAACATGTTTCATTTTTTCTTTCTTTCTGAATGGGTGAGAAAGGGGGATGTCAGAGGGAGAGAATTTGGAACTGAAACTAAAAAAAAGTTGAGGTTAAATAAAAAAGAAAGAAATTGAGGGCTAGAAAGAAGAAATTTGCCTATAGTCATACAAAAAGTGAAAGGCAAAGCTTGGATTCAAATCCAAAACCTCTAAGTACAACTTCATAACACATTTAATTACGATATATTGAATCCCATGGGGACTAAATGATGAAAAATAATGGAACTCAGTAAGATATAATGAAATAAACAGTGTATATGTGTGTGTGTGTATGTGTGTGTATATGTATATGTAGGTATATGTATACCTATACATACACAAATATGTATTAGATAATATTATTTCAATATAATTGTTTTCTTTCTCAACCTTTTTTTTTGGCATTTAAAAATATCATACTAAGAAAGGGTAACTAGACTTCACCAGATTGCCAAAAGTTTCCATAATACACTATTAGACTACTGAATCTAGCATACAGACATTATGAATGAATATTTTGGAATAAAACTGAAAGATTAATGATCATACAAGCAGATACCAAGGAAGATATCAGAGTAAACAGTAAATAGCTGTAACTCTCCCATATTCACTTCCAAACAGCAATAAAATAGCACCCCAAAACAAATACTAGAACACCAGAACCAGCAGAAAGGGACAAAACAATCCTTTAGACAAAGAAACTTGGAAGATTGTCAGGAAAGGTGTGGCTCACTTGGGTCAAAGGAGGAGCTCAGTCCAGAACAGGAAGTGTCCAAGCAACACAGCAGCGAGCCCCACCTTAGCAAACTGGTGGGAGATACTGAACCCCAGGGTGATGGAACAGCCAAATACCATCACCAGAACCCCCACTGTGATGGCCAGCAAAGTAAGATCTTTTGCTGTTTTTGATATATAGTATAGTCAAGTGTCTCTGATTGAATATTGTGATTAAAGAAGTTCTTCCCCATTCACTAATGGGCCTGCAAAGATTTGTAGGAAGGTCCACACCTTTTGTTAATGAGGCACTGGTTCTCAAGGATAGTGATGCCCTATGGCTCTAAAAAGTGTTTAAGTACTATGATGGTGAGGTTTTACTTTGGGGCTTAGTTTTTGGAAGATTTTTGTGTCAGATGAGGCTCTGGGAAGCCACTAAGCAGCCCCCCAGCTTTGAAAACCTAGATTCAGTGCTTCCTTCTCTAGTAGCTATGTATGTAATGGTCAGACAGTTGGAAGCCTGTTTTGGCCTTTATTTCTCTTCTTGTGTTTTTCTCTATTGGTGAATGATATATGTGCTTGATTAAAGCAGATTATTAACCCGTCAAAAGTTGCTTTCCTTTTAGAAAAGCAGCTCATAGAACCTGTGATAGCAGGTCTCCTTGTGTATGTCAGGATGCATACTGTTATACCACTTTACACATGCCTCAGCATAGTCAGGGAAATGGGCAGACTCTAGCTCTGAGAAACACCACCATGTGCTTCAGCATAGCCCCAGGCAAACAGGCAACCTCCATCGTCCAGATGTCCGCATATTTCAGTGAAGCCCTGGGAAACACAGAAACAATCCCCCATCCACCATAGCAGTACATGCCTGAAGCTAGCACTAGGACCCCAGCTCAGCACCTGGTAAGCTCCCAGTCCCCTATAGACTCCATCAGTGCCAGTCACTCCCCAACCCACTCCCTCAGCATGACACTGGACAGAAGGATGCCCCATGGGCCTCAAGACAACATCCATGCAGCACCAGGTAAAGAGTCAGGGCCTGTAGCCTGTGGCACAAGAAGCCAAAGGCCGTGCCCCTTCTACCTTTCTACAAATGGAAAAGGTGATTCAAAAATTAACTGAAGAAAACAACTCCTTTTAAAGTATAGTTGGCCAAATGAAAAAAGGACAAATGTTAACTGAGGAAAACAACTGCTTAAAAGACAGAATTGGGCAGGTGGAAGCTAATGACTCTGTGAAACATCAAGAATCAATCAGGCAAATTCAAAAGAATGAAAAAAATAGAAGAAAATATAAAATACCTCATTGGAAAAACAACTGCCCTGGAAAATAGATTCAGTAGAGACAATGTCAGAATCACTGGACTACCTGAAAACCATAATCCAAAGGAGGACCTTGATAACATCTTTCAAGAAATATTAAGAAAAATTCCGGATATCCTGGAATCAGACGGCAAAATAGGCATCATAAGAATCCATTGATCATCTCTGGAAAGAGAACTCAAAATAAAATTCCAAAGAACATTTTAACCAAATTTCAGAACTATTAGAGCAAGAAAAAATACTGCAAATGTCCAGAAAGAAACAATTCAAATATTGGGGAGTCACAATCAGGATTACACAGGACTTAGCCACTATAACATTAAAAGATTGGAGGTCATGGGACATGATATTCTAGAAGAGAAAAGAACCAGGACTATAGTCAAGAATTACTCGCCCATAATGCATCGGAGAAAAAAACATAATCATTCAATGAAGTAGAAGGATTTCAAGCTTTTGTAAGAAGACCATTATTGAACAACGACAAAAAAATGATCTCCAATATCAAGACCCAAGAGGGGTAAAGGGAAAAAAAAACTTAAGGGATTCAATGGAGCTGAGCTGAACTGTTTACATCCCTACATGGTAAGATGATACTTGTAATACTTATTGAGGGAATGACATTAAACTATATATGTAATTAAAGGATGAGAAAGAGAAGTATGCTCAGTGCAGAAGGAAGGGAGAGGTAGAATGAGGTGAATTATTTCACAAGAGGTATGAAAAACCTATTACAGTACAGGAAAAGATGGGAGGGTAAGCAATGGGCATTGTTTGAACCTTACTCTCATCAATATTGGCTAAAAGAAGCAATTATATACACAAATCAGTTGAATATAGAAATCTTTTCCAACAGGAAAGTAGAAGAAGTGGAAATTGAATAAAGGAGTTGGGGGAGAGGAGAAGGAATCTGACAGAAGAGAGGGAAGACTAGGGGAGGTAATAGACTGAAACAAAACACTGTTGAGGAGGGAAAGGGTAAAAGGAGAGAGAGGAGAAACAGGAGAAAAGCAGGGTGGATGGAAATATACAGTTAGTAATCACAACTACGAATATGAATGGGATGAACTCTCCCATAAAATGGAAACAGATCTCACTATCTGACAAAAACTGATGGGAAAACTGGAAAACAATAGAGCAAGCACAGACTAGGTATAGACCAACATCTCATACCATACACCAATATAAGTTCAAAATGAGTACATGATATAAAAGGTGAGACCATAAGGAAATTAGAAGAGCCAGGATTAGTCTACCTGTCAGATCTATGCAAAAGGGAAAAGTTCATGAACAAACAAGAGATAGAGAGCATTATGAAATATAAAATAGATAATTTTCATTAGATTAAATTAAAAAGCTTTTGCACAAACAAAACAATGTAACCAATCTTAGAAGTAGAGCAGAAAGATACAAAATAATCTTTACAGTGTCTTTGACAAAGGTCTCATTTTTCAAATATATAGAGAACTGAGTAAATTTATACAAATACAATTTATACAATTGGGCCATTCCCCAATTGATAACTGGTCAAAGGATATGAAAGGGCAGTTTTCAGATCAAAGCTATCAAAGCTATCTATTGGTTGCTGTCCTTCATTCTTGAAGAAAATGACATCACTATGATAAAGTCAAGTTTCAATGTGTACGACTGTGATTGATCAGACCAATGTGAACTCAGAATGCTCTACTACAGGTAGGGCACAGATAGTTCACATGAACATTTGGGGTGATTACTCTAAATTTGTGCATCCTGCATTTGCTTAGAGCTGATTCAATTCTTTGCTCATGGAGCACAGCACCTTCTCTGATGTGGGCACACCATGCTGAGTAGTCCTGTACCAGCATCTCCCATGTCACACAATCAATTCCAAAATTCTTGAGAGAGACCTTAAGAGTTTCCTTGTACCACTTCTCACCACCATGTGAATACTTGCCCTGTGTGAGTTCTTCATAAAATAATTTTTTTGGCATGCGGTCATTGGAGTTGCACTCTCTAAAGCATAGTTTGAATGCTTGGCAGTGTAGTTAGAGTAAGGACTTCAGCGTCTAGTACCTTATCATGCCAGGTGATCTTCCAAATCTGAGGTGGAGGGTGTGTTCAGGGGAAGACTAATACTTCTGGTATGATGGCTGCCAAGCCCTTTACAGAGAAGCTTTCCAGCTTTGGTGTCCACTTGTTCCACCCAACTCTCACCTGTAGCTCCAAAGCTATCTGTAGGCATATGAAGAAGTTCTCTAAATCACTTTTGATTAGAGAAATGCAGATTAAAACAAATCTGAGGTACCATCTCACACCTCTCATATTGACTAATATGACAAAAAAGGAAAATGAAAAATGTTGGGAAAATTGGTACACTAATGCATTGTTGCTGTAGTTGTGAAATGATCCAACCATTCTGGAGAGCAATTTAGAACTATGCCCAAAGGGCAAAAGCCTTCACTTTGAACCAGCAACAAGACTACTAAGTCAGTATCCCAAAGAGATCAGAAAAAAAAGGGAAAAGTACCCACATATGCAAAAATATTTATAGTAACCCTTTTTGTGGTTGTAAAATATTGGAAATTGAGGGGACATCCATCAATTGGGGAATTATTGAACAAGCTGTGGTATATGAATGCAATTGGAATACTAGTGTGCAATAAGAAATAATGAACAGGCAGATTTCAGAAAAGCTTGGAGAGACTTATGTGAACTGGTGCAAAATGGAATAAGGAGAACCAGGAAAATATTGTACACAGTATCAGCAATACTGTGTGATGATTAACTATGAATGTCTCTGTTGTTTTCAGCCACACAATGACCTAAAACAAGTACAAAGGACTCATAAAGGAAAATACTCTCCACATCCAGATTAAGAACTGATGGACTCAATGCAGATTGAAGTATACTTTTTTCCACTTTATTATTTTTTGTGGGTTTTTTTTGATCTATTACTTCTTTCACAGCTGTGATTAAAATGGAAATATGTTTTACATGATAGCATGTATAACCTGTATCAAATAATATAATTTCTTGTTCTCTTGTATAATTTATTTATATTTACATGGTTAGGTTTTCTTCCATGGAAAGCTATACTGTTGTAACCTGTATCAAAGTGCCTACCACTTTAGGAAGAGGGGAGAGGAAGAAAGGAGAGAGAAAAATTTGGAATTCAAAATCTTGAAAAAATGAATGTAAAAACTGTCTTAATATGTAATTGGGAAATAAAATAAAATACTATTCAAAAAAGAGTGTAGAGGGAAACAGATATCAAGGCAACTGGGAAACTGGTGGCACATTGGATAGTGTGCTAGACATTTAGCCATAAAGATCCAAGTTCAAAACTGTCCTCAGATATTTACTATCCGTATAATCCTGAACTAACCACTTAATTTCTACTTGTCTTGGTTTCTTCCAATGTAAAATGAGGATGATAATAATACCTACCTTGTAAGAATTTTGTGAAGATCAAATGAGTTAATATTTGTAATATTTGACATGTAGGAGGTACTAGCTAAATGCTTCTTCTCTCCCTCCTAAGGCTATATAACTTGAGCAATCAGGAGCTTGGTCAGGGAGTCAGTGAGACAAACATGAAAACACTGAGGACAAACCAATCAATTGGGATAGTAAAATAAGGTGGTTGTACATAGTTACCAAAAAGTTAAGGGGGAAAGCAGATATGTAGTAGGCTGTGATCATTCATGTTTATCTATGTATTTCCAATGCCAAGCAAAGTGCTCTAAAAAAAAAAAAGTAAAAACTTAATAAATGCATGTCAATTCATGGATGGATAATTAATTGGAGCTAAAATCCAAAAAAGTGAGATGTTGAAAGGCAGTAGTCATTCTGAAGTGAGAAACAATAGCCAGGATTATTCCCAGAGGGAATCATTGTGCTCATTGAGACCTTCTGCCAAATACCACCCTTTTATTAAACATTCAGGAAACATTCAGCCATCCCTGCTGGGAAGATCTAGCTTGGTTTGAAAAAAGCTTATTGACTAGGGAAAGTATGAATCCACTGGGGCAGTGGATTCTCCTCCTTTGGACCAGGAATCTTTTAAGTATGTTTCCAGAAATGATGTCACCCATGCAGTGGTACAGTTGGAGATAGGGAAACATGGCAGGGAAAAGGCCTTGCAACAGGCTTAGAATTATATGAATCCCCAGAGCAGTCAACTTATTGATTACCCTGGCAGCAGACCTATAAACTCCTTAAGGTCAGAAATTGTGTCTTATCCCTCTCCCTTTTCTTTTAATCTCCCAAGTACTCACTAAGTACTTGTTGAATGAATGAATACTAAGGTTTCTTTCTAAGAGGTCAGGTTACTTAAAAATCTCATTGTCCATCTATATTCACTTACCACAATGCCACGTTGGGAGAATCACTTAATATATATTAAGTGAGCTGAATGGTAAACAAAAATTACATGTGTGTTACTATCGTTAGTTTCTTAAGATTCAAGTTGTTAGAACATAATTTCTGTGAGCAACATAAATTGTGTTGTTTGTTCTCCTTTCTAAATATTACCATCCCAATCCTATTAAAATTGATTACTTTCAACAATTGTTTAGTCACATTTGTTTTTGTGTTTCACAAGCTAAATGCTTCTTTAGCTGATAGTGCCAGATCTTAACTCTCCCAGACGTGCTGTTTGGAGAAAGTTACAATAGTATAGGTTTCCATGGAGGAAAATCTAACCACGTAAATAAATTATACATGAGAACAGGAAATTACATTAAAGCATATTGGCCAAATTGAGTTTAAGAGCAGAAAACATAATTGTGTAATTTTAGGAAGGAATAAATATTGACCAAAAAGCACATTCCTACAAGTAACATTATCTCTGATCAGCAACAAACATGTTTCTTGATCAATATTTGTGGTTTGATACATTTCCTGCCATATAGAACTTGATGGTCTATTCAATATATCTGAAGGTAAAAATAAATAAATAAGGTGATGATTTTAAATAGGACTCTTATAAAATCTAAGGATTTATTTTCATTTTTCAATCTGTTTCCAAAATATCTGTAGCTAATACAAGTATCAAATACAAAGAATATTTTTCCCGAGGCACTAACACATCTACAATTCACATTTGCATGAAAAAGACATCCATGGTATGATTTTTTTTTTACTTGGCAGACAGCAGGCTAAGGAACTAATAGTATATGAGTGACTAAAAGGGGAAAGATAGAAGTTTTGTGCCATGAGGCAGAAGCCAGCAGAGTTTATATGTCATGAATCTGTACAGCTCCTTTCATATCCTACTCTAGCACTCCTGGGTCCTACATACTAGATATTTTCCATGACCTTGAATAAAAGACTCTAGTTGAGTTGTATGACAAACAAAACTTTGAAAAAGCAAAAATTCCTTTGGTTGTTGCTGCTTTGCCCGTCATTTTCAGGCATCTGTCCATTCATGTTGTTTGGATAAGACAATCTCTGAAATCCTTTACGAGACACTCCATAAAAACCAGGCATCAAAACACAGTCAATTTGCAGAGACTCTTTGGCCAGCCTTATTTTTTTCCTTCAAAATATGTCACTTAAGACTTTTGGGTTTCCAAACAAATCATATTCATAGATCATTCTGAATTTTGCCCTTGCAATATTATGAAATGGACAGATAAAGGGTAGACATTTCATCTCAAATTTTTATCAGTATTTTTTTTTGCTTTCATATATCTGATCACACTAAAATTGTTCCTCCTACATGGAATTTCTTTCTCCTTCTTTATTTTTCTAAGTCCTTGCCTTCTATGAAGGCCTGTTTTAAGGCCTGTCTTTCCACAAAGTTGTACCTAAACACCCGTACCCCACTTTGGTGATTACACCTATCATCATATTCATGTAGCAGTTTTGGTATATAATTTCATTTGTCACTAATCATATGCTGTAATGTATTCTTAAATATCTTTTTTAGGTAGAGTCCCTATTTCCCTAATTAGACTCTAAGCTCTTTGAGATCCGGAATCATGTATCACCAAAACTTCATATAGTGACCTTGTGTTTGTCCTTTGTTCTCAGAGAGGACCATGATATCAAGATGGTGACATGACTTGCAGCTGACTTTGACCTACATCCCAAAGAAACTCCCAAACATCATAAAAGAGTAAATATCCATACTGTTCATTTTCTGATGATCCAGAGTTTATATATATATATATATATATATATATATATATATATACCTTTTATATATCTTATATATACCTATATATTATATATATATATAATGTATGCATATATATAGATATATATATACCTATATATACCTTTTATTGTCATAAGATTTTCTGAGGCAGGTTGGTGGTATGGTAACTAGAGGACAGGACCAGAAATCAGAAAAACCTGACATAAAATCTGATATCAGATTCAGCTGTGTGATCACACAGAATTCACTTGACCTATGTCTGCCTCAGTTCCCTCAACTGTAATCATAATAATACCTACCTCCCATGATTGTTAATGGAGATAAAATGAGATATTTGTAAAGACTTTTTTTTTACAAACTCTAAAGCACTATATAAATGCAAATTATCAGGTAATGGATCCTAGATCTAGAACTGCTAGGAACTTCAGAGGTCCTTTGGCAGCAACCTTAATCAAGGAAACTGGTGAAGGGATATATTTGATATACCCAAGGTCATACAGGTAATAAATGCCAAAGGTGGAATTTGGACCCAGGCTTTCAGATTTCAGAACTAGAGTCCCTTTCACTGTACCATTCTTCCCTAGGTTAAACTTACCTCGTGGTCATTTTCCTTCTAAACCACAACTTCATAATAGTTGGGGAAAATAAAAGGAGATAAATGCAACAAATTTTTGATTAACTAATGTAGAAGGAACCTGAAATGATAGCTAACCCAGTTATCTACCTATCATAGATCTATCCATTCCCCACTGTTTCTGTGGAAAATTTGTTCTCTGTAGTTGCCAAGCTAGCAATCCCATATCATTCAGCACAGCTGGGGGAACAAGGCAGCTTAGGTGGGTCACAAAGCCCAGGGAGACATCTGCCTGATGAATGAAGAAATTCTGGGCTAATACAGAAAATGAGTTGTTAAGTGCATTTGGCATAACATTAATATGAACTCCTAGACCTCCAGAGGGGTAATGAAAGATGCAGAGAGATTAATGGATTTGCCTAAAGTCCAAAGAGCAAAGACTAGAACAAAAACAACTTTTTTTTTAATCCACCTTGCCCAGAGTTTTCCAAAGTCATACAACACAACATTTATCTATAAAGTTCTTGAGAGGCAGTGTGAAGTAAAAAAACAGTTCTAGGTATGGAGTCATGAAGACCTATGTTTAAATCCCACCTATGATACTTACTAGCTGACTATGGGCAAGATACTTATCCTCTGAACTTCAGTATCTTCAACCACAGTGAAGTAAATAATACTGAGGATGATCCCTCTCTACCACAGGGTTCATGCAAAGCTCAAATGAGATAAGGTATGTCATATGCTGGATAAATATCAATGATCACTATGTACCCATAATTCCCCAGTTCTTCTATCTCCTAGCCCCTAGCCATCTCTTCACCTGGTGTCCATTGTTCCTTATATGCCTAGGAGAAGGGAAGATAGACATCTGCCTGGAACATATACACTCAAAGTTCCCCTCAGAGCAAACATACTTCCAAATGAAAACCAGATTCCAACTGGACCAAAGAGGAAAGAATAAAGATGCCGGTGCAGCCTCTTCTTTAAAGCGTCCAGATTAGCATTATGTGAAATGTCACTAAATTGTGTGAGTGTGTGTGGTAAGGGAATGAGGTAAAACAAAATCTCTAACTCACATGAAGTAATTAGAAAATAATTAAGCATAAAACAAGGTGTTGACTCAAAGCTTGCATGGAAGAGATGGTTAATAAGCAGTCCTTGCTTGAGAGCTGCTTAAAGACTCATTGGTGAGAACAGGCTCACAAAGGGCTTTAACTGGGCCTTGAAGAATGAGAAGGGTTTAGAGAATTAGAGAAAAATGGAGAGGGAATGCCAAGAGGATAGAACAGCTCAATAAACACTTTGTGATTATAATAGTAAGAACATTGTTCAAAAGGACCTTGGGAGGGTTTTATGCATTAGACTCTAGATAGGGATACACTTCTCTCCCAGAATGACAGTAGCTGACCTTTTCATTAGTAAATACATAAATAAAATGCAATTCCACAATCTTCCTTCATTCTTTTACAGTCTATTTTAAAGTTTAACACAAATGCTTCTTACTGCCACTTAGACTTTTTTTTTCCCTTTTTTCCTTCCCTCATGGGAAATAAAGAATAGGTACTCAACACCACCACACATTCTATATACTTGAGAGTGGTTATTAAGTGTCATCCTCCTGAGCATTCTTTTCTCCAAATAACCCAATATTATTATTGGTCTTATACTCTAAGGCCTTGATTGCCAACACTTTAATTATTTTTGATAGCCCTCTCCTGGACTGTCTCTTAGGTCCCTGCATCTCACTCTAGCTTCAAGGTTCTTTCAATGTCCTGAATCCTTTGAGTTAGTTCAAGAGGGAAAAGATCTCTACAGATAAGTTTGTCCATATTGAATGCTCAGGAAAAAAAGCAACTGTCATCTAATATCTTTCCTTTTTTTGCCTTTACTATCAGAGAATTTAGAGTTTGTTGTTTGCCCAAGTATTAAAAGATTCTGGTGCCTAAAAGGAACTATTCCTCTTTCTTCCATTGTATAATCTTCATCATACCTTACCTCTTCTTAGGTTTTAATCTCATTCATTAAGAAAATAACTATTAAGTCTCTATAATGTGAAATGTCCTCTGCTAGATACTAGGAGAAAGAAAAACAAAATGTGTATGTGTGTGTGTGTGTGACAGTGTACCTAGCCTCAAAAATTTTAAACTGAGATGTGATAAGACATATAAATTAATATGTGATAAATGGAAAATGAGATGGCATGGTGTAGGGGATAGTGAGGGAGCCCCAGAGTCAAGAAGACCTAGATCCCAGTCATACCTCCAATGATGTGTCCCTTGTCATGTGACTTAACTTCTCAATGCCCCCAGGTAACTGTCCTAGACTGTTATTTGTAGAACAGGTGCTCCTCTGCATTTGTACAAGGAATACCACAGCAGGAACTGCCTATACCACTGAAATCATATTTGGTTATAAAAAGAAAGGACATGAGATGGCCTTCAACTACTTTGAGATCAGCTGATAAGAGGTCATATTCAATAGAAGAAAGTTTTCATGGAGGTGCTAGCATCTGAAATACATAAGTGATTGCAGAGATTGACTACAGGTGGAAGGGCATTCCAGATAAAAAGAATGGAATGATTCATACAAAACTATAAAATTGGAAAAATATGGGCTTATTTTTAGAACAGTGAGTGATCCACTTTGACAGAAGCAAAGATTATGTGAGGGGGAGCAGTAAAGGAGAAATTGATAAAGGCAAATTAGAACCATATTGTAGAGGACCTTAAATGGCAAATGGGGGAGTTTTGAATATTCAGTAGGCCACAGGAGTTAACTGAAGGCTTTTAAGTAGTAGAGTGACATGTGACTAGAGCAATGTTTTAAGAAGATTAATCTAGTGCGGGTGTGTAGGATAGATTACTGTGAGAGACTAGAGGCAAGGAAATTCGTTAAGAGATGATAGGGAAAATGCCCACAAGACAAGGAAAGTCTGAACTGGGATGATGGCAGTGAGACTCTTCAGGAAGGAGAAGATGCTGGAAGCATTTCAAAATTAGAATTCATAGGATTTGATGACTGATTGGATTTGTTGGATAAAGAAGAAGGAAGAACTCAATATCATCAAAGATGACTCCAATAATACGAACACCAAGGAAGGTAAAAATGGTGGTGTAATTGACATAATTAGAATTGACATAACTAGAAAAGAGAAACCAGTTTTAGAGAAAGATGACAAGTTCCACTTTAGACAAATTGAACTTGAGGTGCCCATGGGACATGCATATGGAAAGTCTAGTAAAAAACTAGAAAACAGTCCTTCCAGAAGAAAGCTAGGTACAAAGATTAAAGAAAGACATATTGGCAACAATAATCAGCTCTAAATTCCACTATTTGGGAATGTATCCTCAAATCCCTCTTTGACTTAGCTTTGCCTAGTCATCTCAATACACATTGTGTGCCCTGTATGCATAAGAAGAACTGAGATTCTACTGGAATCTGGGACAACTGGAGCACACTTATCCCATGCTGACCAATGGGTGGTTAAGCACAGCCTGGGACATAGGTGTAAAACTATAAAAGTTTGTTTTCACTCACCTTTCTGTGCTTTTTCCTCATTCTATGTTGTTCCATTTTCATTTTGCATGCCTACTTTCTCCTTCTAAACTTTCTCTACTGAAACATGTTCTTGAGGAATAATTTAATTGTAATCATTCATATCTTTGTGGGAAGGTAAGTCTCTGTGCCATGTTACTTATCCAAGGGTCATTTATGAGATCTCCTTTCCAATTGGAATAAAGGGCTTTGCCCTCCAGTAAAAGAGTGGCATTTGGGGAAGACTAGCACCTTTCCTTCCCTCCAAGATACACAACCAGTAGGCAGTCATCTAATCTGAGCACAATGTGTTCATCCTTTGTTGCCAAAGACCATGCCATCAGAGAAATAATGACATGACTTGCACTTGACTTTGTTTCGAGTGAAGGAGGGCTGTGCAGGTCACCAGCCTCACTTCTCCTCCAAAGTCATCTGCATCCAGTGACCAGATATTCATCAGGATGACTGGAGATGACCCAGGATGAGGCAGTTGGGGTTAAGTGACTTGCCCAAGGTCACACAGCCTAGTGAGTGTCAAGTGTCTGAGGTGAGATTTGAGCTCAGGTCCTCCAGACTCCTGCACTAGTGCTCTATCCACTGCACCACCTAGCTGCCCAATCTGAGCACAGTAGAGCAGTGGGAATGATGTTCTTTAACACATGAATAGGACTGAAAGACCCCCACTCTCTGAACTGACTGATGCAATCTCTCTTCCCCAAGAGACGGCTAGTCATAGGGAAAAAAAAAGGCTGAAAAAGGGAAAACAGTGTGTTAGCCAATCTGTGCTCTGATAAAATAGGCACCTTTATAAGGGCTGTGGTGTGCAATGTCTATACTTTTCGCTCCTCTGATCTAATTTCCTGCTTCTCCACGCTATTTATGTTCACCTGTTACCCAATTAACACCCCAGTAAGCTGAACTCCTGTAGATGTTTTACCCTGGCAATTAACCCTCTCCAGCCCCACCCCCTCCCTGCGAGGAACTCCTGATTAAAATAAACTGCTCAATTATTCATCTAGCAACAGGAAGTATGCCACAGTAGGCCAAGAGAAGAATACTTTCCCCCTTAGATCACACGCAAAAAAAGTCCACTAATAGCAGCAAAAAGAAGGTTTTTCGGCAATGATCCAGAAACCCTGGCCAAGGTTGATATGGGGTGGGAACTTGTAAGATTTCAGCATCCTATTAATTGGAAGCATAATCAGTCTTGAATCTATAGGCTATAATTTGGAGGAAAAGAGAATGCATTTTTGTTTGTTTGTTTTACTTTAAGGCCACAGCAATTTATGTCAGAGGGAAGGAAGGAAGGAAGGAAGGAAGGAAGGAAGGAAGGAAGGAAGGAAGGAAGGAAGGAAGGAAGGAAGGAAGGAAGGAGACAAAGTAAAGAATAGAGGGAAGAAAAACAGAGAAAATGTTCAGTTATCTAGCATCAACAAGAACAAAATTTCCTATTTAATCCAATATTCTGATTGGGAGTTAATATATATGATACATGTGTACGTGTACACAACACATCATAGATGATTTTCTAATATTGAAAAAATAGACTACAGTAAAATATACTTAATATTCAAATCCTGCTGAACATAATTGAATCTGGTTTTGATTATTCAGAAGCTGCATTGCCTTCTTACATCACCTTAAGGTGATAATTATGAACATCAGCTATCACTGTGTGGAAGTTTCAGTTAACAGAATATTAGGTAATGGAAAGTTGTTGATGTCCACATACTATGAAGTCATGGTAATACATTAAAAGTAACGGTGGGTAGGGATCCCAAGGTGTACAATTCTATGATTTTCCTGAGGATTATGTACACGTAAATGAAATGCTGATGAGGGGTGTAAGCATATTTTTATGTGATTTACATGACTCAAGCCTTGATCTCATGTCTTCTTAAGACTCTTGCAATAGCCTCCTAATTGATCTCCTTACTCCAAGTCCCTCTGCTATCCAATCCAACCTCCACACACTTAACCAAAAGCCTTCCCAAGAAACATTTCTGACCATGTCTTCCTTCAAATTGCAACAAAAGCCTCTCTCTCTATAAGAAGACTCTTGTAATCTTCCTTAGTCCTAGTGACTGTCCACTGCAACTATCTCCGGTTTACCATGCATACATCTTGTTTGCACATAATTTCTTTCATATTGTCTCCTCCTTAAACTGTGAGCTCCTTATAAAAGCGAGGAGTGATTTTTTTTGCTTTCATTTTTGTTTTTTTGTTTGCATTTCTTTGTATCCTCCGCACTTAGCAAGATGCCTGACATGCAGTAGAAACTTAAATATTTTTATCTGATTTTTTTAAAAAGCTTTCAGTGGCTCCCCATTGCCTTTAGAGAAAAATATAAGCTCCTTAGCAACCTTTCTAACTTCATATTATTCCCCTTCACAAACTAAATTCCTAAAAAACAGAACTACCAGGTACTCGCTAAACTCAAACTCCCTTTTGATTCTCTATCCTTTCCTACAGTCCAGCCTTCCTATAGATAGATAAATAAATGGATGGATAGATGGATGAGTAGAAATGTATACTCTGCTCACCTCTGTATCTCAGAATCCTTTTAATGTTCAATTCAGATGCTACATGTTCCAGGTTGTCTCCCCAAGTCTCCCAATGATTAGTTGTCTCTCCTTCTGCAATTTTCCTTGTATACTAAATCTCCTAGATCCCAAGAAGTGACTGGATGTTTACTGTTCAGGGATGTTGTACAGGGAATTCATATATCTGATATGGGTTTGACAAGATAACCTCTGAGGGGTTCCCTAACTTTCAAAATCCAAGGCAAACACAGAAAAATAAGGAGGAAGAAGATTGCCTCAGTAATAGAGGAATTCACTTCATTACAGGTCTTTACAAAGCAGTTGGATATGTCAGGCATGTTTTCATGGAAATGATTTTCAGGTATGTCACTGAAATTCCTGATAACTCGAAGATTCTGTGACTGGGAGGATCACACTAAATCTTGTCTCAGTAATATCTTGGAGAAATGGGCCCATTAAGAATTTCAGTTACTTGCATTTCTCTCCCTTATTTGCAGAGACAAGAGACGAGTATGAACCACTGGTTATACAGTCAGATTTTCTTGTTGTATTGGTTAGGTTTTTTTTTATTTATTTTCTCTTTCTTTTTTATTCTGCATTATAAGAAATGGCTCTCTGGATAGGAGAGGGGTAGAGATGTGTTTAAAAAGGAAAGTAATAGAAAAACAAGAGATATCAGCAAAAATTTAAATAATATATATATACATATATATGTACATGTATGTATGCATGTATATATGTATGTATGTATATATATGTATGTGTGTGTGTGTATATATATATATATATATATATATTCTTGATGCAGCTTCTGCCCTGGTAAACCAAGACTGTTTTGTTTTATTTCAAAACAACACAATTTCAAAGTTTTGAATGGAAATTACACTCTTCAAGTGAGTTCAAACATTCAAACATTTGAATGCTTGTGTAACAGTCTCACAAAGCCAAAAAGGGATGTTAGAGATCATCTAGTGAACCCTCTGTTTTGACAAGTGAAAAAACTGAGGCCTAAAAAGGGGGAATAAATGGTTCCTTAGTTGCTTAGTAGTAGAATGGAAGTTAAAAGGAGAGTTGCACAACTTGGTCTTCCTGAAAATTCTGCACAATCCAGTGATGTTTTGAGATGGCTGACACAAATTTTCTCTTCTACTGTGATATATCTATCTCTATACAAAGAGATAGAGTTATATGTATTTAGATATATATAGATACCATTCTATGTATATTATATGTGTGCATATATAATTATATATGTATACATACATATACACACATATATGTATGTGCATGCATGTGTATACACACACACATATAGATCTCCCCTTAGAAGCATTTTTAAAACTACAATTCTAATCCCACTTAGATCTTAGAAGTGAGGAAAACACCTTGATCTGAATTTTCAAGATCATGGTATACATTTGATGACATGGGGTGACCTGGTCTTTTCATCGTGATGTCTCTGACACATAATCAAGCAGCCCAGGAAGTATCTGGTGGCAATGGAGACACCACATGCACACACAGAAGAGGAGGATAGAGGTAGCAAATATTTGGAGGCAAGGGAAAAGGTGAAAGAAAGAAAAGAAAAGAGAGAGAAGAGATGGAAAGAAGAAAAAGAGAAAGAAAAGAAAACCTGTAAAGGAGATGGGATTTAGAGGGGGAAGCAAAGGAAAATGGATGAACAGGGGACATGCAACCCTCTAATCTGATCCTAATGGTAAGGATACACATGTACAAGATAGAGAATGCATTCTTGAGTACATTTTCATGTCTTGGTCTTGTCGGGAGCGGCTGACTGACCAAACCACGTGTTAAAAGCAGTTTCCCTCCTGGAAGGAGTTATGCCCTCTGACTTTCCAAAGACATCTCTCCCCTTCCCTGCATCAATAAAACTCAGTGGTGTTGTGTGTGCAGCTGCCAGTCTGAGGAGTGGGGCCTTGGAAACCCTCACTCATCCCTGGCCATGAAGCAGGGTTCCTTTACACATACATATAGTATGTGCATGTCCATGTAAAGCTAGGAGTTTGTATATAATTGCCAAATGCATAACATGAGAAAAAGAGTAGCTTTTTTTGTTTGTTTGTCAAATGATGATCTGGGAAGAGAGCTGGCCATGGCAGCAGGGGCAACCATGGCCCATCTCTGAGGTCAAGCTGCCATCTAGCGGTCATTTTCCCAAAGTCCTTCCCAAATTGACAGTCTGCCTCATTTACCTTCACAGCTGGAGATGAGGGAAGTGTATTCTCCTAAATGTGTTAACTTAGCAGTGCTATACGCTAGAAACAAATTAATATATAATTCTTCTGTGTCTTAAGGTCATTACTGTCGAGGCATAAATTAATAGAGCTATTCCAGTTAATTCATTTTGGCATTTGCTTCTGCATGTCTGAGCGCATATGTGGAAAGAGGCCTGTGCTCATTTCTTCAGGGGAGGGGGCAGGAAATGAGGAAGTCCTAAAAGCAGCTTAGCCAAAGGAACAAACTCCATGACCTCAAAGCCTGGTGAGGGTTGTGAATTTCCGATTCACCGGCTTCTCCATTCTCACTTGCCTGAGCTGGGTCAGAGCTGTGCACTCTCCTCTGACAAGATCCAAGCTGAAAATGAAGGGCATGATGAGATTTCCCTCCTCCCTCATGACTCGGGAGCTTTTTCCAAGGGGCTGTCACTCAACTCATCAAAGCACCAGAGCTGGCCATTTGCCGATCACAAATGGCCTTATAGAAAATGCAAGAGCCTTGCCTCCAGACCCGAAAATGGCTTCATTAGTGTATTCAGAGCAACTTAGTCATTGATGAGATGGCAAGGATAATTATTAGTCCTGACTCCTCTTACCAGAGTGCTTCATGCCCTCATCATCGCCATCTTTTCCTGCTGCTCCCAGAATGGATGGATTTCAGAGCATGTCTTTGCAACAGTTCCCCTAGTAACACCTATTGGGAAAACAATTATGGTCCTAGGAAGGAGACTGTTCTCTGATTTCTTTAAGGCTCCATTTGAGAAGGGGCTTACAAACAGCCCAAACTGGACTAAAGGTCCTCCAGGAAACTGCTTACAGACTAGCTTCTGCTTCCTTGGTCAAGTTTTATCTTCCATCTTTGTTTATTCAGAGTTATTCTGACACCACCTTTTCCAGCAGCCAACTCTGGGCTCTCCATTATCTGTAACCAGGCAAGGATAATATGGATCAGAATCCATAGTTCTCTTCAAACTTTATTTTCATCCATAGTTAGTGCCATGAGTACATAAATTAAAAAATCCCAAACAAAAGTCTCAGAAGGGGCACTAGGGCCCTTCCTTTGCATTAGCAAACTAAATAGAACTCCATTGAAGAGGTTCCCCACTTTTATGGATTCACCACCGGGTGATGTTTACAATTCTGTCAATAATTACAATTTCCCTCCCTGTGTTATGCCTTTTAGGACAACTGCCACTGAGAAACAGAATGGACCACTCTGAGGTTCATTTCCTGCTAGTCTGATCAATTTATCAATCAATCAGCATCTATTTATTAAGCACTTGCAATCTGTTCAGAAGAAATTATTAACTATGTATCCTGTCTAGAAGGAGCTTAGGGCTTAGCTGAAGGAGAGAAGACTGCCCTCATGAAGTAACAGCAAGCTTCATAAAACCTAATATAATGAAGGGCTAGATCGTATAATAAAAGTCTAAGTGCTATAGGAACTCAGAAGAGAGGGAGATCAGTGAGGGTTGAAATAGGGTACCCTATCCCAATCTTCACATCCAATCTGCATCATGAATCTGGGCCTTCAGACCAATAATCATGGTGAAATTCTTGCTGGCATTCTGGTCAGTACCCTCAGCTCATCCACCTCTATCCTAATTACTGAATTTGGATTACGGCTCCAGGTTCCTAAGTGTGGCATCTTTCCAACTGTACCATTCCTTTCCTCTTTCAACCTGTGCCAAGGAAACTTCCCAGTCTCAGATTCTGTCCTCTATTCTAGCTCCATAAACAGGGAAACACAACAAGGAAAATGTTGACCATGATCCAGATTTTGAAGGAGATGGATTTTGGAGAGGGAAGTGATTTGAACATCATCAAAGGCATAGAGGTTGGAATAAGATGATTTTGTTCATATGACACTGAGTCCAACTGGAATGAAAGGGAAAAAGTAGGCCATGTTGGGCCCTGCTCAGGCTCCAGGAGTATACACAGTGACTCCATCAAAGGATATGATCTCTAGAGCAGGAGGAAAACAAATCTAAAAAGCAACAAGTAACCCCTGTCTACCTGAGGACTTGCCCACATTTCACTTTTGTCATGGGCTTCACTTGCCTCTGACCTACTTCTGAGGAAGTTGGGTATGTAAGAAGCAAATGATTAGTTTTTCTTATTGCACTGTTACCAGGAGCTAGTTTCCTACTCCAGGGTTGAATAATGCATTCAGCCACATTAAACAGACAATTAATTTATCCCCATGGCTGCCCACTACCCAACCTTAGTATACTTTTAAGAAAAAAGAAGCAGCAAATAATGCTTAGTTAGCTTTAGCTAAAGTGGTATCTAAAAAATACAAATGAATACAGGGAAAGAATATAAAATACTGCAATAAGAATCATCCTTATCATCTTTGGATCATCATGTCAAATATAACTTCATAATATTATTACAGAGACTTCAAAGCAGATGGATGAGAAGAATCTTCATGCAAGCCAGTGCATTGTTATTACCCCATTTTCTTTATATATTGCAATTAAAAGATGCAATGAACTTCAATAAGCTGACCAACACATCCCTTGCTAAGAAATATGAGGTTTTCAGGTTTCTAGATTGATCTGACACATCCCCAAATGAGCCCAATATAAGTAAGGCCAGGCTCTGCTCTATGGAATGCCCACTCAAATTCATCCCTCCATAAACCAAGGGATACACAAAAGAATTTGGGATGCTAGGTGAGACACGTAGTGAACTCTATAGCAAAGAGGAACTAATGAAGTTGTTCTCTCAAGAAGATGCAACATTCTGATCCGAATGATTTGACATGCACCTGCCAGAAATTGATTTTCTCTGAAGGATCCTGCCCATTCAGATAATATGTGATTTTGTGGAATTCAAATTGTTCATCATGCTTTTCTCTTTCTCAACATCCTAAATGGTTCCCTGATGTCTACAAGACTTGAGTCAAATTCTTCAATCTTGCATCCAAGAACATTCATGATCTAACCCAAACAGACTTTCCTATACAAACCTCCTGTCTCCTCCTACTCATCCATATGAACAGTTTAATTCAGTTTGCTTAGTTGACTTATCATCCCCTGATTATACCTTTTTCTATTCCATCAATGAGTTTCTTCATACTGTCTCCCTGACTAGAGAGGTCTTCTCCTTTCTTCTTTCTGGATATAAATTATTGCTATTTGTCCTTCAATCTCAAAGAGAACCATGACATCATGGAGGTGATGCCATGACTTGAAAGTGAATTGGATTTAAGTGAGGGAGGGCTGTGCGAAGTAACCAGCCTCGCTTTCTCCTCTGAAGCCATCTGAGTCCAGTGGCCAGATACACATCAGAGCCATTGGAGATGGTCGTAGATGTGGTGTAACACCTTGACCTTAGGTCTTTAGCAGGTCTCAGTTTCATATAAATGTATGCTTCAAAACATTGATCTAATCCTAACTTTTCAGTGAAACATCTTTCTCTGACTAGAACTATATGAAATTATCCCTTTCCCATTGAAACAAATATTTTGACAAACCTTGTCTGTGTTACTCATACATCATATCTCATATCCTGTTTTTAGCATTAGTTGTTTTTTGTATATTTATTTTATCTCCACAACCGGATAATAAATTCTCGGAGACAAGGTCTTAAGTTTCTTTATCTACATCATAGCACCTAATTTGCTTCTTTGAACATAGTATGTGCTCAATATAACATCATTTATAGTATAATGGGAACATCACTTTATTGAGAACCTAGAGATTTATAATACAGTCAGATTTATCACTATTTTGCTTTGTGACCTTAGGGATAGCACTTCTCACTGGAAAGTTTTTTCACGTGTAGCATAAGGAAGGTTAGATTAAACAACCCCTAAGATCTAATATACTACCATCAGAAGGATAAAGATTGGACGTAGAAAGAATGGAGATACAGAAGCTGATACAAATCATTCTTATTATGAGAATTTGTTCCTGTACCAATATTGCAAATACTCCCCTTTTCCTATCCATTGATTAGATATATAGAAGTGCTACACTCACTCTTTATGTGAGTTAAATCTTTATACAAGTATTTTCAACACAAGAAATGTAGATTAGAGAAGGAAAAGGACACGCTTTTTGAAGGCAAGTCAAGTGTTGAGCCAACAACATGGGCCTCAGTCTTCAGGTCTAGGTTTCCTCTGCTACTTGATAAAAGGAAGCATCACATATACAAAAAAAGTTTTCATTCCCCTTGTCAATACCACACAGAAAAGACTATTGGGTCAATCAGCCAACAGATACATTTTATCTATTTATAATATATGATATCCTATCATATCATATAGGATATTATAGTGATTAATGTGAACCTGGCCATTTGGTAGGTAACAAAATAAAAATCCTGCCTCCAAGAGGTCAAACCCATGGTCTACAGGTCCCATACAGCCTACATTCTGTTTTTAAAATATGTCTGTTCCTTCATCCTTTCTCTACCTAATCTTTATCCTTCTGACAATAGTAAATTACATCTTAAAGACTATTTAGAAAGGGGTCCTCTTCTCCTTCTTGATTCCCATCCTGGATGCTGCCAAGAAGAAACCAGGGACAAGGTCAGGTGATGAAAAAAACCATATTTAGCATATCAATGCTTTATTCTTTAGGACCCCAGCATGTTACTAGGTATACATAATTACAATGCAGCTATGTAGGGAAAGCTGCTCTAAAACACAAAAGAGTACCTGTCCCTTGCCCCTACTTCTTTTTCTTGTTCCAACTCCATCCACCCCATGATGGATTTACAGTGTTGGCAACATTGCCACTTTTAATGATCTGGACCCCTCTACATAATGGCCTCCTGGTACTAACCATTAGAGATGAGATGTACGTTATTTATAAATTAATTCTCTTGTTCCTGCATATTCCTGAGCTTATCATCGTTAAGGAGAAAAAATATTTCTCAACAAAAGGCCCAGGTACTATGGTGATAGACACAATAGTAATGCTTAGATACACAGATAGGCATGTTTCCATTTTGGTCTTTTGTATCCATTTTCACTTGTCCCAGATATGCCATATTCTGATTCTCAGGGTGAAGAATGTTTTGAAATGCATTTGTGTATTCATGGATTGTTGGCTGTATTCAAATTTTTATATTCAGCTAATATTTAAATGTATTTAGGAAACAGGCATCAATTTAGATTTGCAATGTGGTATGAAATATCATAAAGGGAAATCACTTTCAGGCTGTTAGATGTAGTGCAGCCTGGGAGATAGATAGGTTCAAAACATCTGTCAACCCACAATATTTTCATGAACCCTTTCCACTCTCAACAATGTCAAAGCTGTGATGCATCTGATAATAGAAGCATAAATGCCTCAAGAAATATCGAAGCAACGGAGTGAATCTAGTCTACAATTATTTTATTAAAATTCTTACTTGCTTGCTGCTTGAGTCTGAGCCAGTTTGCCTGTGCCCATTTCTATGACTCTTCCGGTAATCTGAAGAAAGGACTGAAAATCAGGACTGTAGGGCTGTCAGTGGAATTCAATTTGGATATAATGCATAATAAACCTGAGTACCTGGGTTCACCTGCTCATTACATAGGGCAAATTAAGTGAACTGATTGGTAAAGGAAGCTTATATAGCTGGTCAATATAGTTAGTCACAAGTTATACTCCAACACCTAGTCAACCATTTTGCTCTTCCTTATACTGTGTCAAGCATTGTGCTAAACACTGGAGGATACACATAAAACATGTCAGATAATCCCTGCCCAGAAGGAACTTACAGTCTAATGAGGAAGACAACACATATTGGGGAGCTGGGGGATTAGGCATCACATCCGCAGTGTCATGGCCAGAGATATCTGAGTTCTATATTGTGCTAGTGCTTGCCAGTGGGGTGTGTGTGTGTGTGTGTGTGTGTGTGTGTGTGTGTGTGTGTGTGTAACGTTCCCATCCATCTAGGAGTGGAGCCAGCTTTTACAGATGGGGTTAGTAGAAACATCCAAATTCCATCTGTGACCTGAGACAAATCATACCCTGTGGTGGTAAGTGTCCTTTTTCCTTGCTGTGGAAGGGGACTAAAGATAGACAGTGAAGAAGGGACTGCCTGGCTACGTTGATATCTGCCTTCGCTACAGAAAAGATTACTCACAAAGCCACCCCTGGCCCATACCCCAGATTCCAGAGGCACATAATCTATATTCATAAAGCACTTTAGGATAATTAAATATCAGATTCGAGGACAGTACAAGCTACATTAATCACAGAAACAAAGATGCCTCTCTGCAGTAGATTCAGCGCACAACTAGTAGATGCTGAGGAAGATACTTTAATTCTTCAGGGCAGTGGGCAAATGCATTAAGGGACTGAAGCTACAATTCACTATGTGACCCCTACATTGGCCTGAGTGAGTTAATTCCCTTCCATAGTCCCCAGACTGACTCCTAGTCAGTAATTTACAAAGGGAAAAAAATGGCCGAATATGTAAGGAATCACTGCTACAAGCCAGATTCTAGGTCCCCTCAAAGGTAACCAGAACAGGACTATCTCTAACTTGCATGTGACTTTTACCTTATGTTGACTCATAAAGTAAGCTTTGTTATATGCCTTTATCGTGTCACCTCATCTAGTTTTAAGCTCCCTGAAGATGGTAAAAGTCTATATGCTCCTTCTATAGACACCCACCCAACACCTAGTAAAATGCTCTGTATATAATAGCTACTCAATAAATATTGATTGACTTTTTTTTAATTTACTCAGAACTGAACAGATGTTGTCATGGTATTAAATTCAGAACTCCTGCCCCCTCCTTCCCCATCCCCGTGCCTTCCCCACCCCTGACCACCACCCCCTCCCCAACATATATTGGTGGTTTCAGTGTGAGTGATCTGAAAAGGGGCCACCTATCCCTCCTTCAAGTCACATTCAATTTTTCCTTCTATTTATCAGATATGTTTATATGATTCTCTGGCCTGTCAGTTCCAAGGAAATGACCAACAGCCCCCAGCCCCCACAAAAGTACTCCTAGTCACTCAACTCATTTGTTGGGGATGAATAATTGAATCCAATTAATACATCCTGGCTATTCATGGCCAAGCAAGCTTTGACAAGAGTCATAGCAAAGCGGAGGTGGTAGGACCATTAAATCTAAGAGCCCGTGCCTTCCCCATAGCATTAGAATTAAGTGCTGTGTTTAGCACAGTGTTGCTAAAATGCGTTTGGTTAAATCATGGATAGAAAATGTTCACATCTCCCAGAGCCAGCTCCATTCTTCTCCTCTTGGGTCTCTCTCAGAGACCTCCCCAGGAAATTTCTACAGTCCATCTTTACAACTTGTTTCCAAGAGAAGAGCTCATTGTTTAGCATTTATGTGCATCTCTGCTGACATTCTGTTATTGTGAAATTTGCGATGTGGTCTCCTAGAACTAACATGGGGCCAACAGGAGAATCAGGAGACCTAGATGCTAGTCCTGCTCATGTCATGCTCTGTGAAGTCAGTCAAATAATTTCCCTTTTCTGGGTTTTCATTCCTTTATCTACAAAATGGAGATGATCACAGCTGCCCTTTCTCCTTTATAGGACAGTTGCTGGAAAGAAAATTAGACTTAAAAAGACTTCAAGAGAGCAAAATAAATGAATGTACTATGTAAATGAAATATTATATTGTTCTAATCTGATTGGTTAGCTTTGTAGGAGAGGTAAGGAAATATAGAGACACACTGAAGAAGTGGTCTAAATTACAGTAGTAATAGTGAGGAAGAGGAGGGAGAGGACCTGGTCAATTGTTTACCCCCTCATTGCCCCTCTCTTCCATTCCCCACTCAAATGGAAAAAACAGGTAGTTTGGAAAGTCTCTGTTTGCATCTTTAAAATTCCCAGAGAAAAAGCTTCGCAGAGGGAGAAAGGCAGCTGAAATCAAACCTCAATTACTTTTCTCTTTCCTTTCAGATCCCCTGATTTATTCCCTCCATGAGACGAGTGGCATTTAGAATTAAAAACTCCAAACCCAGAGGAATAAAGAATAGGAAGATGAGAAGATAAGCCATCCAAAATAGAGTAACAGAGTATGTTGGAACAGGCGAGGAGGGGAAAACAAGGACAAAGAGAAAGAAGAAAACGAGAATGAGAGGAGAGAGAAAGAAATGTGTTCATGCTTTATTTTGATACTTAGGTGAGTTGCCATTTAAAGGGCCAGATATCTTCATTTTCTACAGCTAGGATTTAAAAGACAGAAACCCAATTTAGTTGCTCTTTTCTGTAATAAAAAATATGTTTTATCCCAATGGAAGAACGTGTTTCTTTCTGCCAATAAGTGTCAGCAGATAATCTGAAGCCTTCAATAAAACAATCCCATTAAATAATTTAACCAGGAAAAAGCCACTGATGGCTGTGAAATAATGTATAGATTTCAGATGGGTCAACCTTTAAAGCCGCAAAAGAGGAAATGTGAGAAATGGGTTTCTGAAAGCACTGGGGCATTCCCCAGCAAACTGAAAAGGAAACCCATTAGAACCAAGGAATGGTAAATAGCCGCCTTAAACATATTTGCTGACACAGAGTTGTGTTAATGTGCAAAATACACTTCTCCTATAGCCATGAGAGAAATCTTTCAGAACCCAATTCCTATAAAACAGGGACTGTGGGACTAAATCCATTGTTCTCTCTGAAAATCAATGGGCAGTTTACCCCATAGGGTCATGCAGGTTTCAAAGGGCAGAGGCCTTAACAGAGTGCTTCAGTCCAAGGGAACCAGTGTAGGGGGATGAAATTCAGATTACCTGAATTCCAGGGATAGGACAGTCAGTCACTAACCTTGTGAGTCCAGACAAGTCATTTGCCTGCTAATACAAGGAAGACAACCTAGTAGAGATGGAATGGAGTAAGTACAGCTGCAATGCAGAGAAGCAAACCAGTATTTCCATTTCAGCAGCCATTGTATTGGCCAGTATTTAAATATATGTTACTGGTGTTGACCCTTAGATTTTATGATTCTGCAGACACAGAATGATCGATTTGAGGAAAGAGAGGAGCTGAGTAAAACCTTCATATCAATAAAGTAATGCAGCTGCAGTGGTTTGGGGTCCCTGAGAGTTTTCTCTTCTTTGTATAACAGTGTACCCTGCTAGAGCATCTCCCATTCTGGGAAGACCGCTGGGAGCATGGGCCCTTTGTGTTTTTCCCTGAGGATATTTCGGATCCCTGAATCCAAGTTATCAAAGTGGCCTGAAGTCTAGGCATGGATCACATTACTTAGGAGTCTCTCTCTGATCACTGATGCCTCAGGTTCAGCATACCTGTGTTTCTCATGTTGCCTCCTGAGACCCTTCTCCTTCCCCACTCCCCAGGCCATGTTTAACATTTCCTTTGCTTCAGTGAGGACTCAGAAGGAGTTAGAGACCTGAAATTACTTGGCCTCAGTTTTTTCTTTGGTGGGTGGAGATGATAATACCCTACCAATCTGACAGAGTTGTTGTAAGAATAAAATTAAATAGTAGTAAAATTAAAGAGTGCTTAGAAAACTGTAAAGCTCTATATGAATGAAGATATTATATGACTGTATCTGTCCTTTATTTTTTTATATTCCTTATTGACATCCATAAAAAAAAGAGATGTTACTCTTTTTCAGGACTGAATATTTCCATTTGTGGCTCTCACAAATCTTTAGGGTTATAGGGTAGAAGCTCAGTATGCCTCAGAATGTACTTAGCACAAACTCAGCCCTTTCCAAAAAATTAAACAACCTCCTTACCAACAGAAGTGTTACCAAGCACTGTCGTAGTAACTGCTGCCTTGTCATCTTAACCCCCCCTGAAAATCAGTCACTCTGTGCCTTCAGAATCAAAAAGTCAAAGGGTTAGAATCAACAGTGCACATTTATATGCTAGCCAATTGCAACAGCTGCTGAAACGGGAGGACCAGTGGGCTTCTAGTCCTAACGCTGCACCTACTTCATTCCATTCCTGTAGTCTATGTTGCTTTCCTTGCTGTACTGAAAGGTTAATGGTTTACCTGGATTTGACAGACTTGTCCCTAGAATCCAGGTCTCCTTAATCATGACCCCTGCAATTGAGGAAAATGACTAAGAAAGGGGAAAAAATGCAAATGACACACTACTTCACCAGTGTCCTTCCTACCGGTCAATAGACCAGAGACACTCTTCACCCTCTGCCCCTAATAAAACAGATACATTCTTTCTGAAACCTAGACATTTACCTTGATCTTATTCTAATTTTACACTGCCAACAACCAGTCACCATGATTGTGGCCACTTTAATATTCTACCAACTACTAATCACTACCTTTCTTCCTCCTAAGATACTCTCCACATGTTTCTACAGCAGTCTCCCCAATTTGGTTGTAAGTTCCTTAAGACTGAGAATGCCTTTTGCCCTTTTCATATCCCTAGCACTTAGCATAGTGCCTGGTTCATAGCAGATGCTTAATAAATGTTTATTGATTATTTTATTGATTGATTGTTTATTGATGTTTATTGATTACTTGATACATTTTCTTGGATTGCATTTCTTTGATCCCCTTCCCTCAAACTTCACTGAACTTCTCAAATTACAATGTTAATAGAATTATTTCTTCTAATATTCCTTGTCTCCTGTTCCCTTTTATAACTGGCTCACACCAAAAAGACCATGGATTTCTCCCTCCTCTGCTCAGGAGTATGTTGGCTGCGTCTTTAAAACTCTCTGGTCTTCATTAGCTGCCTTTCCTAATGGTAGCTGCTATATGTGACTCAAAGTCTACATTGCCCTTCTTAGTGCTTCCATGTGTGGCACTTTCTTCCCATGGTATTCCTTCTTGCCCTTCTTTTGAAGGATTAGTTAGTGCAGATGTCCAATCTACCTGCCTTCTGTGAACTTTCAGAATTCTGACAAAAGGAATCAGTTTCTGATTCGTAAACCTTCTCCACTTCTGGCTTATCAGTCCTGGGCAGAAGCTTGAATTATAAATTCTTATGCAACTAAAGGTGCCTCCTCACCATTGCAAGCAAAGTCCCTAGGACTGTCATTCTCAAAGAGAGAAAGAAATCAGCTGACCCCTATTCTTAGGTTAGTCTGATTCAAGTATCTCTGTAACCAAGAAATGCTATGGCAGGACAGTATAAATTGCTCAGGAAGAGTAGTAGGAAATGTGCCATCAAATCAGTTTTTTCAACAGATGCTGTCCTGCAAGAGCAAAAGCCACTGTTAAGGTGGCCTTTGTGAGCAAGGAAGAAGAGAAGGGCTCATTTTGAGTATAGTTACTGGGAAAATGAAAAAGTCCATCTATGAGATTCCTATTTTAAAAGTCTTCATGCTAAGTAGTCACTCTGCCTTATTGTTATGATGATGCTAAAAGACAATTACTTTTAGTGCCCTTTAAATTTGGCCTGGGACAAGATCCCAGTCTTCCCGGCCTAATTACTCAGATATGACTTTTCCAGATGTTGTTAGGCAGCATTATCCACAAAAAATGAGTTCAGATAAAAATCAACTCTAAAGGCTACCTGAGGCATGACTCATGTACTGCCTAAGTCACTGCTACTTGAACCGTACTCTCGAAGACCTATTGACCACAAAACTAGCCAGTTTGAGTGATATCCCATTTGCCAGACAAGTGGATTGTTCTCTTGTTCACTTTAACCCACTAAGTAATAAGACTCTTCAGCTGAAACCACTGACTCAGGAAAAGTTTTCCTCTTGAATGGTTTGTCCTACCATGTCACCAACTAGGTGTAATAGAATTTCTTGGCACTCCAGAATACATCTGGACTTGCATTTGTCCAGTATTTCTTAAACTCTGATCTTTAACCCCAGGCGAACGATCACTCCATATAGCCAAGGGGAAAGCTTTAGTCATACCAACAAGATTTTTCCAGAGAAGATCTTTTGTCATTTGGTTTGCTATAATGGTTAATTAAATGCCAATTTTAAACTAACATGAACTCTAGCTTGCTGGTAAATGTAACTATATCAATGAGTACTTGGTTTTAAATGAGTAAACCCAAACATTGCCACAAATCTGGAGTAGACTTTCTGACAACTCATGTGGAGGAGAGGGGAAATGCCCCATATGCCAAAGGGCCATACTCTTCTAGAGGCCTGGAGACTTCTTTGGATTTGATTCTTGCTTGGTGAACAACCCAAAGCTCCTCCATGCACCCAAATTGCAGTCAGTTTAAATATTCACTGAAAGAAGTAAGCCCCCCTTATCCCTGTTTAAATGCATCAGCTAACACTGCCTAGCATACATTTGTTTGCAGTCAATTTACTTGTCCTAGGTATTCCTGTGATTCAGCAATCTCTGTAATGCTTCTCTAGTTACAGTGTTGATAGAATAGAGTATATTGAGTAGGTGGTATATAAGAGATCTTTGGACAAACTGAAATGATAGCTAGATTCAAAAAATGTTGGCAACTACTGAGACAGACATGTTTAAGTCTCTTACTCAACAGGGTAGAACGTTTCTATAGCTTCCAGGAGCACAGAGTTTAATTTTCTGTGTTTTTCATTGGTCCTATCAATACAGAGACCTCCATACAAATGTGTGTACATAAGTTCATAGATCTAGCACTAGAAGAGATCTCAGTAGTTATGTTATCCAACCTTTTAATTTTATAATTTGGGAAATTGGGACATTGAGTTGTCAAAGGTTACATAGCTACTAAATCACCAGGATTTGAACCAAAGGTCTCTGACTCTAAATCCAAAACACCTTCCAATGTACCACAATGGATAGCCTTACCAAATTCAAAGGGGTTACCACTGGTGGTTACCTTTGGTGAGTGGCAAGAGGAAACACCAATCAGGGGCTACCTCTATCCTTCAGAGCCTTTCACAGGATCAAAATTCAATTCAATTATTATTACTTCAAGACCATTATTCCTTGTTATTGTTCAGTTGTTTTTCAGTTATGTCTGACTTTTTGTGACCTCATTTGAGGTTTTCTTGGTAAAGACACTGAAGTGGTTTGCCATTTCTTTCTTCAACTCATTTTACAGATGAGGAAACTAAGTCAAACAGAGTTAAGTGACATGTCCAGGGTCCAGGTAGCTAGTAAGTGTCGAAGGCCAGATTTGAACACAGGAAGATGAGTCTTCCTGACACCAGGCCCAGTGCTCTATCCTCTGAACCACCGAGCTGCCCCTATATCAATCTACCCATTGCCATGAAACCTCTCTCCCATGAATCCTCAGCAAAACCTTTTACTTAAACCAGGCCAGTCATGTCATTGCCTTTTAACACAACACCGTACCTTTCATCCTGTCATTTTCTCCACCAGTGATGTCATTCTATCTTGCTTTTGTATTTATGTTTCCAGTGCTTAGCACAGTTCTTGGCACATAGTAAGGACTTGAGTACTTTTTCATTTTTTCGTTCATACATGGGTTCTTCTAATGCAATGGTAATAGCCTTATTGTCACTTAGTGACGAATGGTGGGAATTTCAGGCACTGTGACAAGCCCATTTGAATGATATACTGAAAAAATAGTATTGAGGTGCATACACATAAGACCAATTCTGGCAAAAATTTTCCACATCTAGACCCATAAGGTCTTCTACTTATGGACTCTGAGAGTCTTACTATTTTATTCTATGGATGGAGAAAATTATTAGTTTTGCAACCTGGAAATGTGCTTAAGGAAGATATTAAAAAGCAAACTTCTTTTTTCCCCTTCCCTTTTCTCTCCCCTTCCCTTTTCTCTCCTTTTCTCTCTCCTACTCCTTTCTTTCTCCCCTGCTCTTGATTATATTTTCCTTTTCCTCCTTCTTGCATTTCAATTTTCTCGCTTCCTTTTTTTTTCCTTGCTCCTTTTTCTTTTATTGTTAATTCCCAAACTTTCTTCCTTTGGTTATTATCTGGATGTGATTTTTTCCCTTTCACTTTTCTTCTGCATTCTGTATTTTCAACATTATTTTCTTTCACAATGTCTTCTTCTCCCCCTTTCTTAACCAGGGTACATAGATAAGAGTCCAACCTTTATAAACTGGCTTGTGAAAGCAATTTGGGGGCAAGAGTGGGCTCTGTAGCAGTTAATGGGGAACTATTAAATGGACTAGGATATAGTATGAGAAGGTTAGAGACTAACTCAATAAAGCTTAACTTCTTTAGGAAAGCCTCTAATCATAGAATTTTTAATCTGGAAAGAATTTTAGACTTATCTTGTCCTATATCTTCATTTTATAGATGAAAAACTGAAACTCAAGAAATCTGAGTTCATGTCCTGCCATTAGCTCATTGTATGACATTGCCTGAGATCTCTTGGGTTAGTAAATGGCAAAGCTAAATCGGAACCCAGCTGCTCTAAATGCAATGAAAGTATTTCTTCCTCTGGGCTACTCAGCTTCTCAGATTCTTGCCAAGACATTGAGAGGTTAAATGTTTCGCCTGTGGTCACAGACCTAATATGTGTCAGAGGCAGATTTCCCTGACTTTAAGACCTGGCCTCTATTCACTAAGCCATCCTGCCATGCTCGTACCAATTAGGCACTCAATTTCCATAACCTGACTGGGAATGTTGTGATAATGCTCACGATGGGACCAAGGAGTGAAAGGAAAGATAGAGAGGGAAAAAGAAAAACTGGAGAGGCTGAAAGATTGAAACACAATACCCTCCTTTCTTTAGAGCAGTGTTAGCGAGGTATTAGATTTACCAGTTAATTTCAGTCACTACCAGCTCCATAACCCCCCCATCTCCTTTCCTGTCCCCCCACACACACCCCTCTGTGAGCTAGAGATTAGGGATTTATTTCAAGGCCTTACCAATCATATGCCAAGCTGGTGCATCACTAAAGCATCTTTTGGGAGGACAGGTAGAAATCCAATCTAGGATTGAAAGCTCCAGCTGTCATAGGTAAAAAATGCCCCCCACAGAAAGCTGCTATTGAGTCACACTGTGGGAAGAATTATGGCAATGCCATCAGTGCTTCAGGGAAGCTACTGGTTAGTTCTATGCCAATATGCCAGTCACTACAACACACCCTCCCCCACACAAAGACACACACACCTTCAGAAGATGTCACTTCGCCAACCCCTCTTAATTTTCCCACCCCATCACCCTAGCCAGTTGATAATGGTATTCAGTGCCACAAGTTGGGTCTCCAGGCTGTTATCAGGTAAGTGTTGGAAAGGGCAAAGGGGCTAAGGGAATTGATGCTGGTGATTATAGTGGTGGAACTGTCCCCACTGAATCATGAGTAAACTGGACTCCCAGTCTGTTGAAGAAAGGCTACATTCCAAAAAGACATGGTCTTTAGGGGGATGAAAATGCCTCAGAATCTGGCCCATTCTAAAGAGATCATGTTTTCTTTCAATCAATCAACAGGTACTTATTCACAAAATGACTCCATTGTCACTCATAAATGTTCATAAAGAGTTCCCATCAATGTAGAAATGAGGGTTTATACCCTTTGCACTCTGCTCTCTAGGAGCTCTCAGCTGAAGACCAAAACACTGACACAGACACATCTGTGCAGGAAATGCAGATAGAAGAATACAGACATGAAGCCAAAGCACAAGTGGATGGGGCTGATGTAACTATATAGGTACATAGCCAACAACTGGAACAATGCAGAGGGAAAGAGCAATGAAACAAAACTGACTGTTGCAAAATTGTAATGATCACATTTGGCCTTAGGGAAGGGTTGAGAAAATGCATCCACACCCATCCCCTCTTTTCTCTGGAGATGTGGAGGGACTGTGAGAATGCATCATTACAAATGCTATCAGGCACAGTATGTTTAGGTGGGTTTTGCTGAAGTTAAAAATAACATCTTTGCTATAAAGGAGGCTCCGTGGGTAAAGGAAGAGGAAAAATGTATTGAGAAATAAACACACTAGGGACAAAAAAGACTAATAAAATTGACGAAAAAAAGCCAAAACAAAAAAGTTACTTTGGCAAACTTATGTCATCTTTTGGGGGCAAATTTATCAGATTTGTGGAACACTATAATTATCCCCAAACTTTGGTTCTGGCAGTACATTTGCCAGATTCTTTCACAATATCCTTATGTGTAAAATGTGGAGCAAATGATAGTAATATGAAATCAAAACAGGTTGAATGAACAAACCTGAAGACTGGCATTGATTGAATGGAATTCCATAATGGAGTACCACAGGGCTCTGTCTTTGGCAATGACTATTCAAAGTTTCAAACAATGACATAGATGAAGATAGAGTGAACATTCTTATCAAATCTATGGATGACATTAAGTTGGAAGGGATAAGTGATTTATTGAATGACAGAATCTGAATCTGAAAAGGTCTAGTGGAGGAGTTGTAGTTGCATCAACATAGGGGATTCCCAATGTGAACCCTGCCCCCCAATAGATCATTACCTATCTATGACTTACTAGATAACTTCTAGACTGTTTCCTAAGATACTGAGAACTAAATATACTAAGAAAACATTTAATAGAGCAAAACTCAAGTCTATACTTGAGTTTTAAAATATCAATTGCACAGGTAGAAGATGAAAAGGAAACAGAAAACAGTTGAGGGATAGAATACAACACAAGCTCAATATGGATTATCACTATGATATGACAGCAAAAGTAAAAAAACCTAATACAATTTTATTATACCTTGATGAATGTTATTTCATTGGTGTGAATGTTCCCTCAACAAATAGAGATTATAACCCCTCCACAATATCTCATCTTGAATGATTCACATGCATGTCTTTCCAGCTATGTAGTACAATAACAAGAGCTCTGGGTCTGGAATCAGAAAGAACTGAGTTCAAATCTACACTTAATTATTTATTTACTGTTTGGCTCTGATTAAGCCACTATCTGTCTCGGTTTTTTATCTGTAAAATGGTGACAATAACAATTCCTTTCTCCCAGGGCTGTTGTGAGGATAAAATGAGATATCTGTAAGGCACTTTGCAAAGCTTAAAGTGCTGTATAAATGTTAGTTATCATGATTAGTATCATTATCATAGTGTAAATTTTCCATAGATCATTTACCAGTATACTGAAGGTCTATATACCATTCTTTAAATATGCCATGGATCTAGTGTGCCATTCAGGCTCTTCATTTGTTGTCATCTGTTGCTACATGCCTAGGGTAACTCCCTGTCTGGTTATTTATGTCCTTAATATATATTTAATATTATTTCATCCACGCAGATAATCATTGGTAACATTCTTCAGTATGCTGAAAGCCATAATTTGTCTTTCCATTGTTGTAATTTTGATTATTTTGAGATAGTTGTATTTTGTAATTTGTAACGATGTAAGAGATTATCATGAGAATATCAGTAAAACTAGAAAAATAATGTCCAGAACGAAGCAGTATGCATTGTACTCAGCCCTAGCCAAACTGCATTAAAAACATTTTGTTCAGTCCAAGATACCATATTTTAGAAAGAACTTTGAAAAGCAGGAACATGTCAAGATGAGAGCAACCTAAATGTTGAGAGAACTCAAAATTATGTCATATACAAAATTTATTTGTATATATATAACCATGTTTCGTCTAGAGGAGAGATGATTTGGGAAAGAGAGGCATAGCAGTTGTCTTCAAGTATTTAAAGAGGTATCATGTAGAAGGAGAATCGGCATTGTTTGATTTAATGCAGAAAGGAAAACCTAGAAGGAATGAGTAAACTTTTAGAGAGGGAGATTTAGATCAATGTAATTTTTTTTATTAAAACTATGGAAAAGTAGAATGAACTGCCCCAGCACACAGTGGATTCTTCATTATTGGAAGTCTTCATGTAGAAGCTGGATAACCAGTTCTCAAAGATATTATGAAGGAAATTCCTGACCACTTCCACACTGGATTAGGTGACTATTGAGGTGAGTAAATTGAAAAAAAGAAATCCACACAGGAAATGAGAGCTCTAAACTAGATGTAATCCATAGGTTTCATAGCCTATAAGTCATAGGATAATACATTTAGAGAAGGAAGGGCATTTAGATGTCATATAGTTCAAACTCTTCATTTTATTGAGAAAGAAATTGAGAACCAGAGAAGTTAAATGACTTGACCAAGGCCACACAGATAGTAAGTAGCAAAAATGATTCTCCCACTAAGAGCTTCTGACTCCAAATCCAATGTTATTTTCACTTCACCATGCTGTCTACCTAATTTTAATATTTTGAGTAATATTTCATTTCATTACCTAGACTAATTTAAGACCTTGTCAATAAAGGTCTAATCCAAGGTCATATACAGACTGGGTTTATTCTGGAAAAAACAGTCTAGGCATTTGCTGACTGATCACCCTCTGACAGTCATCAGAAAAATGTCAGTTTCCTTGAAAAACACATCCCATAGAGAACAATTGACAAAATTGAGCAAGAGATTCAAACAGAGAGTCATATGGTAGGAAAATCAGATGTTGTACTCCTTTCCTGGATAATTAATATGGTGACAATGAGACTTAAGATAGGTATCACTCAAGCTACACAATCAAAAGGGGCCAGCATCTTGGAGACATTCTGAATTCTTATGATTTATTATTTGCATTAGTATCTCTAGAAACTGGTAGAGTGACTGGAACTTAATACTCATTGATTGATTGGTGAAGGGAACAAGGGGATGAAAATTTCTCAAAGATGACAGTGTAATGCCTTGAATGCTATCTTTAATCATACAATGAAGTTTCTATCATTTAGCGTTAATTTGCAAGATAAATGTTTTTCTTGGGACATTTGGTGGGATATGAGGCAGTAGTGTCCTAAATGAGGGCAACATTGCAATATGTTTGACTATATTGGTTGCCTTGATTTCTGTGTACTATTCATGAGAATCCAGGTAAGAGCTCAAGTAATCTCCTACTTGAAATCACTGAATTCACCCTCCATTTCTGGTACACAAAGTAAAACTTTTAGATATCTGTAAAGGTTGATGAGACAGCTGGCTAAACTCCAAATTACTGTTTGACTTATTTGCTTGTTCAAGGGAGGCATGTGCCTAGGATAAGTGGGAGATTTGCTGAGGTAGTTGGGTAGTTCAGTGGCCGGTCCTGGAATCAGGAAAACCTGAGGTTGAATCTGGCCTCAAACACTTACTAGTTGTGTGACCCTTGACAAGTCACTTAACCCTGTTTGCCTCAGTTTTCTCAACTGTAAAATGACCTAGAGATGGAAATGACAAGTCCCTCCAGTATCTTTGCCAAGAAAACCTCAAATAGAGTCTCAAAGAGTTGGACACAACTAAAACAATAGAGCAACATGAGGAATCTGACCTATGGGATCTCATTCACAAAGCACTGGGTGTCAGTAAATGAGGGTTTCCCATAATGACTGTGATAGCATAATTCATGTTCAAAATGAGGAATTTCATTGCCTACAAGATATCAGATTTGTGGACCAGTAAGGAAAATATATTATTGATGAAAGAACAATTGGATTTGAAGTCCAAGGACCTGACTTTGAATCCTAGCCTTTTAAATTACCTTTCTCCTCTGAAACCTTGGTTCTTCATCTACCATACAAAAATGGAGAACTTGAACTACAGACTCTCTAATTCTCTATCCTGGTCTATATTCTATGTGAGTGAATGAGAATTATTGAGAGTTGGACCAAAATCTGGGTAATGTGGGGTGTGGGGGGAAGGGAGGAACCTTAAGAGGCAACTGTCAAAGATAATAGAATAAAGAAAATATAGACAGGAATCAGTCTGAAGCTGGATAATTTTACGGTAGTAAGTATTCTAGCCAAATCACTTCTCCCTATCTCCAATACAACTAAAGGTAATGTGACTGAGAGCTCAGACACAATACCTTCTCTGAGAATGTTTCCCTGAAGTCAAGGCCGTAGTATGATGGGATCTTATTAGTATCTGATTTCTAGAACTTTTGGGGAATAGAGGTTGCATGCAGATACCCATGTTCTTTCATTGGGGCCATAACACTTCCCAGATAAGGAAGCTGGGGCCATAATTTCCTGAACTATGCATTCATTTTGTCCATCTGTAATTAGTAGGGATGGCAAGGGGTCAGCTAATATGTGTTCAATTTGGAAAGACCCACTGTAAAAGATACCAAGGGAAAATGGTAGATAGAGTGAGCTGAGTGCCATGAGGATTGCCCTCTAAGCAATTACCTGCTAGGGACCCACCACTTAGTCAAACTAGTTTTCAGAATGATTTGTCTGCATACAAATATAAGAATTCTTAGTTGAACAACTTACAGCTGAACAAAGGCTGTTTCCCTTGCATTTGGTGGTGGGGAGGGAGAGGGAGAATGAGATCTTTAGGTGACAAAGAGAGACAGTACTGTATAATAGGTTTGACTAGAGGATACTGGAATATGTAGCAATCTGAGTTGTCTGTGACAAAACTTTTCAAGGAAGGCACAGAGATATGTGAAGTTGTTGTTGCTTACTCTTTGATTATTTCCTCTTCCTTGAAGACTGGTACTCATTGGACATGGCTGCAATACCATAAGAAGTTATAGGTATTTGATGAACTGGGATACAACTTGGATTCAAGCTATGGAAATACCAAGAAGCTGAGTCACATTTTTACATTCCACCACTGTTAGTCGCACATTATGGGGGGAACAGGAGAGGAGATAAAGTAGAAGCATCAGAGAAAGGCGTTGGCTGCATGGACATCCTAAGGGAAGGTAGGGAGTGGAGAAATGGCAGCTGAATACAGTGGGGCTCTCCTAGTGACAACCTGCTAAATTACCAAATAGAGTGTTGCCAAATCTAGCAGAAGACTGGCTAAAGTTAAAAAGTTTCTATGGAAGGAGTGAGAAGATACACACTAAAGCATGGGAAGACATCCCCTTCCCCTTTTGACCCTGAAGTCAAGAAATATTTGGATAATATATCTTTGCTAAAGGCCTTGAGTATGTCTGTTCTCCCTTTTCCTGTAAAAGCAAAGGTATATAATTATATAGAAAATGGTGAGATTATGGATGGTAGGTCAGAGACTTAGAGCTCAAAGAAATCTCAGAGGTCACCTAGTCCTATCCCCTCATTTTTCAGTTGAGGATACTGTGATTGCAAAAGGTAAAGTGATTTACCCAAGGTCATATAGGGACTAAGTGCCAGAGTGTGGATGTGAAGCCATGTCTTTTAACTCCAAATTTTGTGCTGTTTCTACTGTATCCCACTTTCACAAATTGAAAATTCTATATTTTCCAAAATCAGTATAATTTTAAAAATGTTTTATCTACTGGATAGGAATACAGAATTCAGAAAGTACCAGGAAGGAAAAGCTAGGGAATTACTAGGATGACCAAATACTTTTTGCATATATTCACTTTTTGCATATGTTTTGCACATGACTCTGGAAAAGAGTTGCTCTGTCAGTAGGGTGTATTAAGCACCTACTGTGTGTCAAGCATTGTACTAAATATAGGAATACAAAGAAAGGCAAAAAATATTTCTGTTTTTGAGAAGCTCACAATATAATGGGAGAAACCCACAAGCAAACATATCTAAATAAGTGATATATAGGATAAATAGCAAGGAATAAATAGAGGGAAGGCATTCAAATTATGAGGAAATGAGAAACTTCATTAAAAGCATGGAATTTCTTTGGGACTTGAAGGGAACAGAGAAACCAAGAGGTAGAGGTGAGGGGAGAATATTTAAGGCATGGGGGACTGCCTAGAACAGCATATTCTACAAATGTAAAGTAGCAAAGAAGTCAATCTATTTGATTCCAGGTGGGAAAGTAGGCTTAAGGTGTAAAAAATCTGCAACAATAGGAAGTTAGCTAGGTTATGAAGGGCTTTGAATGCCAAATAGAAAATTTTCATTTGATCCTAGAGGTATTAGGGAATTGCTGAAGTTTATTGAGTACTGAGGTGATATGATCAGACCCAAATTTTAGTAAAATCACTTTGTTGGCTAACTGGAGGACCAAACGGATTGCTAAGAGGCTTGTGGCAGACGGACCACCAGCAGTCTCTTGCAATAGTCTAGTTTTGAAGTGATGAGAGCCTGCACCAGGGTGGTGGCACTATCAAAAGAGAGAAAGGGGCACATTCAAAGGTGTTGTAAAGGTAAAATCAACAGACCTTGGCAACAGGTGGGATATGGGGAGTGAGAGATAGTGAGGAGTTGAGAATTCCATTTAGGTTGTGAACCTGGAGAATTAGAATGGTATTATGCCCTGAACAGTAATAGAAAAGCTCGGAAGGGCGAAGAGTTTAGGGGAAAGGAATAAGTACAGTTTTTGACATGTTAAGTTTAAGGTGTCTACTGGACATCCAGATCAAAATGTCTGAAAGGCAGTTGGAGATATGAAATTGGAGTTCCACAGAAAAATTAGGGCTAGTTAGGTAGATTTGGGAATCATCAGCATAGGGATGATAATTAAATCCATGAGAGCTATGAGATCATCAAGTAGTACAGAAGTACAGAGGGAGAAGAGGAGAGGACCCAGGAAAGAGACTTGTGGGATGCCCACATATAGCAGGCTAGCCCTAACTAGCATTTCAACCGTCTAGCATCATGAGGTGACTTGTAGAGATATAATACTCCAAGCAGATGCTCCAATTCAAAGTTGTTATGTTAATGGAAACTCTGTCCTACGAAACCTAAATTAGTAACACAAGACAGAAATGGTTTCACTAATTTCCTTGATCAGGTAGACCTCACCTCTGACCCTAAAAATCTTCCTTAACATGTTAGATCAATCAACTCCCTGTTTATAAACAACTTTATTCACCTACCAGGTCATTCTGGGTAAATCCCGTAAATTGGGGAAATCACACTGTCAAAAATGGGTTCAGAAAAAAAAAACCTCAGATATAGAACCCAACTTTCATTTAAAATGACTTTTCTGAAATGATCAAAGGATATGAACAGGCAATTTTCAGAGGAAGAAATTAAAGATATCTATAATTATATGAAAAAATACTCTAAATCACTTTTGATTAGAGAGATGCAAATCAAAACAACTCTGAGTTACCACATCACATCTATCATGCTGGCAAATGTGACAGAACAGGGAAATGATAAATGTTGGAGAGGATGTGGGAGAGTTGGAACACTAATTCATTGTTGGTGGAGCTGTGAGCTCATCCAGCCATTCTGGAGAACAGTTTGGAACGATGCCCAAAGGGCTACAAAAAGGTGCATACCCTTTGACACCCAGCAATATCACTATTAGGACTGTATCCCCAAGAGATCATAAAAATGAGAAAGGGTCCCATGTGTACAAAAATATTTATAGCAGCACTCTTTGTAGTTGCCAAAAACTGGAAAGCAAGGGGATGCCCATCAATTGGGGAATGGCTGAATAAATTATAGTATATGAATGTAATGGAATACTATTGCGCTATAAGAAATGATGAACATGAAGACTTCAGCAAGACCTGGAAAGACTTACACGATCTGATGCCGAGTGAAAGGAGTAGAACCAGGAAAACTTTGCACACAGCAACGACCACAGTGTGCGAGAGCTTTTTCTGGTAGACTTGGCACTTCATAGCAATGCAAGGACTTAAAAAAAAAAATTCTCAATTGTGTTCTAAAGAGCAAAATGCCCTTCACATCCAGAGAAAGAACTATGGAAGTCAATCACAGAATGTAGCAGATCATTTCTTTGTGTGTGTATTATGTTTTGGTCTGTTACATGATTTCTCCCATTCATTTTAGTTCTTCTACATAGCATAGTATAGTGACTATAGTGAAAATGTATTTAATAGGAATGTATATGTAGATCCTATATAGAATTGTATGCTGTCTTGGGCAAGGAGCGGGGAGGTGTGGAGTAGGTATATACCACCATGTTATGTGGTAGTGATTGTAGAACACTAAAAATAAATAAAATTAATACAAAAAAATTAAAAAAAAATAAAATGACTTATGTGGGGTGTACAAGTGAACTGTGTTATTACAGCAGAATTTAACAGTGGGAAAACTAGAAGAAAATAATCATTTTGATAACATAACTTGTTGTATGGCTTGTCTTTTGTTCTTGAAGAGGATGATGACATCAGGCAGATGATAACATGACTTGTAATTGACTTTGATTTTAGTGTGAGAGGGGTGTACAGTCACCAGCCTCACTTTCTCCTCCAGAGTCATCTGGGTGCTGTGGCTAGATATCTATCAGTATGACTGGAGATGCCCTTAGGATGTGGTGGGAGACTTTGGACCTTTTAAGTCCTTTCAGGTTCTCACTTTGAGTGAGACGAAGCCCATTGAGTGAATAGGCCTCTTTAAGAAGTGAGTCAAGGGTAGCAACAAAGAAAATGTGTAAGTATTGAGCTAATGTTCCCTCTTCCATCAGACTGAAGATGGTTTGAGATAGAGAGATGAATTTTGACCTGCGAGTTGTGAATGGTGCAATCATTGTCATAATGTATATTCTACTTTTTAAATGACTGAATCAACTCATCATCACAAGTGGAAAACAGAGTAAGGTGAAATCTCAAGCCCTGATCCCTGCAAGGAGGTAGGTCACAGAAAAAGAAGATAGGAAGGATGCAGGCAAAACATTTACCAATTTCAGATTCAAGGTTGGCAGTTGGATGTCTTCATGTACCTATTCCATACGCATACACACACAGTATCTATAAGAGAGCCAACAAGCATGAGGTATAGGGACTTGGGAGTGGGGAAAAGATGACACACAAGGCTAGGATCTGATGATACAAAGATGAAAAATGTCATAAATCCTAATCTTACAGATCTTGCAATGCAGTAGGGAGAATGAGACACAGAAATAAGTATAATTGAAATGTGAACATGATTTAGTACACAGAAAATACAACAGAGATATAATGAAAGAAGGGTCACTTTGATCTTGGAGATCAACATCTGAATCATGTTTATGGTTTCTATTCAAATTGGGAAGAGCACCGTTCTTTTTTCTTAATCAGGTGAATGACATCTCCAGTCCTTAAAAAAGTAAGACGTTGTCTTAGACCCAGTGAAACCTGACAAGATTAGATGTAAGCTAAATTTAAGAATTGTTTAGCTGACAGCTCCCACATGACCCTTTAAGTATTCTCAGCATAATATCTGATATCCCCAAAATGTTAAATACAAAAAGACCTTTATGTATTTTCCAATGCAATGTTTTTCTCAACATGCCCGTATATCTTAACTTTCCTCCTCTTTTTTACTAACCTACAAATGCCACAACCTTTCTTTTCCCTGTACAAAAGGATATCAAACAAATTGCACTCTGTGATATATGTCACTACCTTCGCTCAGGAGAAATGACATAGCTATTTTATTAGACAGGAAGTCTCAAGAGCTCCTGAACCCAATAGATAGTCTCGTAAATTACCAGGAGCCCACACCACACCAAAACAGCAACAAACTTGAAATGGGTTAAGTGGCTTTGTTATCTGGACTCCTCAACAGACCTCTGCAGGTGGTCCTCCTCTTAGGAGGTTCTCTGGGTATGAAAAATCATATATTACCTGGTACTTTATCCCTAAGATAAGAAGACTTGAAATATCAGTTTGCTATCTTCATCTTGGGAATTTGCCGACCGCCTGTAATTAAGGGCCCCTTTGAACGGTTTGTTGGTACTCTGCCAAGGTCTCAAAGCCACCCAGAGGCACATGGTCCTACCATCCATGACCTTAGGTCAGTTTTTTTTTTTTTAACTTTTCCTTCACTTATATTACTGCTTCAAAAGATCCATGATTTCACCATTGTGGATATGCCAGCTACCAAGATAGATCATAGCATCTCTATGTTTTAACCAATTAGTATCAGATAATTCATGAGTTGCAAAAAACAAATATTTTATAATCAAGTGGCCAGCTATTTAGCAATAAGCTTCTCCAAACTCAGCTAAGCTGGTCCTTGGATGACCAAAACACAGTCTGATCCCAGTACTGGCTCAAAGTTATTTTAGTTTCGTAGTATCTTCCAGAGAGGTTAGTACTTGCTAATTTAACCTTTGAAAGACAATAGGGATGCCTCTATACCATAATGAGAATAGGAACAAAGGAAGAAAGACTTTAGCAAAAGACATTTAGGAAGTCAGCTATCAAACTCTATTATTTTCATATTTTACCCACTTTAAAAATGTCTCTATTGCTAATAAAATTACATTTATTAGACTTTGAGTGGTCATCTCTAGTTTTAGTATTTTGCAATGACCTAGTATGATTCAATTGGGGGGGAAATGGTAAAATCAAAGGAGTTGCATTACAGGCCAGTGTCACTGTGTACAATTGTGTCCTCAGAACAATCACTGATCAAAGAACAGGAAGAAGAAAATCTCACCGATGAAAGGAAAGCATTCTACATAGAGTAGATTGTCCAAGCTTCCATCCCTTCTCCTTGGTTTATCCTTTGAATGTTAGGTGTTCATCACTGCATACAGACTCTATTTTTATGGACAGAACATCAGGCTATTGCTGAACTGAATGTGCAGAAATAACAAGCCCTCTAAATCATAATCTAGTCCTCCAATCTGTTGCTCCCTTCAATTGCATTCATCTCTTCCCTACAACAATATAATATAGTGAATCCATTTGAAAAAGGATGATCATTTGAGCTGGCAGGAAATAAATGAACAATATCAAGGGCACATTCTCTTACCTCTTGGATTGTTTCTATCACTCTCTCCTACTTCTCAGGTTTCAAAACAGGGGGGAAAATACCAAATAGTTGGTCTTCCCTCTTTAGACAACAAACAGGACAACCAAGTAAAGTGGGAGACATCCAGAATGGGACAGGCTAATTCAACTTTGGCAAGTATGTGTTCAGCTGTTAATAGGATCACAGATCTAGAAATAGATCTCAGAGAATGATTTTTAATAGCCTTAAGTAAGACAGGGGCACTTTGCCAAATGTTATGGACCATAGTGAAACAGAAAGAGTCCTGGCTTCAGAGTCGGAGAGCCTGGATTCCAAATCCTGGATCAGTCTCTAATACCCATGAGACACTTATAGGTTACTGAGCTTCCTTGTACTTCAGCTTTGTCATATGCTAAGACAGTCGGAGAAGAGGGCCTCTGAGATCCCTTATAGTTCTAAATCTATCCTCTTAAATGTCTTATAAAGAAAAAATCGTGTCCATATGATTGGATTGAATAAAGTCTCAAATTTCATTCCCTATGGTTGTTTTGGTGGAAATTAATTCAGACCTGTGATTTTATCAGTCACTCTTATGAAACTTGTAGTCTTTACGATCTTAGAAGTAGATTGGGGTCATGAGAGGTCAGTTTGTCCATGATTATATGTTATATCTGTATGTGTTAGAGGTAGGACCTGAACCCAGGTCCTTCCTATAGCCAAACCCAGCTCACTTTCCTCTACACTAGTTAACTTTTTCAGTTTTTCATTTAACATGTATTTAGTTCCTATTATATGTAATATGCTGCATTCCATGATACAAAAACAAGGCAGGCATGATCCCAGTACCCAAATATCTTATTAAAATCTATTGCTTATGATTGTCTGAAAGGTCAGTACTTTTAGAATTGGAAAGTGATTGAGAATTCACCATCTTGTCCTTTTCCTAAGATTCTGAAATTATTCAAGTATAAGCATTCAGTCAACAAACTTATATCTAGCATTTAGCATATTCAAAGCTCAGGACTAGGAATCATAGGAGATAGTCAAAAGAAAGAAAACAGTCCCTCTACTAAAGGACCCGAGTCTAGTTGAGGAGTCAAAATGTGCACATATGAAATAAAAACAAAACCAGCCACAAATGAAAAAACATAAACTGTATGTTGATGAATTCATAAGTGGTAAAGAGATGCTTTAGTTGTCCTAGTATCATGGAATTCATAAAGACATAAATGGACTTTTGTGCTCATGTCTCTCTACCACATACATACCCTTACCATATTCCATACTGTGTTTTTTCCCATTAGCTACCTGGCTACTGAGAAAGTAAGTATTGGGCTTTGAGAAGATGCCAATGACAGGGTTCTTACTGTGGCAATAAAAGTTGAAAGTTACTCTGCCTCTTTGCCATGGGAAGGGTGGGCGATTTCAACTATATGGACATCTGGTGGAGCATTTTTTTTGCCTTTCTTTTCTCTCTTCTCTGTCTCCTCCTCTTTTTCTCCATCAAAATTAGAGTAGCTGGTAAAGTCTATTTAACTTAAACATAGCTGCATTCTTTGCAAGCAGAAGAAGTGATAAGAAGAGTGTTATTCTGGATATTATTTTTGCCAAAAAAGAAGGAACTGGTTATAGAATTAGAAATGACAGAAATGGAACACTGATGTTAGCAATGACTGATAAAGACAAGGAACTCTTTTTTTTTTTTTTTAATATGCCATTTGGAGGGCAAAGGGAACATCATAGAAGGAATAGGATTGGTGCTTGGGGAAATGGCATAATGATAATAGATGGCAGGAAAAAGGCAGAGCTGCACAATTGTTATCGTGCTTCTGTTTTTCCCAGAAAAGAGAATGCTATTGAAGCTGGGGGAAAAGATAATGGTTAACAAGAAATTAAAACCTAAGGTGAAGGAGGAGTTACTATAAGAGAACACCTATATAAATTCAAGTCACTGAGTTCAGTGGAATTGTATTCCAGTTTACAAAAATAACTGGCCAGTGTGATTGCTTGCTTAACAGGTCACACACCTTTTCAGAGATGGAGAACAGGTGCTTCTGAACTAGAGACTAGCAAATGCTCCAGTTTTTCAAAGCAGAAAAAAAGGCAGATTCTCCAGATTACAAGTGAGTATGCCTAACTGATTTATAGCAAAATGAAACACATTTTCTTAACGGGGTGCTGGGTGATCATGTAGAAGCAGAAGTAGCAAACTCTAAAAACCAATATGAATTCATCAAGAGGTAATGGATGTGGGAGTGGAGCCAAGATGGTGCAGTAACAGCATGGACTTTCTAGAGTTCTCCCACCAAGCCCAGTTAAATACCTGTAAAAAGTGGCTCTAAACAAATTCTGAAGCAGCAGAACCTAGAGAATGACAGTGAAACAAATATCCATCCCAAGACAGCCTGGAAGGTCACCAGGAAGTGTCTATCTCGCCACTTGGAGAGCAGAGCACAGTCCAGTGGGGGCCACGAGTGCATGGGGGAACTGAATCTCTCATACCTGTGGTGGTTTCCAGATTTCATGAGCCCAAAATGCTGAGGACAAATTGGAAGGTCAGTGGAAAAAGCCTGTGGAACCAGTGCAGGAGAGTGGAGTGATCCAGCATCACTGTGGGGAGGGAGCAGAGGAACCTGTGGAAGCCACAGTAGTAGCAGGGGCAGCTGCAGCCACTGCTTCTAGAGCTCTAGGCCTACAGATTGGGGGAGAATGGAGCAGCTAACACAACACTCCTCACCTCCACTGGAAGCAGAGAACTACCTTGACAAAGAGCTCAAAAGTCAAGTAAATGGCTGGGGAAATGAGCAAAAACTGGAAAAAGAATCAGACTGAGTCCTATGTTGAATTGGTTGCCTTCTCAGTGGGGATGGGTGAGGAGGGAGGGAGAGAAGTTGGAACTCGAAGTTTTAAAAATGAATGTTAAAAATTGTTTTTGCATGCAACTGGGAAATAAGAAATACAGGTAATGCGGTAAAACAATCTATTTTGCCCTACAAGAAAATAGAGGAGATGGGGATAAGGGAAGGGAGGGATGTGATAGAAGGGAGGGCAGATTGGGGGAAGGGGTAATCAGAATGCATGGTTTGGGGTGGGGAGAGGGGAGAAATGGGGAGAAAATTTGGAACTCAAAATCTTGTGGGAATGAATATTGAAAACTTAAAACAGATAAATAATTTCTTTTTAAAAGAGGTAATAGACTTGTTTGATGGGTCTACTAGACTCATCTACTGATCAAAGGAATGCATACTTGAGGTATAGCCTAGATTTTTCACAAGGTATTAGGAAAAATATATTTTGTAAGAGCCTTGTTGAAAAAGAAAGAAACAGGCTGAAAATAGTGAAGTAGATGCTGAACTTTTTGAATAATCATAGTCAATCAGCAGTTATTGATGATTTGAAAGACTTGATGGTAATATTAGCAAATTCTTGGACGTGGTAATATTAGCCAGAATATCAGACGATAGAATCCAAATCCAAAAGGTTCTTGACAAAAAAAAGAGTCGGATTTGAAAAGATAGTGTTTAATGGGGGTAAATGATAAGTACTATAGTTGTAGTAAAACAATAAAGCACAAGGGGTCAAGCAGTCTTAGCTAGATGATAGCTATGAAATGAGGTAGTAGGATCTGTAATTTCTATGTCATCAACATGTTGTGAGGCTTATATTAGACAGTATATATAAAGTGCTTTGTAAACTTTAAAATATTATATGAATAGCAGCTATTACTATTAAAGTTTCCAGAATTATGGAGGTGATAATTCCCTTTGGTCTTGCCCTGATCAGATAATATCCAAAACATTATGTTTAATTTTGTATGTTGCATTTTAAGAATGCCAATGACAAGTTGGATCTCATCCTGAATAGGGTGGCCAGGGGTCTGAAAGCCTTAAGACAGTAGTTTCACCCAATATTGAATGAGTGAAGGGAGTAGTCAAAAAGTAAATGTCAACTTCAATCATCTCAGCTCCATCCTCATATTATCACTAGTCCAGCAGGAATAAATTCATTTCATCAGTCAATCAGTCTGTCAAGCAACAAGTCTTTTTTGCAAGGTACTGCACCAAGTCCTGAGAAGGATAAAAATGAATTTAAGATATATATAGCCTCTGACCTCAAGGAATTTATAATATAGCAGAAGAAATAAAATAATTATTACTTGTCAAACAAGTATGTCAGAACTTATATATGCAAATGTATTTTGTCCCTCAGAGTAGACACACTGATAAGTTACATATTTATTTGAGGTAACATAATTCAAAATGTTTATAAATCTTTTTGGAAATGTTTCTCAAACTGTGGTCTCTAGAATTCTGTAGAATTTCTACATAATTGTTCAATGAGTTCCATGAAGACAGAATTTATGATGGTGGACAAGCATCCAGAGCAAATACATCCTTTACTCTCCTTCTATAAAACCTCTCATATCCCTTTCTTTCTCTGCTTAAACAGCTACCAGGTCATCATCCTCTCTTGGCTGGCTAATTGCAGTAGCTTCCAAACATCTCCCTGTATTCAGTCCTTACCAATTCATGATATTCCAAAAGCACAGGTTTGACTATGCCACCCTCCTGACTCAAAAAGCTCTAGTTTTTATCTTCTAAGATAAAAATCTGAGCTCCAAATTTTACATTTCAAATTCTTCACAATCTAGACTCAACTTACCGTGAAGAATTATGCACATTACTCTCCTTCATACATCATACACTCTTCCAAACTGACCGACTTCTTCTTGTATACTGCTTTCTATCTCCCAGTTGCATACCTTTTCCTTGACTGTTCCCCATACTTGGGTTGTACTTTCTTTCAAGTTTGTAGTCTCCTAGTGCTGGAGTGAGGAGCCTTGGACCTATACCTTCTCTATACATGTGGCTCAGTAGCACTGTACTATGGTTTTATTCTTCCCAGGGAAACTCTTTATATTAATGGGAGGGTGTGGCCCAGACACACTGCCTTTGTTAAGAGACAATCATGTCTACCAACTAATTGTTCATGGCAAGCCACTCCTAGGGGTTCATGAGGTGTAAATAACAAAAGTGGATAACCTTCAGAGCCCTTTAGAAGCTATCCTTCTCATCTAGCAAGTTAGTAAGATTGTCACCATAAGTTAGAGAGAAGCCAGAAGAAGTAAGGGGGAAGGGGTATATGATGCATGGGTATATAAGTGTGTGCATATGTGTGTATGTATGTATATATATATGCATGCATCTATGCACTCATACATTCATATGCATATATACATACATATATGCATGCATACACACACATATATATTTTATATATACATATATACATATACATATATGCATATATACACACACACACACACATATGTTAATGGGATAACTAGGTGGTTCAGTGGATAAAGTGCTGAGTCTGGAGGCAGGAAGACTAATTTTCCTGAGTTCAGATATATGGTCTCAGACACTAGCTGTGTAACCCTGGGCAAGTCACTTAATCCTATTTTTCTCAGTTTACTTGTCTGTAAAATGGCCTGGAGAAGGGAATGGCAAAACACTCGAGTATTTATGCCAAGAAAACCCCAAATGGGGGTCGTG